>CM039587.1:19345829-19490971 GCA_022457205.1 Saccharum spontaneum
TGCAGATAATGCACTTATTCTCTGATATTCATGCCTCCGAATTCCAAGTTAGTTCTTAGAGGATGGCTATTGTGTGCAACTCTCCACATAAAGTGTTTGATCTTGTTTGGAAGCTGAGAAAGAAGAGCGAACTGATTTTTTTTATCTGTGGGGCTTGTCTTTATTTAGTATCCTGCTTTGAACATTGTGCGGGTCAAAGTTGAGAAGAAGAGCGAATTGTTTTTTCATCAATAGGCCGGTCTTTATTTACTATCCTGCTTCAAACGATGTGGGAGTCGATCATAGCTAATGCCACGTGCTGCATATGTAACATTGCCCTTGCCCTAAGCACATATATACCCTACCATTATGAGCACCATCACTAGATGAAGTCGTTAAGTGTAACTTTATGCAGGTAGACAACTTACTGCAAAAAACTCAATCAACTGAGCTATACTCAATTTGCAAAAAAACAATTATCGATTGAAAATAATTAGCCACACATAAATTGCATCCACTTAAGCCAATAAAGTCGAAGATGAATGGATAGGTCCCACACCAAAAACTTGATCGACTGCACTACACTAGAGTTTTATCTTATTTATCTCCAGGAGACACTTTTTTTTAGTTTTATAAATCAACGATCTAGAACATGCTATTGTCTTTTTTAAGACTACATATCGATGATAACTTTATTGACCCCTCTGTTGTCATCAAGATTACCCCAAATTCATGCTGGTTCTCTTGTCGGACAAAAAGAAAACATAGCCACAACTGATCACCAAACACAAAATTTTCCATAGTTCACACTCGGCACCAATGGTGGAATCGATAGGAAACCAGATAAGTCAACCACCATTAAGGCATTAACCAATCACGCTAAGATTTATTGCGACTGGCCTTCTCCTCGATACCAGACTGCGAAAATCTCTTCCTCAGGACCTCAAGGACTTCTTCCATCTTTACATCCTTGACTCTGAGCAGCACCATAGCATGGTACAGCAGATCAGCCATCTCCGAAGCTGCACGTGATTGGTCCTCGTTCTCGAGCAGCGTTTGAATTAGTTCACCAGCTTCTTCACTGGATTATAAGAAAAAATAGCAGCACTGACATTAAGAGAGAAATATATTGGCATTCTCATTAAGAGAAACGTAGGAAAAAGGAGAACAAAACATGGCAGTAACAAAATAAAAGGTATCAAATGTGCTTGAGTGGGGTAAATGGATTCTCTTTCACACTTGTTGATGCCAAGTCATAAACTCAATAGACAACCATCAATAAACAAATCCTGACACTGACACAAATGAATTTTATCTGTTTTGCTCTCCTATACCAATCAAATCTTGTTGTATCAAATTAATCCATCAGTTCTTCAGTCAAATGCAGTACTGTGAAAGCATAAATAAACACAGCTGAGGCATCAAGCTAATTCAACATCTAATGAAGATGAAGGAAGATGTAATTACAATTTCAATATTTGACTCATTCGACATATATTAAATGTAAGAATTTCAAAATCGAGAAAACAAAAGGCACACATACTAAGATAATTCAGAGTCAGATTTCTCTAGTGGGATACCTACATCCTGCAATAAACATTTAAAGCTGTGGGAATTGTCCTGTTGAACCTTTTTAATCCTTGATGACAAACAATATATTTATGAACATTTAGACTTACCTCTAAAACTTATAAGGACCTATTTATTTTCCTTAAAAGTAACTTCCATAATGTTGTCATTTTGTAACCCAAAAATATCATGACCAAAACACTGGTGGAACTTCATTTCAGAAACCATGAACAGTTAAAACTAATGTCACCCTAATGGTATAAAGGAGTATGCATGTGGCATGCTCACTGCAACTAAAAACCCATAGGTTACAAAAACCTGTGAAATGTGAACGATCTGAGAACCTGACAGCTGAAGATGGCAAAGATGACATATAGCACAAGAGCATAAGGATAGCAGCAGATACAATAATCTATTTTAGAATGCAGAACTTAGTGAACTAGGCTAAGAAAAAGAGAGAAAAGACTCATTGCTTTTATATTTGTTGTCTTTCTCATCAATTCTATTAACAGTTTTCATAATGTAGTACCACGATGGCTAAGAAAAACGATAACATCACATACCGTATTTTCGAGCAAAGTAACTGGTTATCAAGCAGTAGTTTTTTCGTCCATGATGGCTTGCCACCTCCTTCAGTAACTATCTCCTCCTGTCGTCTACTAATTGTATCTTCAAGTGAGTATAGGGTTGTCATAACCTGCCTGCCTTCATTGGGCTGTGAAGGAAATTGTATATTGATTTTAATCATGAATCAAATTCTATTTCAGGAAAGGGTAACTTAATTGAGTACCTTCGAACTTTGTAGAGCATCATAAACTGAAGTATAATAACACGTTTCTGCTCCTGTATGGCAGGTAGGTCCATCTGGCTTTCCAAGGTATATTATCTAAGTTGTACCAAAAAATAAAACATCTGTGCAGTTAGTACCCTCTGAAATCAAAGTGAAAGTATTTATTCACAACACAGAACATGCTTACAGAATCACGGTCACAGTCCAGGAAAATGTCATGCACATTAATGAAGTTCATGGATGTCTCCCCTTTCGTCCACAAGGAAGACCGTGAGCGGCTAAAGAATGTAGCTTTCCTGGTTGATATAGTTTTTGCAAGTGCTTCTTTATTAGCAAAACCCTGCATAAGAATGGCTCCAGTATCCACATTTTGTGCAATAGCAACAGCCAACCCTTTGTTGTCCCACTTCACACTGTCTAGTAATGTGTCAACCTGATTTTTTTTATCCAGCACAATAATAAACTTATGTTAGGCTTCAATGATAGTTCAACTCTATATTAGGTGAACAATAAAAAACATAGATTCTCCTTCCATTTAAAACTGATGCAAAATTGTAGCAGAGCTACTGCAAAGACTCAATTGCTGTAGTTCGTATTAATGCCAGAGTCTACACTGGAAAGATATTGAGAAGAATATATCTGTATGTACAAGGAAATACATAGATGAATCCTAAACCCTCCGAACAAGCACAAGATATAACTACCTAAAGCAATTACACACACTTCACCAGTACCCGTAAGTTTTAGAAACTGCATTTAAAAAAAAAGTATATTTTGTGAGAAATTGTATCTTAGTTTTAATTAAGAAAAAAATGGCAGGTTCAATATTCTGATATTTGTGGAAAAATTAGCACCACCACACACAAAAGTGACACTTTTGTGAAACAATACCAGCTATGGATATATGCCTCAAAAATGGAAGCACTATACACAGTAAAAGAATAAAGCTAATAGAACCATTCTTAATGCATTATGAAGTAGCAACTAGCATACCAACTTAGTAAGCCTCCAGCACTACCAGATTATAAGCAACGGCAATATATATATAGGATAAATCAGGACTAAGTCTGCACTTCAGCTTCTAATTGAGCATTCTAACTCTAAGGAATGAAGATCAACACAAATGAGGGGGGGGGGGGGCACGCTCTGTTTTCTGGCTAACAACATGAAGTGCCTACAATCCATATGTGAATGGAAACGTGAGCTATCAAGTTGCAAAATCTAAAATGCCAAGAAACAAGAGGCAAATCCTCAAAATTCCGACACAAAATGCTGCCCCAAAATTCCAGGAAAACTAAACCCATGTGCTCATGACACAAGTTACTCGATTGGATGCCTCGACAATGAGCAACCCAAGAATGCCCCACTGAGATGCTTCGCTATGCTAATTTTACCCGTGATGATTAGCAGATATTTATTTTGAGTCTTTGATTTGATCGAAGAAATCATCAAATAAAAGGCAATGCAAATCAAGAAACATTATCAATACATGCTTCCAATATATACAAAGGGCTACTTAGAAATAATGCAGAAATAGGAGTATTAGCCACACAAATAAAGATATAAACTAATGATTGCCTTTTGTAATAGACCATACAACATTGATGCAACTAAATCATCCAATCATATTACAGTAACATTATATAGTATCACCACCGATGGTAACGGACAAGATAAAGTGCTAGCAACATAAAAAGTCAAACAAGACTATTTGGTGTTTCATCCATATACACTACTTATCTGCGTTCCATGATGAAGTCTGCATTTCATTGGCCTAATGTTTAACACTTGATAAAGCATACATCTGACATGAATGATAAATATGCATCTAATTACACAAGTTTCATGGTGCATCCAGAAAGTAGGAACATAATTTCTTCAAACACTATTATGGCATGGCATCTTATTAGCATAAACAGAGCAAAGTATGAGCTATCCAAATCGATAGGCAACAAGAAATGTCTTTGCTGCAACTCCCTTTGAGTGCCAAAAACAACCTTGCACAACACCTCATCCAGGGCTTGTATCCATCATGTGTCAGTGTGGCACTCCTCGCCCTCACCAGGGCACTTAAGGCAGGGAACGGATTGCCGCCCGAGTGGCTTACAGTCCGCTCCAATCCGCCAACTAATTTGGTCCTAAGGTAATAAGAGAGAAACAGATTTCGCTAGAAGAAGGAAAGAAAACTCCAAACCTCGGTGTCGACGGCTACAGCTCCTGGCGCAGACTGCGCGGAGCCCGCCACCACGGAGACTGCCGGGTACGGCTCCCTGCGCCGCCACCCAGAGGCCGAAACCGCCGCGGAGCGAAAATTGGGGAAGGATGTACGGCTAGAGAAGATTCCCGCGCGGCACGCTGAGGAGGAGGACACGGGTGCGTGAGTTGGTGCGGCCGCCGGGGCCGCCGCCATCGGAATCGAACCCCCGAGTCGTCGTGAATCGTGACGTGACCTGCTCACTCGTGAGTCGTGACTTCACGAGTCATCGATGATTCGTTTACTCTCTGCTCCGCCAGGTGATGGGCCTCCTCGGGCCCGGTTGCTTGAGGCCCAGAGAGGCAAAGAGCTAGGATTGTACGACGTACTGAGAGCAAGGCCATGTTTAGATTGAAAAAAATTTCAACCCGATGAATAGTACTATTTTCGTCTTATTTGGCAAATATTGTTCAATCGTGGACCAACTAGGCTTAAAAGATTCATCTCGTGATTTCCAACTAAACTGTGTAATTAGTTATTTTTTTACCTACATTTAATACTCCATGCAAGCGGCTAAAAATTGATGTGATGAAGAGAGAGTGAAAAAACTTGGAATTTTAAGGGGAACTAAACAAGGCCCAACTTCTTCGAGCCCCTGAGCTCTCCTATGTGTTAGGCCAAAAATGAAGGTCTAGCAGGCCCTACTACGGCGTCTAAATTTGAGTGGGCATCCAAATTCACCCTTCGGCACCCATCCTTAGGGGCTCAAGGCAGAGCCTCGAAACATCTGTTTTAGCTATTTTTCTTGCACAGGCTTTTTTCCCGCTCATGACCGAAAGTCGTGCGCGCGCTTCCTTCCCGCTCGTGTTGCTTCCTCCCCGTCGACATACTGCCCGCATCTTCCTCCACCTCACGCGTGGAGCTTCCCCTCCCCTACATCTAGCTAGCTCGGGCACGGGCCCCTTCTCTTTCTCCCACGAGCAAGAAGGAAGACGGCTTGTTCATTTGATCCCAGATCCCTAGGGTTAGAAGGGATTGAGAAGGATTCAATCCTCTACAAGTCAAAATCCTCCTCTCCTTCAATCCCTCCCATCTCAGCATCAAACGCACAAGGCCTAAGGGTTGTTTGGACTGTTCCACTCGAGTTTTGCGTTCCGATTCAGTGTCAAACACCTCCAGCTCCTAAACTCCACTTCATAAAAAGATGGAGTTGAGGGCCAATTTCACTTTTTTTTCTGGATCACCTTAAAGGGTACTCTAGGATTTGACCTTTTGTGCTTCCTCATGGAGTTGGAGGATAATTACCCACCACTGCCACTCGTTACACGAATACTGATTTGTTTCCTCTCCTTTCTCCATATGACTGCTTCTGTCCGGCAGCCCTTTCTCGACGTTTCTCTCGCGCCGCCCCTTCCTTCTCCATGGACCCTAGCATCACCATTCACTATTCCGGTCACCACGGCCAGCGCTCTGGCAAGGTGATGGATGGAACGGATAGATCTGATCGACGATGCTCTACCGGATGACCTCATTTTTTGTCTGAAATTTTCTCCGGCGCCAATCATCCAAGCACACCTAGGGTGGTGGCTTTGTACTAAATTATTTACATAAACATTTCTCAAGTAGATGACCACGCCTTCCTCATCAGATATTTTATCAAACTATATGCTTTGACCCCTGTGACTTTGTTGCTGAATCATGTACTTTGATCCACGTAATTTTGTTGCTGAATCATGTACTTTGGTCCACGTAACTTTGTTGTTGAACCTTTGATCAGCATGTCTCTCTAAAAAAGAAGGAAACCAACATGCGATTCATGTGTGGGGACAGTGAAACAGAGGTCGGTTAGCATGCGAGATATGGGTTTAATTAACTGTTTTCTGGATGGAATGGGCTAGAAAAATAAATTCATTCATTTGATTTGGGGTTGGGTCGATATATGGTAGGTTCTATCTTGTTCGTTTTATTTTTACAATTTTTATCTTGTTTTGTATTTTATCGTAGCGTTAGCATAGGCACGCTACTAGTCATCTCAAGGAGCACGATTCAGATGGAGGCCGAGGCAATTCAGATGACCACACATCTGTTCCGACGTGGGGAGGGTTATCCAGGACACCCCTTAAGCAGCACAGGTGCCAGAGGTGCCGACACATGGATTCCTTTCTCCCTCTCCTTTTTCTTCTCCATTCTACCGCACATGTCTGTTGCCGCCTCCGACCTATGCTACTGCTCCAACCTGCTCTCCTCTAGTCCCAATCGAAGAGGAAAGCTCGGGCCCTCGCCCCTGCCGCTTGCTTGCTTGCGCTCATAGCCTCACCCGCCACCTCTCCGACCACCACCACCGCTAGCCGACCATTGTCAAGGCGTCCTCATCCTTTTAAGGCCACAAGCAATGGGCATCGAAGCCTGAATAGCTACTGTGGTTAAAATACAGGCACTGAAGCCATCCAACCTGTCGAGACCCATGTCTCTCTGTCCAGCCACCGAGGTCTATGGCTCCAACACAGAAGCATCAATATAGGAAATTTTTTTTATTGTTTGGGCATCGCCAGACATCGGTGCAAATACGTGCATTTCGGGATTTTATGACATCACTGATTTTGGAGCATTGCCGGTCAAAAATGGCAGAAGCGAAGCTTTAATTTTCTCTCTTTGGGCATCACTTAAGCTACACATCGTGGAAGGCCTTAGGCCCTCCACAGTGTGCTCTTGAGTGATGCCCAAAAGAGGAGAGAGAGGATTCTAGCATCGCTCTTGCAGCTAGTGAAGCCAATTTTCAGCGATGCTACCAAAATGGAGAGCGGCGCAAGAACTTGCGCCGATGCCCACCGATGCCAAAGTGATAAAATAATGTTTCATTCGTCACCCACTACTGTCGGCTACCTCCATAGCTCGGGAATGGATACGAGTATATACATGCTGGTACTCATCCTCATCGACCTTGGGGGGCATAGTGGTAGTGGCGGATTGCAAAAGCAGGGCAGCGCCATGGGCCTGGGGGACTCGGGCGCTGGCGACAACCTACAGGAGTGTGGCATGGCCCGGCGGTGACATGCAGGAGCGGGGTAGCAGCGTCGGCCTAGGGATTAGGGCACCGACGCCGGATCCCGTGCGACAAGCATGGTGGCTGAGAGGAAGACGATGATGGTGACCTATGCAAAATTGTGGCCGACGAGAATCGCCTTCTCTTTGGGAGGCTGGCCACTGTGACTGGAAGGATCAGGGCGGCGCAGATAGCTTGGTGGATTGGAGCGGCGGCCATGACAAGAGATATTGTGAGATGGATCCGTACTGTGGTTTCTAAGTAAAGGGAACAACGTCTATGTTTTTAACTAGATTGACGGCCCCACAAGTGATGCTTGTTGGTGTCCATCCTTGTGAGCTATCAAGCGTGATGCCAGAATTCTTAGGTGGAACTCGGTGATTCGTGGACACTGCTGTTACATTATGAAAAGCCTTAGGCCCTCCGTAGTGTGCAAGTGATGCCCAAATAAAATGGGTCCCACAACAAGAATTACAGGCATCATTGGTACAAAGTTGCAGTGTGTAAAAATGCAAGCGTCGAAGCTATCTTGCATGCTGAGGGCCTAGGGGAATAAAAAAGCACCGATCTTATATTCGTCCTGTTCACTTGAGCTACTTTTCAGCCATGGAACAATGTTTTTCTCTTATAACATTTCAGCATAAGCATCAGCATAAGCCAAATTTCAGCATAAGTGAACAGGGTCCACCCCGTGCTACAATGAAACCATGCTAGTTTATTATTTGGGCATCGGTGCCTGTACATTCCTCACTCCCCGTTTTTATAACATCACTAGTAAATGACACCGGCAACGATGTTGAAAGTGATGTCCAATGCTCTTTTTCTGTTTCAGGCATCACTTTGGCTCAACACCGCGAAAGGCCTTAGATGTCTCCCAAAATCCAACTCTAACCTCTTAATCCCCAGTACCCTGCCGCTGGTGGCCTCGTCCACTGTGCCTGGTCGGTGGTAACCTCACCGCGGCCATTTCCCTGGCCATGTTGCGTACCATCCGTTCGTGTTGCTCCACAACATTTTAAGCTGAGGTCTTGTTTAGTTTCCAAAAAATTTCTTCTACAGTAAAAGGACAAGTTTGACACATGCATGGAGTACTAAATGTAGACAAAAAAAAACTAATTGTATAGTTCTCGGGAAAATCGTGAGACGAATCTTTTAAGCCTAATTAGTCCATAAAAAGCCTCGAGTGCTACACCACATGTGCTAGTAACAGATTAATTAGTATCATTAGATTCGTCTCGCAGTTTTCTGACGGGTTCTGTAATTTATTTTTTTATTAGTATCCGAAAACCTCTCCCAACGTTCTTCCGACGCATCTGATATGACACCCAAAGTTTTTTTCTCAACTAAACAAGCCCTGAATGGGAACAAATGAAGACGACGGAGGGACGTGAGTAAGGCTGGATAACGAGCCGAGCTGGCTCGGCACGGGTCGGCTCGTTCTGGCTCGTTAGGATAACGAGCCAGCTCGGCTCGGCTCGTTATCTTAACGAGCCAGAAAGCCAGCTCGACTCGGCTCGTTATGAGCTCGAGCTGGCTTGTTAGGCTCGCGAGCCAGGTATAAAAAATACATAAAATATAATATTTGCATTTATCTAAAGCTTAAAAATATTAATAATATAAAAATAATATATTCAATAACCTTAAATCGAATAAAATATTCATATGAGCTAATATATCATCCATTTGTGAAGTGCAAGACATGAAGTAATACAAAACTAATATAAGTTATGATGACTTTTTCCCTAAAACTACGGCTCGTTTGGCTCGCGAGCGGCTCACGAGCCAGCTCGAGTTGATTCGTTATAGCTAACGAGCTAAAATCCTGGCTCGGCTCGGCTCGTTATCCTAACGAGCCAAGCCGAGCTGAGCCGAGCCAGCCACGAGCCGAGCGAACTAACGAGCTTCGAGTTTTTCGTCCAGCCTTATACGTGAGCATCAAAACGGGTACGGTCACACGGCACACTCGTGCTGGGCTGGGCCCGCAGTTGCCAGCCGGACTTGGCAGACATGCACAAAGGCCCACTCGAAGTCCCGGTTCCTGCCTCCCGACTCGATCTCACATCGCACCTCTTCCTCTTCTGTTCTCGACTTCTCTCCCTCCCGGCTTTCCCAGGGCCAGGCGCCAGGCTCCATCCAATCCAATCCCTTACCCCCAAACCCTAGGACAGCCTCGCGCCAGTGACCGGAAGGCAGGCGCGACGCCGCGAGACAGCGACCGGAAGGCCAGCGCAAAAGGTGCAGCAGCCTGGCAACAGTTATCCCCACAGTGGCCTGACGAGCAGGGTCCCCGCATCCCAATTCTTGGTTTTCTTCCCCACTCGGTAGGTACTTTGTACTCCCCAAAAAGGCAAAAGCCATGAATCTACATCGTTCGTTTCCACGTTTGTAACTTCTCTTCACATGATTTTCTAATTTCTTTTTATTCATCAGCAAGCACACACGATTTTGGATTTGCATCAGCATATTCGCTTTTCTGTTTTCATCAGAATCCAGAAACGTAATGAACCACCGACGACGACGAGGTGACGAGTGACGACGCCCCTGTTCGAGATCGCCGGGGCCGGTGCGGCGGCAGTTCAACGAGGAGTCGAGGCCCGTCAAGCGGCTGGCCCGGCCCGGCGTGCGCTCGTCCTCTCGTCGACCGATCGACCAGTCGCTCGGAGCCTGCAAATTAAGCAAAGCAGTGGACATTTGATGATCGAACGATTAATTTAATCCCACCTCGCCATTCGAATCCGAATCTGTCCGACGAGTCGACGACGACGCCCCTGTCCGATCGCTCTCTCCGACCGACGCCGGCCGCGCAGCGGCAGCTCAACGAGGCGTCGAGGACCGGATATTCTCGGGGCCGTGCGGCTAGAGCCCGTCAAGCGGCCGGTCCGGGCCCGCGCGCGTTCGTCGACCGATCGATCAGTCGTCGCTCGGAGCCTGCAACTTAAGCAAAGCGGCAGACATTTGATTAACGCCGATTAATTAATCCCACCTCGCCATTCGAATCCGAATCCGAATCCGAATCCGTGGCGGGTAAAGCGTGCCACATTGGCCACCACATCGCCGGCCCTGGGTGCAGGCCTGTCACTCCAGCATCGGAGGGGTTGCTGGCGAGGGAGAAGCTCGGTCGGGGGAGACTCTAGAGAGACGGTTTCTCTCCGGCGTGGCCGGAGCTCGGTCGCGGGAGACGCTAGAGGGACGGTTCCTCTGCGGCGTGGCCGAGCCGGGTCGGGTGCGCTCGAGCCCATGGCCAGAGACCACGCACCACCGCATCCGGGGAAATTTAGACCCGGGTGACTGGGCGTGGCTCTATAGGCAGGGAACGATGTTGGGTTCAGGGGGTGGGGTAGTGCAGCGTGGTTGGTGCGTGTGAGAGCCTGTTTAGTTGGGTCAACAACCCAAAAAGTAAACCCAAAAAGTGCTACAGTACCTGTCACATCAAATCTTGCGGCACATGCATGGAGTACTAAATGTAGACAAAAGAAAAAACTAATTACACAGTTTTGTTGTAAATCACGAGACAAATCTTTTGAGCCTAATTAGTCCATGATTAGACACAAATTACCAAATAAAAACGAAAAATGCTACAGTAACCGAACCTAAACTTTTTCACCAACTAAACAACCCCTGAGTAGTTTCCACCGCCACGCTTGCGCAGGCTGTGTTGTCTCGAGCTCACCGGCCTGGCGAGCCTGGTGTCGCCGAGCAACGCAGACTGGCCCCTCCGGACTCCGGGCAAACGGTGTTGTGCCCCCAGCGCACACCAAACCTCCTTGTATTACGCACTCTGCTTACCCGTTGGGAGAGCAGCCACCCTGTGCACGTGTAAAAATAACACAGGGACGGACCTCTCGCCCCTACCGGGTGCCATGGGTTCGCGCACCTCGACCTCCCCTCGTCAGCTCTCACCACTGTTTTTATTTTTACTAGCAAACGTATCTGTACGTTGCAATAGGAGACACAACTTATTGTATAATTTATCAAGATAATTTGAAGGTTAAAAATTTATCCAACAAACGTGTGATGCTCTAAAAAAACCGGTTTCTATAATCTATCGTATATATCTCGTCAAAGGAAAATAAATGCACAATATTGTCGTTAGATCTGATGAATCTATTTAGATTAGAATTTCTACTCCATATTCGTCTAGACGCGAGCTATTCTAACTCGTACGTAAATAAAGAAAACGGTGCAAAATAAAGAATATAACTCTTATCCTTTTTTATTTATTATTAAAAGTTCTATTTAGAGTACTCAGAATTTGAGACTACCCGCAGTGGGTACTCTAAAACGATACTCTAAAATTTTAGAGTATGAATATAGAGTAAAAACTGCTGCACTGGGTACTCTAAAACGATACTCTATCCTTTCTCTCACTCTATATTTAGAGTAGTACAGTGCTTACTTTATACTCTATAGTAGCGGGCCCCACTAGCCAAACAAAGAAAAAAATGATATAACTCACAAACTAAAAATCCAAATTAAATTTCGATTGCACAATTAAATTCGTCTCAATAAATCCTTCAAAACTAGATCACACATGGATATATTTAGATAAAGTGATAAGTGGGTCCCACAGTGGATAGAGTGGATAGAGGATGATATAGAGGATGGATGGGTGCGGGAGAATTGAGTATAAAGGAGAGAATCTTGCTGACTAGGACGTATAGAGGATGAATATAGAGGTCCATGAGTGCGGGTAGTCTGAGAAATCTATTTAGTTTATGATTTATATTCCATATTGGTTTAGACGTGAGTTATTCTAACTCATATGAGCACTCCATTGTTCGGTAGTTAGAGGAAGACGGAAAAAAATAGATAGACAAAAAAAAAAGAGCCTGAAATTTTGCCTCTTTATTATTATTAGGTATAGATTTATACTTCATCCATCCTATACAAACGATTTTTAGAAAAAATAAAAAGTTTGTCATAAGATCATCTTGTCCTGGGTGTACTTTGTTGTTTTTTTTATTACGGACAAGTTGTTTTGGGTGATGCCAAGTTTAAAAGGAATCTCAATATTTTCTAAGAGAGGAGGGTTGAGGACCCAGAATACTTTGTATTTTTTATATAAAATTTAGACTCTGGATCTTTTTTATATTTTAGGATGGAGAGAGTAGGTTTAAATTATGATTTTTCATTACATAAAAGTGACCAAGCTCTCTCAACCTGGAACCTGAATACCGTCTTCTTTGCCCTGTGAACAAACTAGCGATCTACTGTATAATTTACACAAGTTGCAACACCTTAAGTAGCAAGGGTGGCCAATCTTCAATTCAGAGAAAGATCTTACCTGTTAAACAAGAAGGTCATGGTGGTCTATCCCACCACACTGGAGACTTAAGCCCTTCACATCTCAATTTCTAATTTCCAACAGGTCAATCCAGCACAAGGTTTACAATCGAGCTCTATGCCTTCTTTCTTCTCATATACTCATATTGGCCATACAAATCAATGCTCAGTTTCTTTTTTAAAAAAACTTTAGTGCTCCGTTAAGGTTCCAAACAACTTTGTAAATTGATAGTGTCACTGGTAGGGTCCCCCTATAGCAGCAATCCCTGATACTCAAGTTCTTGGCTCTTAGCAACATAACACCCTTGTAACCCGAGCGCATGGCACATAGAGAAGGCTATTATCGACTAGACATAGGGTGCCTCATACCTAAACCAGTATAAATCTATGTGCTAATTCTCTGGTTCCCTATGCGCAAAACATTGATTTATTGTCGAACACTAAATCCTATGACACTAGTGAAGGAGTCGACCAGTAGTGGATCGCTTAGTGACATGTCCAGAGGTCTATGAGGAGCAACCCAACAGATTGTCTAATGGTATACAATATGCATGTCACGATGTGTTTCTACACACAATATGGTCCAACAGGGTCAAATTGAAGCACGGGATGATTTGGTGAGCAATTGCCAATCAACAGTGAAATCTACTAGCTGCATTGGGCGGTCCAGCGGTACGGAAAAGCAAAGCATCGGGGCGTTTGATGGTGCATGGAAAAGTGGAATTTAAATCAAAGGCTAGCCATGATGCATAGGCTATATATCTGCATTTCTACTCAATTTCCTGATGTTGTTGTAGTGCCCTAAGGGTGATAGAAGCTATAGCAGGTGTTTTTACACTCCATCCACCCTCTCAAGTGTATATTGATCACAATTCAGGTAGTGAATTAGGACTTGATGTTATTCATCTTTACGAGAGATATGCCTCGTAACTTGAGAGCTTGAGGAGGGATTGGGCTTGTGCAACCTTGTAATCTTGTGAGCAAGAGCACTTGAGATCCTGATGACCGTGTAGTGACATCAACCCTCCAAGCTTGGTGTGGAGCCGTGGCGACTTGGTGTACGGGATCCAAGGAGATCCCTTCCTTAACTTGGTGGAGAAGTTCCTAAGTTGACGGCGCCAAGGTGACCGGCGCCAAGGTGACCAGAAGAGATGGGTGACAATGGTGAGACTTAGTGGCTGATGACACTTTCCTTGGTTGCACAAGTCTTTGTGGTGAGCTAACACCTTGACTGGAAGCGTACCTTGATAGAGCACTGGAACTCCAATGTGGATTAGAGTTGTATTTTGGCGATCAATACCATAGGAAAATTTCTCATCTTAGAGTTTCCCATCCTTGACTTGCTCGTTTAAAATTATGCATTGTGTGGTATTTACCTTTCCTAGATTAGTGTATGCTATTTGATAAGATAGACTCTACATTGCAAAACTCTTTGCAATCGGATAGATATAGCATACTCCCTCCGTTTCAAAATGTTTGTCATTTTCGGTTTTCGTGCCGCACGTTTGACTCAATTTATAGAAAATACGTATAACATTTGTATTTCCAAATAATTTTTTTAAAAAAACTAGACTTAAAGATATTTCTAATGATATTAATTATGTACTATAAATATTAATATTTTTTAATATATATTTTTTTAAAGTTGTTTCTCGGAAAGCGAAAACGACAAACATTTTAGAACGTAGCAAACCTGAAGTGTACCATGCTAGTTAGTTTATTTTTCAATCATAGATAGGACAAAAAAATATAAATTCAAAATTTTGCGCCCCCCCCCCCCCCCCCCCCCCCCCCCCCCCCGGGTCTAGATGGACTCCGAGGCATGCGGATATCCGCGGACATTCGTGAATCAGTAGTGCTAGCGGCAGTAATATCCATCAATTCATAAAATAATCGTACTGTAATTTTGAACAGGACAGTTTTGGATGCAAGGATCCTCCATTTTTGCCGGCCTACGCCAGCAAGGCGGCTAACCAACCTGAAATACGAGCTGACATCAAATGGCATTAGTCAGTGCAGCATAATGACATCAAATGGCAACCTGAAGTAAGAGCTGACATCAGAACTCTGAGATTGTCTATGGCTGTGTTTAGGTCTAAATTTTGGAGTGTCAAAATACACTGTAGCATTTCGTTTGTATTTGGTAATAATTGTCCAACCATTGACTAATTAGGCTCAAAACATTCGTCTCGCAAAGTACAACCAAACTGTACAATTAGTTTTTAAGTTTATCCACATTTAGTACTCCATGCATGTATCGTAAGTTTGATGTGACGGGGAATTTTTTTTGCATAGTGCACTTTTTAAGGGATTTAAACACAGACTATGGCAGTGTTTAGATCCCTTCAAACTTCCAAAAATTTTACAAGATTTCCCGTCACATCAAATCTTTAGACGCATGCATGAAGCATTAAATGTAGATAAAAAAATAACTAATTACACAGTTTATCTGTAAATGTCGAGACGAATCTTTTGGGCCTAGTTAATCTATGATTGATAAATTTTACCAAATAACAACGAAAAGTGATACAGAAATTTTACACCAACTTTTACATCATCTAAACACTACCTATATCATATTGTATCGTACCTTTTCCGGAGAAAAGAAAAGAATATATTTTAAAAATCTTTAGCTGAGGTGGCACCCATCACTACACCACATGCTGTGATCATCAGCGAGGCAGCAAGCGCCGCCCCCCATTTCCCCGTTTTTCTATGATCTTGTTTGAACAAGATCACAAATTCCACCCCAAATTCCACTATGTAAAAAGAAGATTCTCCATCACATCAAAATATCGGCACATATATGGAGTACTAAATATAGATGAAATTAAAAACTAATTGCACAGTTTTGTTGTACTTTGCGAGACGAATATTTTAAACATAATTAATCAATATTTGAACAATTATTACCAAATAAAAACAAAAATGCTACCGTGTGACGAGACATTTACTATGCAAATTTTGCATCCCAAATTTGAGATCTAAACAAGGCCTATGATTATTTTTCTTCTTTTTCGGAAACAAACATCTATTTCTGGGCCGTCCGGAAAGCGAACTGCCACCACCGCTGAACTTTTAGCCGAGCGAGCGCTCGAGGGCGAGGGGAAACCGAAATCAGGTGGGGAAAGCTTAAAATTAGAAGTCCAGCGCAATAATTGAGCAGGCAGGCCCCTCCTAATCACTGCCCTAAACATGTGTGCCGGGCCGAGGTCATAATCGATGCACGGAGGAGGATGCCGCCGTGGCCGCGGAGATTGATAATATAAAGCAGGCGGAGACCGCCGGCCCCCTCTGGCCTCGCTGCTCCCCCTTCCTCCCCCCACCCCACATGCCCTGCCCCCGCCCGGCCCTGCCCTGCTGCGCCCAAGGTGATTGATTGGTCGCTTTGCTTGCTTCGTTTCACGCTTTCCCCCTTCCTTTGCTCCCATCTACCGATCCAAACCTGAGATTCAGCTTGTGGATCCGTCTGTTCTGTTCATCTACTGGTATCTTATGCCAGATTGAGAGTTTGTGTGCCTGCTACCTGTGGATCCATCTGTCTGTGCGGAACGATGATTGTTGCATTTTTTTCTTCATTCATGGTACTTGATTGATGTGTATCTTGTGCTGTTTGTTTCTTCTTGTTCACCTTGCGAAATTGTTCCATCCATCCCTGCTGCCCTGTCCATGTTGTTTTCCTGATTGATTGAATCGTGTGTTGGTTGCCCTGCGTGGTGGTTGACCTTGCTCCTGCGTGGTAGTTGAGTAACACCGCGTCCTTGTCTTTTGATTTACGAGCTTTCAAAGAAGCCGCGTCTGATCTGTCCATCACAAGAGCACGCAAATGATTCGATCTGCGGTGCCAAATGATTCCTGCATTCAGTGGGATTGATTAGATCATCCACGATGGATTGTAGCGTCAAAAATCTGATCTTTCCTTGTCGATTTGTTTTGTCGCAGCTGAATCTCCCCACAAACAATTAGAATAGCTGCATTGGCGGGGGAAAGCGCGAGAAGCGCAGCAGCAATGGCGGAGCAGGCGGGCGCCGGGAGGTACTGGTGCCACATGTGCGCCGCGGTCGTGAGCCCCGCGGAGGGAGAGGCAGAGATGAAGTGCCCGCACTGCCACAGCGGCTTCCTCGAGGAGATGGAGACCGCCCGCGGTGCGGCCGCGGCCGCGGCCGACGACGGTGACGGCGACGGCGCGGTGGCTCAAGTGTACCCCGGCGGCGCCGACCGCCCGAGCTCCATCTGGGCGCACGCTATCCTCAGCACGGTCGACAGCTCCGTCCGCCGCCGCCGCAACCGGCGGCAGCAGGAGGCCGCCGGCGACGTCTACGACTGGAACGACCCCGAGTTCTCGCTGCGCCGGCGGCGCGTCACCGCGTTCCTGCGGCTCCTGCATGAGCTTCGGGACCGCCAGCTGCAGCGACTGGAGGCTGCTGCCGGCGTCGCCCTCGAAGGCGACCAGCTGACCCCTTTCGGCCGGAGCCTCTTCATCGGCGCAGCTGGCGGCGGCGGCAGCGAGCATGGCGTGGCGCTGGGCGACTACTTCCTCGGCCCCAGCCTCGACGCTCTGGTGCAACAGCTCGCCGAGAACGATGCGGGGCGGCAGGGAACGCCGCCGGCCAAGAAGGAGGCCGTGGAGGCAATGCCGACCGTGGAGATCGCCAGTGGCAACGATGACGACACGGCCAGCTGCCCCGTCTGCCTGGAGGACTACGCGGCCGGCGAGCGCGCCCGTGAGATGCCCTGTAGGCACAGGTTCCACGCCAATTGCATCGTGCCGTGGCTCGAGATGCACAGCTCCTGCCCTGTCTGCCGGTTCCAGCTGCCGGCCACCGACGACAAGAGCTCATGCAACAGCGGCGACGGTGGCTTTGTCAGTGTCGATGCGGATCGTGAAGGCAATGACAACGGCGGTGGTGATGGTACTGGTAGGGCAACCTCTCCTCCTCCAGGCAATGCCGAGCCAGCTGAAGCCGAAGAGAGCGGCAGGCGGTTGCCGCCATCCTTACAGTGGCTCAACAGCCTGTTCTCGCCATCGGCGCAGTCCTCCGGTAGCGGCAGCAGCAGTTCGCATCATTGGGAGAATTGAGCAATAATGCAATGCCAATATATAAGGATGGATGGTTGCTGCTGCTTGACAGCTTGAGCCCATTGGTGCCAATGTACATAGGAAGGAGCAGGAGCATGCCGGGTTACTGCCATGAAAATTTGGAGCCTTTTTTCAGTGTGTTAGTTTGGCTCATGTAATGTTCTCTCTGATACAGTTATCATGGTTGTAAAAAGAACAGGAATTGGCAAGTGTATGAACTTGCCTCTTGCGTGGACTGGGTGCGAATCATCGTCTTAAGAGCATCTCCAAAAGATCAGCCAAAATCATATTGTAAATTTGATGATTTAGGCATTCTCTAAAATAGAAACACCTCAAAAAATCTGAACTAATCCAACAGCCTCTCTAAAATTGCTAGTCAGGTCCACTCCTGATCTCATCTACCTCATCTCACACAACGTTATCTTCCATCGGGAATTCGGGATGACTGGAAAGGCGACGAGAGCTCCTGGCGTCCGCCGTGGGTAACGTCCAGGGAAAGCCGATGGTGCTGCTGCCGCTCGCCTGCACCCGCCTGGGAGTCCGCTGCGTGCGTTGTTCTAGGGAGGCCGGCGATGGCTGCTGCCACTCGCCCGCCTAGGAGTCCGCCGCGGGCGCCGCCGTTCCAGGGAGACCAGCGATGGCTGCTGGCTTGCTGCTGCCCAGCAGTCCGCCGCGGATGCCGTCCCGGGAAGCTCGTGGCCGAGAAGCACTACCATCCAGCCTCATCATCTTTTGTAGATAACTGTTGCCGTTGCCTCTGCGCTACTGCGCCTCACCCTTCCGTATGTACTCCGGTGAACAGGCGACGACGGAGAAGGCATCGGCGGGCCGCTGGGTGTGAATGGTGGAGGTGTCAGGCGAGGAGCTGGTGACGATACTCGTGGCCGAGAAGCTCGACGTTGTCCTGGGAAAGCGCTCCTTTGGCAAATCCTCCGAGAAGCTCCGCGGCAGATATTGCTCATTGTCAAGCTCATTGTCAGGTCCTTCGAGGCGTCCGTGGGCAAGCTGCGCGGGCAGGGAAGAGAGCGATCTGCGCGGGAAGCGGGCGCTGAGCATGCGGGAAGACCCGATGGCAAGCGCGTCTGTGAGTCCATCTCGAGCGAGCGAAATTTCTGGGTTGGAGAGCCACCAAATTTAGAGTCTCGCTTAAAAGAGCCTGTTGGAGACATTTTTTTTCCTAATAATAGCTATATTTAGCTTTACAAAACCATTTGGCTAGACACTTGAGATGCTCTAGCCAATTTTGGTTTTCCGCAGGATGCTAATCATGGGTCTACCAAATGAGCACATTTAATAATCAACCAGCTATACAGGTTTCAGCTACACAGGTTGTCTGTTTGATTTTGTCAGAGAACCAGCTGGTTCAATAACATTCTTCTACTCCATAAAGTTCAAATACACTAGGGCCCGGTTTAGTTTGCAAAAAATTTTGCAAAATTTTTCAGATTCCCCGTCACATCGAATCTTTAGACACATACATGAAGCATTAAATATAGATAAAAAATAAAACTAATTACATAGTTTAGACGAAATTCACGAGACGAATCTTTTAAGCCTAGTTAGTCCATGATTGAATAATATTTGTCAAATAACAACGAAATTGCTACAGTAGCATTTCCCAAAAATTTTCGGGAACTAAACATGCCCTAGGTAGGTAATAAATTTATTTGGCTGAACCCTGTAATGAACTAATCGTAATACTTATCATTGTTCTAAGCGGGTGGTTGATACAGGGACTAAAGTTTAACATGTGTCACATTGGGGTGTTTGGATACTAATAAAAAAATAAATTACAGATTTTATCAATAATCTGCAAAACGAATTTATTAAGCCTAATTAATCCATCATTAGCATAGGTTTACTGTAGCACAACATTGTCAAATCATAAACTAATTAGACTTAAAAAATTCGTCTCGCAAATTAGTCGCAATTTGTTATTTTTTAGTCTATATTTAATACTCTGTACGTGTGTCTAAACATATGATGTGATAGGAATAAAGTTTAGTTGGAAAACTAAACAGAGCCTTAACTCAAACAAGAAAATTTTGCCAGAACGAAATAAAATCAACCAGCAAGCATTTGATAGCAATTGCAACACAGCTGCAAATTAATTAGCTATAGCAGTTGATAACTGTTTAAATCGCTAACATCTAAATGACAAATTCCCATAACCTTGTAACACCAAGGTGTACCAGAACCCAAAGTATGTATCTTTGGCAACAAAAAGCTGCGGATTCGCTGATATGCGTAAGCAGCCTCACAAAAATTCCACCATGCAAAATGGTGTGCCTCCTGCTTCGGCTAGACCCTAGTTCACAGTCAGGAGCTTGATGACGGATGCAGTCCCGATGCGGTGCAGGGCCACTATGGACTCACCGGTGTTGCATAGCCCCATCGCCTTCGCATTTTCAATGGCAAAACCAAGAGCTTCTTCAGTGGCTTCGCTGTCAAAGGCCTTGGCAGTGCCGGCACTCAGCATTGGGATGACACCCGTCACAATGAGGCTGTGCCTTGCCGGCCCCTCGTCACTGCAGGTCCAGTCGAACGAGTCTGTCTTCAGCTCAGGAACCACAACGGACAGAATCGGCATAGATGGCCTATACTTGGCCACAAGCCTAGCAGTTGTTCCTCCCCTGGTCAGGACTAAGATGAGCGCTGCCTTGGCAGAGTTTGCTGTGCGGACAGCTGATGATGCAAGGCTCTCCAATGGGCTCATTGGAATTGGAGCTGAAGCCATGATTGATTTGAAAACAGCAGCATGGTCTACGCAAGACTCTGCTTGTAGGCAGATCTTGGCCATAGTCTGCACTGCCAGCTCTGGATAAGCCCCAGCAGCAGTCTCACCACTGAGCATGACACAGTCCGTGCCATCAAGAACTGCGTTTGCAACATCGGTTGCTTCTGCCCGAGTAGGGCGAGGAGACTTGATCATAGATTCCAACATCTGGGTTGCAGTCACAACAGGCTTGCCTTGAATATTGCACTTGAAAATCATCACCTTCTGTGCAAAGAAAATCTTCTCTATAGGAATTTCCATCCCTAAATCACCTCTTGCCACCATAAAAGCATCAGAGTTTGCCAGGATATCATCAAAGTTAGCTACTCCCTCTTGATTCTCAACCTGCATATTCAAATCAATTATTATAACCTTGAATTCAGAAACCTACTAGCTTGAAACCCAAAAGAGAATGCCATAACCATACCTTTGACATCAGCATTATGGACTTGGCATGCTCACCAAGTACCTTCCTAACCTCCACAAGATCCGAACCCTTCCGAACAAATGACAAGGCAATCATGTCAATCTTGTTTGGAACACCCCACTTAAGGATGTCCTCCTTGTCCTTGTCTGTGAGTGTGGGGAGATCAACAATAACTCCTGGAAGATTAACATTCTTCCTCTCACCAAGCATCCAAGTGTTCTCACAACGGCAGCGAACCAAACCTTGTTCTTTATCGCTGTGAAGCACAGTAAGAGTGATGGTACCATCAGCACACAATATCACACTGCCTGGCTTCAGATCCACAAGCTTCTTGTAGCTCATCGATATCATTTTCTCATCACCCTTAATGCTGTAGTCTGTAGAAATTGTGATTTCTTGACCTTTTTTCAACTGAATAGGCTTCCCATCTTTCAAAAATCCAGTTCGAATCTCTGGACCCTGCAATATATATCAGTACATGCAATGAATATGGGGCCAGTATACATTTGCATAGCATAATTATGCAAAGGTTTCGAGTACTGTTTCTACAAACAGGGGATAATCCATAAGTCATACAGCTAATGAAATATAAAAATGGCAGTTATGTTTCCATTTCATATTATCAAACTTCTTATATAAACTAAGATGTGCATACATGGAAAATTACTATTGAATATATCATAATAGAATGTGCAGATTATTTGCAGGAAGTGAGTTCAAGATGTCTATTCCAACTAAGAAAGAAAGGAAGACCACAAACTATATTTCAAACCACCCATCCATGCATACTGCAATTTTCAGCTTCCAAATATACAAGGATGGCACATCCTGACGCTTTTTATGTATCAGGACATATCTAGATCTAATTTAGATTTGATACTTGATAGGGAGGCATATCATAGTGAACACAAGCAAACATTTTGGCATGACTATATACTTCTAGTGGCTATTGCTTGGGATTCCTAGGAAACCTGCCTGTCACAGACAGCGCTCCCAGACGCACAATTTCATCGGCCTGGGGTCATGATCGCTGCCCGGCAGGTCCCAACCAAACAGCCCCCTCACTACATGCATTTGCAGTACTGTTCATGGCTCAAGTTTGATCATAGTCTTTACTTCACAAATCCATGGAGTTTGAACGCACGGTAACAGCCAGAAAGATGAGTAAAACAAATCCATGGAGTAGCAGCAGAGGGTAATTACATAACATTTAAGGCAAAGTCAAAAAGTGCTGCTTAATCTTTTATAAGTTGTACTATGTCAGGTTTGTAAAGCATAAAGACGTGATGCACATTTTGGGTTCAAGCTACAGGCTAGCTAATAGGGTTAAATGGTTGTTAGAATAAGTGCATGGGATAAAATCCCATTTAGTTGGAGCAGAATGAGGGAATGCAAGTTGGGATTGCTTGGCTGGTCGTACGAGGTAATGTGCACTCAGTTCTGATGCTGTCAGTACACAAATTTCTTCCCATCTAAATTACTGGGCTAATATTATGCCTGATTGAAATTGATATAAATTTGGAGCTGCAGATGCGTGGTTTGAGTTCAGGGCTGAATAGACAAACAGTATGCCAATACTCAGATGTTCTAAGATAACAATAATGCAAAGAATATGACAACTGTCAGTAAGGATACCAAGCAAAGGGTCTCACTAGTTGACAGCTATTTACATTGGTCAAAGGGATATTTACAGTACGAATTTCAACCGATATGCTGTATTTATTACCATTCTCCCTGCCTGAATAACAAATACGACCTCAAGGTTTTGCAGGTTCGATCTGTTCCGGGTTTCATGTAGGAATCAGGCAACTAGCTGAGGTCGTCTTCCCTCAAGATGATAAACACACAGAAAAAATTTCCCTCAAGGTAACCTAAATATAAAGGGAGCTAGATAATACCTGACAAGACTAGGCCAGGTTACGTACTGATTGTGATTACTAATATGTTTGTCTGCCCTGTTGACCATGATTGATTGCTCACATAGATCCAGTGTGGCTTGATGGTTGTGCTCATTGGTTCAAAATAGAATAGGGGAGCAAGTATAGATGGTGGATTGAGATGTTTTGGTTGACTCATGGATGCTACAAGGTTGAAAGCATAGGACAGTATAGGGTGTAAAAGAAAATTAACGAAGATACCAACATACCTTCATCAAGCTCAAGAGAACTTAACAAACCACAACTGAAGATAGAAACAGGCTGTCTATTTTAATCACCCACAGATGTCTCGATCACAAGATTTGGTGGAAGTTCAGTTTGAGTTTCTCACCAGCTAAACCATCCTTTTGTGCTTAGCTTGACTAGCTTATGCAAACTATCCAACCAAACATGGTACTAACTCAATAACGTTATCAAAAAGCCTAAATTGATTTTACAAGCATGTTTCCATCTGAGAAATAAAAGATGGCGAGCAATTATACAAGGATCACTGAGTGAACAAGTTTGTTTTTATATAGAAACAGTAAAACTTCATTACATATTGTCTTTTGGAAAATTGCCCATTACTGAATGATATAGTCAAGGGCCTTGGCCATGGTACCAGATTTCAAATCAAGTAATGGCAAACTGAGACCTACAGATTGACTTTAATCATTTTCTGTGAATCAGTATGGTTTTGTTTCATATGATGCTAATTTCATATCATTGTGAATGGTTAGAAAATTAAATTAGCATAGAAAAATTTAAAGAGCACAGTTGAATCATCGGTGCATCCACAACCAAATTATCTCTTTAGATAACTATTCATAAATTACAGAAGAATATCAGGAAAAACAAAGAAAAGCAGAAAAAGAAGACCAAGTATGGAATAATTCTGAATTTCCCCCTTTCCTAACATCATTTCATTTATGAATTAATCACATTTACATTTTCTTCCGTCATCTGAGTTAATAAAAGATCAAAAAATCTCGAAACAATATTGTGATTGTTCATTTTTCATTATCACTTTCAGACAGTTACTATAACACTACCAAACTTTAGCAAACCAAGCCAAAAACAGACCAGAACAGAACAAAATTCAGTTAAGACTGATGAAACATAGAAAGGACAAGTGGCCGTGGATGAGGACCACAGGCCCACAGCCAATGGTGAACGGAAATGGACAACAACAATCCAAAGTACTCCATCCTATTGCGAAATTCGCATGTGAGCCAAGCGACATACTGGTTGCTGGACATTAATGCCTAGATCTTCAGAGATTTGAAGTTGTTGGCAATTGGTCGTCCACAGGTGGCAGCCGGCAACCAACAAATTTTTAACCTGTACTCTAGTGCTAAAGCCTAGCAGGCACAAGCAGCCAGTTGCTTTTCGGTTTGAGCAACACGAATGGTCGGAATCTCCGCCCCAGGAATCAAGAACAAGCAACAGCACGCAGAAACGTCCAAAAGAACGTCGGCGCCGACATAAGGAAGTAGAGATCACATCTAACGTCATCAGATCCCTAAAAGTTGACCAGGGGAAATGAAATTGTGATCTAAAACGGTCACAGGAACCAAAATGGAAAGCCCCCACCAAAAAAAAACCTAAGTGGAGCAGGCGGCACAGCAAGGTAAGGAAGCAACACCGTATCATCACAGATCGCGAAGCGTAGCACGAGGCCGCGCGAGGATTGAGAAGGAAGGTAGAGAGAGTGCGAGGGCGGGGAAGGACCGGACCTTGGTGTCGAGCATAACGGCGCAGAGGATCCCGGTGAGCTCCATGGCGGCGCGGAGGTTGTCGAGCGTCTCCTGGTGGTACTCGTGGGAGCCGTGGGAGAAGTTGAAGCGCGCGACGCACATGCCGGCGCGCAGCAGGCGCGAGATCATCTCGACGGACCGCGACGCCGGGCCGAGCGTGCAGACGATCTTGGTCTTGGGCCGGCGCCGCGCCACGGGCTCCTCCTCCCCCCACGCCGCCGTGTCGCCGCCCGCCGCCATCGCTAGATCTGCGCGAGCAAGGGGAGGAGAGGCAGGTGCTGGAACGCGTGGGATTCGTTTGGCTGCTGCCTCGCCCCTTCTTCCCCCACTTTGTCTCGCTTTTGGACTGCGCGTTGTTCTTGCTCTCCAAGAATGGGAGCCTCGGTCGAGGAGAGGATTCTTCGTCTGTGGAGGAGAATTGTACAGAGGACGGGATGGAAAGCGAACGGCACGAGGGGACGAGTGGGCCCGCATGGCCGCGTGTCTGCTAGGGACGGTCATCCAAAATCTTTTGCGGTCAAAACCATGGGGTAGTGCACAGTTTGGTTACCACCGTACTCTTTTCGTCTCAAAATAATTTTTGTTTTCACTTTTTAAAAATAACTTTAACTAATTATATATATATATAAATAATATTTATAGTATATAATTAATATCATTAGATAGATCGTTGAATTTATTTTCATAATAAATTTATTTGGAGATACAAATATTATACGTATTTTATATAAATCTTGTTAAACTCGTGCACAAAAACTTAAAATGACAGTTATTTAGAGATAGAGCATGCGCGAACTCTGACGGCACGTTTGGTTCTGAAGGCAAAGAATTGCCTTACCTGAAAGAGGCCAGTCTTGATGACTCTTGACTTGCCAGCGGGCGTTAGCTAATTAGGGTAACAAAATACTACTTTTAGGTCAAGTACAATAATTGATTTATAGCAAAGCTAATTAATGTTTTGCTAACGTGAAAGAGAGAAAGAAGGTGAGAGACGAGGGCTTGGCTCTCATACCAATGACAAGCTGCGTATGAAAGCATAGGTAAAGAGAGAAAAGAATTTGGTTCTCATGCAAGTCTGGATCCAATTTACCTGAACCCGAATTATAGCATATTCTTCAACTTACGCCGTGACTGAAGCCGGCCGGCTCCAGGCAGGCAGGAAGCCTCCCGCCGCCGCAGGCTCGCAGCGGCACTGTGGCAGTGCGACACCACCCGACGCCCCCTGCTTGAGCTTGCACAGACTGCACAACAAAGGTAAGATCTACGGTCTGTTTGCTCAATTTTGAATATATCGATGAATGCTAATGCCTGGGTCCTAACCAGGGGCGGATCCAACGGTGGGGCGGGCGGGGCTCAAGCCTCCTCTACCGTTGCCGCGACAATGGAGCTCCTCCTAATTTTTATAGGCATGAAAGAGATGAAGAAGGGACTTTAGAGGTTGAAGATGAGTTGAGCCCCCTCTTCTATGAATTCCTAGATCCGCCACTGGTCCTAACTATTGCACTGCCAATGCTTACGAAACTATATGATATAAGTTTTCCCCGTGAGCATCTAAGAAATGAATCGCATTGTATTCTTCCATATTTATAATTTTATCTTGTCTTTTTGAGTAACTATGATATATTTTTAAAAGGTTTATATAGAATTGAGGATGGCGACTAAGATGGTGTGAAATTGTTAAGAAATATATCATCTTTTAGTTATCGAAAACTCTTTATTTGGTAATTTTCTATCCACAGAGTTCTACATATCGCTTTAGCACTTTGAATTGATATCATTTATGTTCCTTATTATTGTATCTATTATATCTATCAGTGTATGGCTAGTGAGATTTCTAGCCTTCTATTATTTAGCTCCCCCACTACCCCATTTCGGGATCTGCCACTGGTTGGAGGAGCCACAAAACGTGTCTCATCCGGAATACCCGATACCTATTATCCGTACCCAAATTATCCGAACCCGAGGTATTCGATCCTAAATTCAGATAGCGATTTTGATTACCCGAAATTAGTTTGGTTAATTCGGGTAATATCCCTCGGTACCCAAACTACCCGAACTATCCAAACATTTATCTATGTTTTTGTATTTATCATGTGCTTTTAGTTGAACATTTGAACTTATCACTTTATTAGAATATAATTATCTCTGTTTGAACAAGTGACTGTAATACATTATTTTTTACAAAATGCTATTGAAATTCTATACAAATTGCTGCTGAAATTATATATAAATTGCTATTGAAATTTTATGTGGTTTGCTATTTTCTGTAAATTCGGATATATCGGGAATACCCGAATCCGAACCCGAATTATCGGGTACCCGAAATTGCAGGTAGTGTTTTTTTGGGGACTAATATCGGATAGTAGTTTTTATTACCCAAATTACCCGACCCGAAAAAATCAGGTAACCTGAACGCCCAGGCCTACTTATATGTTATATTTCTATTGTAGGGAAGTAAGTTGAAGAATGTACTATAACTTGGAGAGTAGAATTATAGCATATTGATCTATAGAATTCATTCATTCTCACCTTATGAATTTGAGATAGGCTTATTTGTAAGCTTAGAAATGTTATGAAATGATAAATTTTAAGTCAAATAGTCTAATACATTAAGTAGATTTCAATTTCTCTAAAATAAAGAATCCAAACGGCCCAGGAGTTATTGTGCATCTCTGTGTACGTGTTGCAGCAACAGCCGCTGCTGCTGCGGCAGCAATGACAGCCGATCAAGCTACTATACATAAAATAGTATATATCTCCGAGTATGTTACTATGAGAATATATGACTAATTAGTCTAATAATATTTATCCACTATTATAAATATGTGTATCTTTTTGTATATATTTAGTTAAACTTGAGGTTGTTTATCTCCTCGAAATGTGAGATGAAGAGTTATTTTTGGGAGGAGGAAGTATTTGCTTGTCTTAGATATATACTCCTTTTATCCCTTTTTATCTGTCGCTATGTAAAATGTGCTGGTCAAACTTTTTTAAATTTGACTAGGTTTATAGAAAATATTAGCAACATTTATATCTCTAATTAAATTTATCATTAAAATAGATTCAACTATCTATTTAATTATATTAATTATGTACTATAAATATTATATTTTTTAATATATTTAATCAAAGTTAAGTATGTTTGATTTCTCATGATGTAAGATAGATAAAAAGAGACATACGGAGCATCTCAAATCCCACAAATCAACGAACTAGAGGCAATGAAAATCTAGATTCCGTATATTTTTGGTATGCTTGTCCAGTTCCCTAGCCGTAGCTCGCTGAGCAAGGTTAGTCAGTCCGGTTCGTTTGGCTGAAAGTACTGTTCGCTGATTTGTTATGAGAGAAAATATTGTTCATTAGCTGAAAAAATACGGTTTATAAGCCAAACGAACATCTCCCACAAAAATAAGGTAAAACCTTCCCTGCACATGTCTGGTGTAAAACTTGGTTTAGAATTTAGATCCAAACAGCTATTCCTCTTTGTCTTCTTGCTCAGCTTTGCAAAGCCTGGACAAAGAAACGAATAACCACTTGTCCCCAACCAGTATTTCTCATGTACCATCGTTGGTCACTGTATATCAATAATAAATGTCACTCTATTCTAAATAGTATAATTCGTTGTAGCTTTAAGTACATGACTTCTACTACGCATGGAGATACCTAGATATACACTATATTCATATATACATATAATAAAAACTATAAATCTAAAAAGTCAAAATGACATCTACAATGAAAAGAGTACACGCAGTACACTTTGGCAAGGTCAATATGAATATTATATATGATCATCTGCGGCCGAGGTTATCATTGGTTGATTTCTCTATTTTATATAAATTCCTCGTCATACACTCAAGTTAGGTGTTTGATTCATGTTTCTCAGCTACGGCCGGTATATTTTAATGCTTGATCGTATCTGATTTCAACCAAGTGAAGGCGACCTGACGGTTTTTGAAATTGAAAGAGAAACCTCGTTTCCTTTTTTGTTCTAGAAGAAAGAATTTTGTTTTCAAATAAGGTGCAGAAAGATTCAACCCCAAGATCCATTGATCCGGCCAAGCGGAGTACTAGTACAAGTCTTCCAGCCGTTCCACGGCGTCCCTTTGTCTCTCTGTTCTCACTTCTCACATTACGACGATGCTGTCTCTCTGTCGCCTGTCGGGTGCACCCACAGCATTCTCGTCCCTCTCCCTCCATCGGGGTTCGTCAGAAAGACGTCCAAAAGTAAAAGGTGCCTCGAATCTCCGCTGGCGGGCGCTGTATTTGACTTGACCAGACCCGTGTTTCCATGGAGAACGGCTGGCCTGGCGACCACACTTTGTTCCAGAAAGCCGAACTGTCTCCGGTGGCGTTTGGATCTAAGCCATTCTTTAGATGGCAAACTTTGGAGGCAAAATTTGCATAGTAAGAGCAACTCCAACGGTTTTGTATATTTTGTTTGGTAAAATTGGGAGTTTGCCAAGTCACAAATGAATATGGCAAAGGTAAAAAGAGTCGATCTCCAACGGCTTTGCATTATTTACTTGGCAAAAAAGAAAATTGTGGACCCACACATTTTTCCCATTCTTTTTTCCTATTCGCGCGCACGGTGCCGTCGGCGCGCCATTTTCATCTCGCCGTCGTGGGAGGGTCATCGCCCTGGAAGACCAGATCATCGTGGGAGGGAGGGTCATCGTGGGAGGGTCTTCGTACTGGTTGGCTAGGAAGCCCTGGAAGGCAGCGATGGGTTCCAGGTTACCGGAGACCAGATCAAGCCGGCTTTCACTGTGCATCTCCAAGGTTTGTGCTTCGTAGACGAATCTCTTGCGGCAGTTCTTGTTTATTTTGTTGGATGTTCTCAGCTGCGCAATTGTTCTCAGCTACGCAATTGTTTGCAGCTGCGGCAGATGAGGGCTTCCAGATCACGTCTCCGAAGACAATTGGATGACGACTCTTCAGACGACGACGACGATTACTTCGTCTTCGCAGCTGCTCGAATTGTGCAGACGTTTTCAAATAAAAAACGAAGGCCTGGTGGTTCGGTCCCTGGCCATGTTGTTATTTATCGCGATAGAGAAGGCGGTCACCGGAGGATGTTTCAAGATTATTTGGCGGATAATCCGACGTATGGTCCAGATTTATTCCGTCGGAGGTTGTTGTTCTTCAACCTCAGATTGGTTCATATTATTTGTTTAATTTCTATACGAGTTGTTGAACTTTTGTTTCTTTTCTTCGGATTCAGAATGAATAGGGATCTTTTCTTGCACATCATGAATGCTGTTGAAGCACATGATGATTACTTTGTCCAGAAAAGGGATGCAGCAGGTGTGCTTGGTCTGAGTTGCTTCCAAAAAGTCACTGCCGCTCTCCGTATGCTCACATATGGAGTTCCTGCTGATGCTACAGATGAGTATGTTCGCATTGGCGAAAGCACTGCACTTGAGAGCCTACGTAGGTTCGTTGCTGCAGTTGTAGAAATATTTGAAGCGGAATACCTGAGACATCCCAATGAGGCTGACATAGCACGCTTACTGGCACTCAATGAGAAAAGAGGTTTTCCTGGAATGTTAGGGTCCATCGATTGCATGCATTGGGCGTGAAAGAATTGTCCAGTTGAATCGCAAGGTCAGTACAAGGGGCATGTGAACAAGCCAACTATCATTTTAGAAGCTGTTGCGTCTCACGACCTTTGGATATGGCATGCATTTTTTGGATGCCTGGGTCTCGTAATGATATCAATGTCCTTCATCGGTCTCCATTATTCGACAACCTGGCGGAGGGTATAGCTCCAGAGGTGAAGTATACCATTAATGGTCATGACTACAATATGGGTTATTATCTTGCCGATGGTATATACCCCTCATGGGCTACTTTAGTGAAGTCCATCTCCCTTCCAATGGGGAACAAGAGGAAATATTTTGCCATAGCACAAGAAGCAGCGAGGAAGGATGTCGAAAGAACATTTGGGGTTTTTCAGTCTAGGTTTGGCATTATTCGACAACCAGGTCGCATCTGGGACACAGAGACACTTGCATTGATCATGAGGGCTTGTGTGATCATGCACAATATGATTGTTGAAGATGAAAGAGATATCGACCCTGATGAACGGTTCGATTATGGTGGTGAAAATGTCCAACCTTCTCGTGGCAAGCCTACTCGCACACTAGCTGAATTTATTGAAGCGCATAAAAAAATCCGAGACAAGCCAACACACTTCCAGTTGAAAGAAGACCTCATCGAGCACCTATGGAACCATCATCCTGATTTATATCATATGGAACCAGCATCATGATTTAGTTTCATATTATTATAATTTTTCTTACAAGTTTGTAATCAATTATAGTGAACAATTTAGTTCATATTTGTGTAATCAATACTTCTTTTGAAGTGTCATATTTTGAAGTGTTATATGTTTACAAGTACCGTCATCCATGCACGTAGCCAATCAACCCAAATGAAACACAATCAAATAAATTATGATAGCTGCATTTTTCACAATGTTTGACCGAATAAATATTACAAATCAAAGTACTGCCGCATATATGAAAAGGTTCTCTGAATAACAATTAAAATGAAAAGTGCTAGGCTTAAACTAAAACTAATTTCCCATATGCCGCGCAAGGATCTTCTTCTTCATTATCTCAAGCCACTGAAGCTGCTCTTGGTCGAGGGAGCTCTTGTCGGCTAACATTATATCTTTCTCCTCCTTCAGCAAATCTGCTTCAATTTTTTTTCTTCATTTGACAATCGCTTCTTCTCAAGCTCAAGCGAAGCCTTCTCTACCTCAAGTGAAGCCTTCTCTACCTCAAGTGAAGCCTCTCTTGCCTTATTTCTTTCCCTGTCACGTGCCTCCTTCTTCTCCCACATCTTGTCCAAAGCTGCAATGCAAGCGTCGCCGCCTCCCCGCCTAGCTTCTTTTGCCTGCTTCTGACCCTTTGGCCTCTTTCGTTCTTCAGAACCTGGGGCTGCAACCTCTTGCACTTCGTCATTGTTGTTATCTTCTACATTACTCGGTGTGGAGTCCTTAGTAGTCTTCTGTTTTTTTCTTACTGGGTTGATTCTGCTGCGCAGCCAGTTCAATCCTCTTTGTCTTCCACTTGTCTTCATCCTTCAGCCTGTGCCAACAATGCATAAGAGTAAACGACTTATTGTCCTCGTCTACTCCTGTGTACGTCTCCAATGCTTGATTAATCTGCACAAGTAAATTATTTAAAATGTTTATATCTTTACATATGAACCAAATATTGTAAAACAAATAAAAGAACCAACTATGAAAACAAACCATGTCTTGGATAGTTGCTCCACTAGCATTCCTACGCTCAATTTTCTCATAGCATGAACAGAACTTGTTCACATCCTTCTGAATAGTGAGCCACCTATGCATAATAGAATTCTCTGTCCTGACAGCTTCAGTTTTCTTGTGTTCGTCAAAGTATGCACGAATTCTACCCCAAAATGATAAACGAGTTTGACTGGCCCCATGAATAGGATCTTTGCTAACATTCAACCAAGCTGAGCATATAACCTTATCTTCCTCTTTATCAAATTTTTTTGTCCTATGTGACGCACCCTTCGCAGCACGACGGCGACCATCAACTTCAGCTGCCTGCACTTCCACAACATCATCTTGAAATTGAGAAGGAAGATCATTACTAGTTTCCTGGGTGTGTGCAGTCAGTGGAAAGGTCAAGTCGTCCTAGCCAGGAATATGATCTTCATTTGATGAGAGTATGCCAGTATAAAATCCAATTCCATCCATTTGAACGAATCTACAAAAAAGAATGACAAATGTTAAAAAAATATCAGATGAACATGGCCAGACCATCTATCCAACAATTGACAAATATAGAATCCATGGCGAGTTCAGAATTAACAGCGAACAGTACAGAAAAACAACCGGCTATCTCCTCAGATCATCCGGTCATATGCTACTCCCACCGACCCAGACAACCATCCTCAAATCCAATCCATCCTCCTCCTCCAAGGCCGCCATCTCCTCCCCCACAGCTGGCCATCTCCTCCCCAAACCCGGCCATCCCCTCCCCACAGATGGCCAAGAACGAAAACCCTAGGACAATGGAAATAGTAGACAAACAATTGAAAGATTGGATTCATGGATTACCTGAAACCACGCCGGCGTTGATGAAGATCGGGCACTGCGGGAAGAACAAGTTGCACTCTCGACGGCACTTTTCTTCGCGGGAAACTACGACGGCGCCGAGCGGGAACACGCGCGCTGGAGGAAGAAAACCACGAGGGAGAAGATGCCAAGCGCGACCCAGGCTCGCATATATGGCAGTCCATCTCATGTTTTTGCCAAGTTAACAAAAATGCCAAGCCCATTTGCCAAACCGTTGGATAGGAGATTTTTAGACTTTTTTGCAAAAACAAGAATGCCAAGCCCATTTGCAAAACCGTTGGAGTTGCTCTAAGTGTCCCGTCACACTGTAGCAATTTTGTTTTTATTTGGTAATAATTGTCCAAATATTGATTAATTAGACTTAAAATATTCGTCTCGCAAAGTACAACAAAACTGTGTAATTAGTTTTTGATTTCATCTATGTTTAGTAGTCCATATATGTGCCGGCATTTTGATGTGACGGGGAATAGGAATTCTGTATAGTGAATTTGGGAGCCAAACTTTGGAATCTAAACAAGGCCTAACGGATTATGAGAATCCAAATAAAAAGAATCTCAACAGCTTATTTTCAAGATTCTAAAAATATGAGCTAAAATCTGTATAAAATCTAGACCATATAAATGAGAATCTAGGATTACACAATCTTATATATCTGGATTCTCAAAATCTAAAAGATCCAAACGGGGCCTCATACTCCGTACTACAGTATGCTCACTAAAAAGTCCTACATTGCCTCAAATCAAATTCAGAGGATCCAAACGGAGCCTCAGCTTTTGCGTCAAAAAAAAAACGGAGCCTCAGCTCAGTGTTTCCGTACTTTAGTATGCTCACTAAAATATCCTACATTGTGGAGCCTCGAATCAAAGTTCATAGGATCCAAATGAGGCCTCAGGCTCTCAGTGTCTTCATACTTCAGTACGCTTACTAAAAATTCCTACATAACGGAGCCTCAAATTGTAGGTGCAAGCACAAACACTTTTTTTAGGCCAGGTGCAAGAAGAGATGGATTCATATCAAATTTGTATGAAATTAAATTCAGATTACACTATATACCATATTTTAATTCAAAATCTGATATTGATACGGATACTATCGGATACGAATATAAAAATGGGAAGTCGGATTCACATTTAGATATCTACTTGATTTTAAAGATAGTGTAGATATATCATATATATTAGTAGATATTTCTATAATAAAATATAAAAAATCAATAAAGTGTACATAAAAATTTCAATACGCATAGATAGCTATCTATAATAAATTTAAATATTTATCTATTAATATTTATTTATGATTAATCTATTAAAGTTAATCAAACTTACCTTTTATATATCATTAAATATAAACTTAAAATTATCATAAATATAAGTTTCCAGTAGTTTTAAATTATCAATAATATAAGTTTAAAATTGTTATATATTAAACTTAACATCTATTATTGGCCTAATTAATCATAGAGATAGTTTAAATAAATTATATTAAAATATTCAGTCATAAACATAAGTTTTAGATGGCACTTTGTTACTCAGTGATACGTATAATGTCAAATAGTTTATATTTTTAAGTACGGATGTGGAATTGGATAGAGAATAATCATATAAAACGAATTCTAATACATCCATTTAACATCCATATTAAAATCAGATACGAATACGAATATCTATATCTATATTAAAGCTAAAACGAATATGATATCGAATCTTTTGGATATTTACGTCTGGATCCATCCCAAGGTGCAAGCACGGGGTCGTTTGGACGATGGTCGGTACATCCAGGTCACTTAGGCCCTATTTATATCTCATGATCTAAAGTTTAGTTTGTTACAACTTTAAAATTAAGAGCTAAACTTTAGACATTTTAGCTCAATTGCATGGTCTAATAAACTAATAACTTTTTTGTGAGATCAGCTAAACTTTATACAGCACCTTAGATCACTTGGGTCAAAGCCGTAGAGTTAAGCAGAAGCTCTAAACTTCGCTGTGGGGACCAACCGACCAAGGCAATTAGCAAATAAGGATACCTAGTCAGTCACGCGAATAACGACACAAAATAACGAACAAATAATGAATGTGCACCTCAAGAGATAAAAGTTAATTAAAGTTTAGTGATTATGGATCTAAATCTATATCTATATCTATATCTATATCTATATCTATATCTAATAATAAAGAGGTAAAATTTCTAGCACCTATAAATTTTCGTCCAATCTATCACGAGTCCGTGTCCAATCTGATAACCAATGTTTGGTTCGGGTCTCTCTTTTGCCGTTTTCATCTCGGTTTCTTCTCCTGCCAAGTCTTTTTTCCTTCTCCCGCTCGTAGAGGTGTTCCGTGGGTTGTGGAAAGTGTCGCCCCCCCCCCCCCCCCCCCCCCCCCACGCCTCTCCCTCCCACGCTCGTGGATGGTGTCTGTGACTTCTTCTTTTTTTTTTGCCTTTCTGTGTTTTTTTTTGTTTTTCCTTTCCAGATATAAAGTACAATGCTTTTCCTTATAAAGATAAAGATAAATAATAAATATAGTATTATGGATCTTTTTAACCCTTACTTAATAAATAAATATTTCTATTAGTAAGTTGTTGGTTTTAATTAGAAAAAAATATTATTTTAACATGAATTAGCCGATGGCCAAACTAATCAAATCGTAAACTGAAATCTTGAGCAATTTGTCATCCAATCTAATCAAATAAACTTTCTCCAAGCTATCCATATGCCAACGCAAATCCTTAAGTTGTCCGCATATACCCGTGCAACTCTTGACATGGTTGATATGTAAAAATCAAGGCACATTGGCGACTAACTCCTTGCCAATTTTTTTCTTTAAAAAAACTTGCTGACTTTAATAAGGTATTAAAGTTACATATTTTTATTGATTCTCAAAAGAAGCCATGGAACTTGATATCTAATTCTACCAACACATGGATAGTATGAAAATTAAAGTTATAATACATTTGCGAGTAAATATTTTTGTGCTCTTTACAATGAAAGAAAAAACTATCAAGGTTGTATTTTAATTCAATACAGAATTAATAGGACATTGCCAATATTAATGTATATTATGAAAAACTATTATCATTATAAAATAAAGTATAGCTTTTAAATTTTATGGAGACGATAAAAAAATAAGTACATATCTAATATTGTTCATCCTTGTTTCCATTAAGAAGCCTGTTCATTTTTTATTGGTGCAACAACCACTCACAAATATCATAAGTACTACCTGTATAAATTAAGATGTCGCGGCCGTTGTAGCTGTGCAGCGAGCTAAAGCGAACAGGTCAAATATTTGATAGTTTTCTCCTATTGCAACGTACGGGCATGTTTGCTAGTAGGACCTAAGAATTCAAAACGTCAAGAAATACCATTAAGTTATGGCAGCACCAAGAAATATACCATTGAGTTATGCCAGCGCGCAAGGTGTACCCACGTGTAGTAAAATGGTATTTTGAAAATAAGGGCCTACGAAGTATCTGATACCTTAAATTGGAGTGTCTTTCCGGCAATTTAATACTGGTTCACTTTTTTTTCAACACCTAATACAGATGCCGATGTTCATACACACGAGCATATACTTACATCTGTAAACGCATATACATACATCCTACCTCTATGGCCTATGGGCACATTTGAAGAACTGAGTTGGACTGAATAAATCTCGAGATTGATGAAGTTTCTACAGACGTCTCGCTATTGACGGACATACCACCTGCCATAGAAAGAATAGCGTCATTAAATTCTAAAAAAGTTAAATCCAGAAAAATATGAGCACTCATATTAAGTTAAGGGCTTAAACTGAGACAAGCAGGTTCCATTGCAAGGAATCTAACCAAATTAGCTTGGTTAGAATGTTATTCAAACCAAAATTTCTGTTCGGATGTACCTGGATTTGGTTTCTACGGATCATTTTCCGAGGTTCATTTGGATAGATAACAAATGGAATGGAATTGCAGAGCCAGCCCGTCGCACACGCGGAGCAAGTGCAATGCAGCGGCCGCTGTGACGCCGACCCCTAGTGAGCGGTGAGTGCATGTGCATCCAGCTCCCGCACGCTCGCGAGCAATGTTCAAAAAGGCGCTCGCCTAGGCTCGCCTGGGCGCGCTTCAACGCTAGGTGGAGGAGCACCGCCTCGCCTAAGGGGGTAGGCGGAGGTTAGGCTGTGTGCCCCCAGATCCAGGGCTGCGGGAGGGTCGACGGGAGGCGGCGAGCGCGCCAGGAGGCTAAAGGCGGGCGTGGGGGCAGCGTGGAGGTCGGGCGACGATTGGGAAAGCAGCGGCCGGTGGGAAGAGGCGGTGGCGGCGGGCAGATCCGCCAAGGCAAGGACGCGTGGGGGCGGCGCGGACGTCGCGCGGCGGTGGGGGAGGAGGTAACGTCGGCGGGGGCGGCGACGGCCGGTGGGGAAGGAGGCGATGTTGGGCGCTGGCAGCGGCGCGGGCGAGCGACGGGCACGGCCGTGCGGGCAGAGTTTGGGAGGGAGAGAGAGACGGGAACAAAGAGGCTGGGAGGGGAGGGGATAAGATGACCGTGGGAGAGTTAGGCCCTTAAATGGGCCTTCTTCATCTTCTCCCTGTTACCACTGATCTCCTATTTTGTCTTTTCTTTTAAGTATTTATGCATGTATTAGCCATCGCCTAGAAAAACGCCTAGGCTCTAGGCCGTGGGTCGTCGCCTAGAAACCACCTAGCGCCTTCTTGAACTTTGCTCGCGAGCATTAGCACCGGCACATCGGGCATGCGGCGCGTGCGGGCTCCTCGTCTTGGGCGCAAGCCGTCGCCATCGCAAAGCGGCAAGGCACTTTCTATTTTGGCGAGTAGACGGGAGAATCAGCCACGATTTGGAGTCGTTATTTCTAATTCTTGACGGACCCAAACAGATTGCCCAAAGAATATGATTCTAATTCAACCCAATTCTAGGTATCCAAACAAGTATAAGAATTTTGTTTGAGGTATGCAGGCGATTCACGGCTTGTTCCAAAATCCAAATGGGAGTTCCTTCAGCTCCAAATGACAGTGCTGACCAGAGTTGTATCATGTTGCGGGGCAACTGACATCTTTAAATTATTATGCTGGTTCAGGGTATACTGTTTCTACTATATATTCCATCAGATGTGTAATGGCTGGCAATGAAGTTGGAGACGTCTAGTGTCTTTCCCTAAATAAAGCAATGTTAATTAAATCACAAAGAAAAGCACGGTTGCAGTCGCCTCCACCAAACAACTCAGGATGAGGCTGGAAAATTGCAACATCCTATCAAATTCAGCTAAAAAAAAAGGTTCTATGCGAGCTAGCATTGCCTGGTAGGCGACCTGAACTCTACATTCCCATTTCTCCCGCTTGGCCCTTTTCTGTCCATATACCTCATTGACTTCCACTCTTATAGTTATGGATGTAACTGTCAGAGCTATGTTTCCTGGTGACATTTTCTTTATGTCAACACCGGAATAATTTAAAGTTCATCATGCCCGGGCTGCTTCGAAGACATGGCGTCCAGTTTGTTTTGCAGCTCCTGTCAAATTAAAACAATTGTATAAGCCTCAAATCTCTTTAGAAAAGGGAAGATTATGACATTTGTGAAAGAAAGAGACAGAACCTTCAGCTTCTCCTCAACACAAACTGCAGGAGTCGACAATACAGCCACATACCTGCAATGGCAAATAGGTACATAAGAAGATGGCATACTACAGAATTTTTTTGGAAAGATGGAAGAATCTGTAGCGTCCACATACTCGCATCTGCTAGGCTCATCGACATCGTTAAGCTCATTGCTCAGCCCACATCTAAGCCTAACCTGCACGAGAGTGTATACAACAGAAAGAGTTTGAATTTAGAACCCGCAAACAGAAAGGGCATGCAAATAGAGATACCTGCCTTTAGGCTTCGGTCAGGACCATTCCAGCATTTGTCTCCATTTGAAAAGTGCATTACTCTGTACGATTCTTCAAATTTATCCCACCGCCTGATGATAGAAAATTTGTTTTATGGCGTAAGGATGTGTGAAGAATTACTTTCTAAATATTCTAGAAACAGACATTTAAGGTTAAGCACCAGTAAACGGGAGGAAATATGCTTATATATACAGCAAAACAGGTAAGGGCCAACATTCTCTAAAGAATAGTATTTCTTAAACCAGCTGATATTCAAAGTTATGTAAAACAATAGAAACATATGCTCTAAAGATGGAACGAGTCCTGGCTAGGTGATCCCCTGAACTTATTCCTCAAAAAACATTCCCTAAACAACAATCATAAATTAGACATTTGAACTGACAATCGCATTTGACAGCAACATATGAAGCTGTAATCTGCAAAGTTACCATCAACCATACATAGTAGGAAAACTGTTGCCAAGTTACAATCACTGGCTAATGATTATGTTCAAATTCACCCATTTTTTCTCGGTAAAGGAAGGACAGTTCATACCTATGAGGTCATTCTTGTCCCTCACGTAAGTGAACTAACAATGAACAAAAGTGCATGCTCTCTGAAACATTACTTGTGGTCTATGTAGTGCATTGTCTTAAAGAGCACTATTACCTCCCCTTGAAAGTATTTAACAGTTTAAAAGAGCACTATTACCCTCCCCCTTGAAAGTATTTATAGCGGTGGAGCTAAGAATAATGAGAATGTTCACCCATGTAGGTCCACAACATATCACTATAACTCTTTCAATAAACAGTAGGTCCATTCATCATTAGAAAAAACACAGCAGCAGCAACAAACAAAAAAAAGTATAATTAACTTATAAATAAAAATATTATGAGAATTCAGCAAAGAAAGAAGAACAAAAAGCATACCCCAGGTTGGTGGAACTGTGCCCTTCCGCCTGTGATGCTTTCTTATATGCACAGACCTTGTAAGTATACCTATCCATAAGAATAGTAGTCCCCAAATTATAACTAAATAATAAAAAGCAATAAAAGCAGAAAGCAGAAAGAGCGGACTAAAGATTGGATGCTAATATACATACTTTCCTTCCTTCGTCTCAAAGCACTGATCATAAAAGGAATAGAACTCCTTGTCCTTACCTAACAATAATATGTGTTTAGAATTAATTCTGATTCCATAGACATACTATACAGAGGAAATGTATAATTTAGACAAGACTAATAAACAAGATGAAGCACATCTAGAACAGCTATTAACTCATAGCACAGGGCAAAATATAAAATGCAAAGATAAAAAAATATTTGCTCTGCTGAACTGTGAACTCACAGTTCAAAGGTAAAAATGTACTGAAGGTATTTGGAATGCAAAGGTAATTCTGTAACTCGAGGATCCTCAGCTCATAGACCAAAAAATATAGTCAACAGAAATTACAAACTGATGTTTTCTATTTTATCTTGGAGACATTTCATCAAATCTTTTGATGGTTGTTCTTTAGGCGTTTTGATGGCAGCTTATCCACCAGAATTTCAACAATTGTCAGTCTATGGAAGAACATAGGGAAAATTACATCTGACAATCAGAAACAGCTTTAGGTGAAAAGTACAAATTATAGAAATTCAATATAGCACCCAATCACATAGTGAACGGAGTTTCAAATGACACTTACCAAAATCATGTTTTAGCTTCTCAGCTAGACTGGATATCTTAGACTGAATTTTTGAAAGCTTTGAGTTAGCATCATCATACTCCTTACGAACACGAGAAGCCTCTAAAAAGGTAGATATGCAAATGTTATAGCATCCCCTCATGACTCATGAAGGACCGGCTGATTAGAAACCAGCATATACCAATTACCTGACAAATCTACAGGGGTCTTAAAAAAGTTGAATTTTTGGAAAACATTTTGTACAGTCTGCTGAATTTTGTCCAACCACGACGCATGTCCTGGCTCAGTTAAATCTGAAATAGGAAATAAATATTAACAAATCAAAACCACATAAACAGAACAAGAATAGTAGTAGTGTCATATTACACTACCTGAATGGTGATCACCTTTCTGGTCATCATCAGATCTATAGGACTCAACATGGTCATCAACATATTCATCTTCTGACTCATGATCAAACTCTTCATCTTCATATTTATGCCTGTCATCCTCAACTTCTGAATGATAACCACCATAATTTTCTTCAGCAGGTTCTGGGATTTCTAATTCATCTTCAAGTGCTTCTTCTGCAGGTTCTGGTATTTCTTGCTCATCTTCATGCCCCTTCTTATCATCTTTACTAACCTCATTTACACTTTCTCCAGTCCAACGAGAAGCTACCATACGACCTAACTCTTCCCTTGATAAACCCTCAGGATTGTCAGAGCTAAGATCCTGAAATTCACCAAGACAATGCTTCATATACTGTGGTGCACTCCAAAAACAATAATAAGAATTATCGCTGAAGTAAATCATACTATGTTGTTTTTTGTGTCATGCCACTATGCCAGTATAAGTAATAGCAATAATACTGTGTCTATTAAGTGTTAACTAATGTTGATCAAGTGTAACTGAAGAACGATGATGTGCAAACACTAAGTGCTGGAACAGATATATTCTCTCAGATACCAGGATATAGACAACATACAACTAAGCATTCGAAGAAACTCAATAGGATTTGCCAACTGAGAGTTAAACGGATTACGCCACCCTTAGACATGAAACCGACATATCTTGCTAGAAATAAGTTGCTACAAAGAATAGCCAAAGCTCATTTTCGAGCTTTGACTGGTTAAAGCAACATGCATCTAAGTAGATTAATTATAATGACCACACATAACTAGAAGAATGCATGATTACAGGAATTAGAATTCAGACCACAAAAATCAGCTAGTTTTTCCGGTTGCTCTCAGAATCGAAATAATGTCTGAAAGATGAGAGCATAGCACTAAAAGGGTAAACAGTTCAAAATAAAGTAAGTAATGTGACAATATTGTTATACAAGTTATAAGATAGGATGTGAAGTGGTTTTTTGTAGGGGGTTAATTCTTAGACGGGAAAAGACTACCAAACTAATCTCTATGAATTCTATAATAGAACATGACACATTGAATAAAAAAGGGAAATGACGAGCAATCTGAAATGTGGTTAATATATAACCTTCTCTGAGGTAGATGCTGCAGACTCCTGCGGCAATTCATCTACAGTTCCAGCTTCAGCAGTAATACCATCTTTACTTGTGGAACCATGCTGTAATATATCAGCCCAAAATATATTATTGGTCAATCTTCGCAAGAAATGCTAGCAATCAGACTGTTGATTTTGTAATACCAAAGGTCAAATGTACCTGCTCAGCAGATGCCCCACTTTCTGTTACATGATTATCATGGTCTGTTGCATGTCCATCATGCTGTTCAGCTACCTATGTTCAACAAATAAAACGAAGTAATATAAAAGATCTATATATTGCAGTTGAACTATACATGCTGCCCAGTAAACATCTACGTTTCAGACTACTGCAATACACAATGGTCAAAATTGTAGTTAATAAGCCCTGCTTCCTAAGCACTTCCTAGATAACTATGCTAGTTAATTACAGTCATTAAAGACCTTGGGCAGCCCAAGAGGTGTGTACGGCTGCCAAGGCACCTATCTGATTAGCTATGCTCTAATGAGCTGTTTCAAACAGCCTGTTTGTAATCAATGCAATGTCTATCTCTATATATAATCAAGGAGACGGCCTGGGGTTTGTGGCGTCTTTAGGCTAATCAAGTCTGTGTTACCTCCAACATTTGGCATCGGAGCTAGGTTAGACACCAGAGAGCCACAAGGCCAACTCCTCACCTTCTCCACCCTATGTCGACCTCTGCTGAGCGTGCTGCCAGGCTCAAGGCCAAGGGAACCGGCGATGGAGAGCTGGGCGACTCCTCCGGCCGGGCCGCGCGCTTGAAGGCTGCAGAGGAAGCAGCAGCGCTGGCAGTCCAGGCAGCAAAGCAGGCGGCGGCTGCTGCAGAGGCGGCAGCAAGGACGGCGCAGGAACTGCGGGCCGAAATTGCTGCTGAGAAGGGAGAAGAAGAGGATGCAGAGGAGGAGGAAGAGGAGGCGGAGAGCAGGAGTCGGGGGCTGCGGACTCCGTCGCGAGACAGGAGGCGCTCGCAGTCACCACTGCGGGACCGGAGGCGCGGCCGCGGCGGCGGTCGCTACGAATCACCGCACAGCAGAGTGGTGTACCGCGACTCCGGTAGCAGCACGTCGTGGCCGATGCTGGACAAGTCAAACTACTACGAGTGGAGTTAGACCATGAAGCTGAGGATGCAGGCGCGCGATCTCTGGGACGCCATCGAGGGCGGCCCTGTCCAGTTTCGCGATGACAGGCGCGCACTGGAGGTGATTGTTGGGGCCGTGCCCAAGGAGATGGGCATCCCACTCCTCGACAAGGCTACGGCGAAGGAGGCGTGGGACGCCATCGCTGCGACTCGCATCGGTGTGGACCGGGTCCGTCGAGCAACGCTGCAGCGCCTACGCCGCGATTGGGAGAACATCGGCGTCAACCCCGGCGAGCAAGTGGAGGATTTCGCCCTGCGTCTGTCAACTCTGCACCAGCAGCTTGTCATTCATGGTGACAAGGACATCACTGAGGAGCGTGTGGAGAAGTTTCTGCGCACGGTGCCAGCCAAGTACGTGCAGATTGTTGTCGCCATTGAGCAGTTCCTCGACTTTGAGGCGCTCACTCTTGAGGAGGTGACTGGAAGGCTCAAGGCGGTGGATAATCGCGAGGAACAAGCGCTGACCGAGCCGGTGGCCATCAACGGCAAGCTGCTGTACACCGAGGAGCAGTGGAGAGCGCGCTGGAGGAAGGAGAAGAAGGGAGATGATGCCGGTGGTTCTGGTTTCAGGAACCAGCGCGGTGGCGGTGGACGTAGCCGCAGTGGTGGACGAGGACGAGGCAGAGGCAGTGGACGTGGTGGCAGACGAGGAGATGGCAATGTTGCTGGCCGCGTCGGCCCCAACACCTGCCTCAACTGCAACCAGGAGGGCCACTGGGCACGTGAGTGTCCCCAGCCGCGCCGTGAAGATGCAGAGCGCGGCGGTGGAGGTGGAAACCGTGCTGGCCGCGGCGGTGGCAACCGTGGTGGAGGTCGTGGCGGCGGAAATCAGGCTGGGCAGCGTGGCGGGAACCAAGGAAGGCATGAGGCGCGCGCCCAGTACGCCGAGTGCGATGAAGATGGCGCTCTGTTTCTGGCACATGGCTTCATTAGCCTGGAACAGAGCACGCCGGCGCACAGCTACACGACACAGCACGTCGATATCTCCGAGCCACGTGCTCGCGCCTATCTCGGCGTGGACGAAGAAGAGGTGGACAGCGGCTGGTACCTGGACTCCGGCGCGACGCATCACATGACCAGGCGCCAAGAGTTCTTTGCTGATCTGAACACTAGCGTTCGAGGAACGGTCCGGTTCGGGGACGCGTCGAAGGTAGAGATCAAGGGCGTCGGGTCTATTGTTTTCCAAGCCAAGACCGGTGAGCAGAGGGTTCTTCATGGTGTCTACTTCATTCCGGCACTGAAGAACTCTATCCTAAGTCTGGGACAGCTTGATGAAGGAGGGTCCAAGGTTGTGATTGACGATGGCGTGCTTCGCATTTGGGACAAGAGCCGCTGTCTGCTCGCCAAGGTACACAGAGGGAAGAATAGGTTGTATATTCTGCATCTTGAGGCTGCACAACCTCTCTGTCTCGCGGCACGCAAGGATGAAGAGGCGTGGCAGTGGCACGAGCGTTTCGGCCATCTGCACTTCGACGCACTCCGGCGACTCAGCAAGGAGGAGATGGCGCGCGGGATGCCGGTGGTTGACCATGTTAAGTAGGTGTGTGACACCTGCGTTACCACCAAGCAGAGGCAGCGTTCTTTTCCGGCTGCAGCAGCATACCGTGCCCAGAATCAGCTTGAGCTGGTGCACGGTGACCTGTGCGGTCCGGTCACGCCAGCGACACCGGCGGGCAACCGCTATATCTTGCTGCTCGTCGATGACGCCACCCGCTTTATGTGGGCTGTGTTGCTGCCATCCAAGGACGCAGCAGCAGATGCAATTAAGAAGGTCAAGGTGGCAGCAGAGGTGGAAAGCGGGCGCAAGTTGAAGGTCCTGCGCACCGACAATGGCGGCGAATTCACTGTCGCGGAGTTTACTACATACTGCGCTGATGAAGGTATTAAACGGCATTTCAGTGCCCCTTATTCACCGCAACAGAACGGTGTTGTTGAGCGCAGGAACCAAACAGTGGTGGCCATGGCACGAGCTTTGCTCAAGCAACGCCAGATGCCCTCTCGGTTTTGGGGGGAGGCTGTGATGACGGCTGTGCACATTCTGAATCGATCCCCGACGAAGGCGCTGAAGAATGCCACTCCTTATGAGGCGTGGCACGGCCGGGCACCAACAGTCGGCCACCTCAAGGTCTTTGGCTGTGTGGCTTATACCCGGCGGCTTACTCAGCTTCGCAAGCTCGATGACCGCGGCGAGGCTGGCGTATTTATCGGCTATGCGGAAGGGGCCAAGGCATACCGTATCTATGATCCAGTGTCCCAGCGCGTGCGTGTCAGCCGCGATGTGGTGTTCGACGAAGGCCGCGGCTGGGACTGGGCATCACCGGCAGCAGGCACACCAAAAGCAGCGAGCAGTGAGTTTACTGTTGAACTCCCATGGGCGGAGGAACTCCCTGAAGCAGGAAGTTCAGCGTCACCTTCACTATCTTCTCCGCCACATCCTGCATCGCCTGGTTTCTCTCCGGTGAATGCAGGAGAGCCTGCAGCGGAAGCAGAGGAGCCCGCAGCGGAGGCAGAGGCGCCTGCGTCGCCCAGAACACCTACATCAGCTCCATCAAGTCCTCAGGTTGAGCATGTGACCCCCCTGGAGGATGATGATGAAAGGGTGGATGCCTACCACGACGATGAAGAACTCCGCTATCGGAAGATTCATGACATTATTGGTGATCAGCCAACCCCTCCGCCGGCGCAGCGGCTGTTTGCAGAACTGAATCTCACCCATTCTGGTGAGCCTACAAGCTATGAAGAAGCCAAAGATGATCAAGATTGGCAAGCAGCGATGAAGGAGGAGCTGAGATCAGTAGAGCGAAATGGGACTTGGGAACTTGTTTCTCCCCGTCCTGGTCACCGTCCAATTTCACTGAAATGGGTGTTTAAGTTGAAGAAGGATGAACATGGAGCTGTAATTAGGCACAAGGCAAGACTTGTGGCCCGTGGCTTTGTGCAGCAGGAAGGAGTTGATTATGAAGATGTTTTTGCACCAGTTGCAAGGATGGAATCAGTACGTGTTTTGCTTGCCCTAGCAGCACAAGAGGGATGGGCAGTACATCACATGGATGTGAAGTCTGCATTTTTGAATGGAGAACTCCAGGAGGAGGTTTATGTTACACAGCCTCCAGGTTTTGTAGTATCAGGAGAGGAGAAGAAAGTGTACAGGCTGCACAAGGCTCTGTATGGCCTAAGACGGCTCCTCGGGCATGGAATGCCAAGCTTGACTTGACTCTCAAGCAGATGGGTTTTGAGCAGAATGTGTATGAAGCTGCTATGTACAGGAAGGGATCAGGTGACTCCCTACTGGTAATTGGAGTCTATGTTGATGATTTGATCATCACAGGAGTCAATCAGCAGAAGATTGAAGCTTTCAAGGCAAAGATGAAGCAAACCTTTGAAATGAGTGATTTGGGTCTTCTGTCTTTCTATCTGGGAATTGAGGTGAGACAATCAGAAGGGAGCATCACTCTGAAGCAAACCCATTATGCTAAGAAGATACTTGAGCTTGGTGGTATGGCAGGTTGTAATCCAGCCACCACACCCATGGAAGAAAGGCTGAAATTGAGCAAGGAAAGCACAGCAAAGGAAGTAAATCCAACTCAGTACAGAAGACTGGTTGGCAGCTTGAGATACCTAGTGCACACAAGACCAGATTTGGCTTTTGCTGTAGGGTATGTTAGCAGATTTCTGGAGAAGCCAACAACTGAACATCTTCAGGCTGTGAAGAGGATCTTGAGATACCTGGCTGGTACTCTAGATCATGGGCTTTGCTACACCAGAACAACAGGCAAAGCAAGGTTTGTGGGTTACAGTGATTCAGATTTGGCTGGAGATGTTGATTCAAGCAAAAGCACAACTGGATGTTTGTTCTTCCTTGGAACCAGCCTGGTCAGCTGGCAGTCTGTCAAACAGAGAGTTGTTGCTCTGTCTAGCTGTGAGGCTGAATATGTGGCGATGACAACAGCTGCAACCCAAGCTTTGTGGTTGTCAAGACTGTTTGCAGATTTGTTGGGAAGAAAAGTTGAGGTGGTGGAACTCAGAGTAGACAATAAGTCTGCTCTGGCTTTGGCAAAGAATCCTGTTTTCCATGACAGGAGCAAGCATATTAGAATCAAGCATCATTTCATCAGAGATTGTGTGGAAGAAGGTAGCATCAAGACAGAGTTCATTCCCACTGCAGATCAGCTCGCTGATATACTGACTAAAGCCTTGGGCAAAACCAAGCTGGAAGAGATGAGGAGCAGGATTGGGATCAAGGAGATCAAGATTAGTTGAAGCAGGTCTTAGGGAGAGAAATGTAGTTAATAAGCCCTGCTTCCTAAGCACTTCCTAGATAACTATGCTAGTTAATTACAGTCATTAAAGACCTTGGGCAGCCCAAGAGGTGTGTACGGCTGCCAATGCACCTATCTGATTAGCTATGCTCTAATGAGCTGTTTGTAATCAATGCAATGTCTATCTCTATATATAATCAAGGAGACGGCCTGGGGTTTGTGGCGTCTTTAGGCTAATCAAGTCTGTGTTACCTCCAACAGAAATCACTATGTTTCACAGTAACAGGACATCCTTGTGAACTGTGAGTCTACAATATACTAAACAAGAATAATGGAAATACCAGTGTCCAGGGCACATGGAGAGCTTCAAAATAAGGTAACAATTTAAGGTGTTATTGTTTTAGTGGAATAACAAATGATACAGGAATTATGAAGCTAAACCAAGTGCGGGTTCTTGATTACTAATGCAAATGGTTTGATACTTAAATGCATACAGTTGTTTGATGTATACTAAGCATAACACTAAATTTGTGTTAGATATGCTCAGCATGCCAACAGCCTAACACCCAACTTAAGGCCATTATTTAATGTCACAGAGAAGGAAGATATAATTTTCAAACTGAGGTAAGAGTAATCAGCAAAGTTAAAGGTGGATAGGAAGGCAACTATAAAACAAAATGAACACCAACCTTGTTTTCATCTTCTTGCACATGGTCCTGAGTTTCCTTAGAATCTACATCCCGAGAGGCATCAGGTGCTCCCTTTTCAACAGCAGCTTGCTTTTCAGCTTCTTCTTTTATTCTCTTTTCTTCCTTCTCTTTTCTTAAACGTTCTTCTTCCTCTGCCTTCTCTATTAATCTCTTTTGCTCTACATAGATAGAAAGACTTATTTCAACAACAAAGCTACAAAAACCAAGCATTTGTTCCATATACCACTCTTTGGCAGATGGCTCAAGACCAATGGATACAAAGACCAAACCTTTGAGTTTGTCAACAAGTCCTTGGAGCATTTTCTCTTCACCTTTCAATTTTGCTAACGCCGCCTCGTCTTTAGCAAAAGCCTCTTTTGCCCTTTCAACTTCCTGTTTCCGAATAACGACACCATTTTTGTATGTAGCGATTTTCTTCTTCAATTTCTCCCTTGCCGCCTTACCAGCCTCCCAGCAAGTGTTCTTACAGGTGACATTGCTGTCATATTCATCACTCCCATCGCAGCAATCTAGAGGGCGCGAACGAACAAATACAGAGAATTAGTCGCCTAGTGGGATTTCACCAAAGCGCCACGACGCACAAAACAAGAGCTCCAATGTCTTTCGCAGTCTGTACCTTGCACATGCATCTTTATTTAACAAAACAAGTAAGCAATGAATCAAACAATGACAACAATTATGACCCTCTTACCACAAATGCCGTCATTCACTCGTGACGAGAAGATAGTGACTGGAGTGTGGCCTGCATTCTTGCAGTAGAATTTCGCCTCAGGGCACGCAGATGTCCCTGCATGCAAGAGACATAATTATTCAACTACATAACTGTTCTCCCACAGTTCAAACACCAAAACACATAGTGATGTCACGACACACACACAAAAAAACAAAATCTACTTGATAGATCCTAAATCTCTTGCTATTTAAAACTAGTAACTAGAGCCTCTACACTAACCCCATGGATATCTAGCCCAGAATAGAGAAATCCTTTCAGGCAAGGAGAATGAGGCAGTACCGGGCTCGTCGGTGCCGTCGGGGCAGTCGCAGAAGTCGTCGTTGAGCTGGTCCCTGGAGAAACTGCCCGATCCGTCCCTGCATTTGATCACGCCGCCTCTGTAGTACGCCTCATCTGCAACCCCCAGAGACGTCGAATCAGGGACCACATCAACGGAAGGCAACAGAGAAAGATGGGAAGAGGATAGCAGAGCAGGCGTGGACAGATCCGGTTGAACCTTGCGGGGGTATGCCCAGGGTGTCGAGGGGCGGTTTGGGCTCCACCGCCGCGGCGGCGCAGAGGAGGAGGGCGCCGACGAGGAGGAGCCCCATGCCTGCGCAGCGCACGGAGGAGGGCCAGGAGGAGCAGATCGGCGGTGGCTCGCTTCGGAGCGCTCGAGTCCGAGTTCTTCTTTTCTTCAGGCTAGACCGCCCCCGCCTCGCTTCGCACAGTGCAAAGCCGATTGTGTACTAGAACTTGCATTTTGCAGGAAGGATAAATAAAAAAAAGCACGGTTTATTTTGGGCCGAAAATTCATGGTCAGTAGTGTCTACAGTCGCGGGCCTGTTTTTAGGTCGGGTCCAAGACTAAGTGGACCTTTGTATTAAAAAAATACATCAGATCATGTTCAGTTCGAGAAAACAAAATTTTTGGCTCGCGATTTATTGTCCAGACCCCATCGAGTAAGGACTGTCGGCCAGGCCTAAAATGCTCAGATGCAGTGTGTACAATGCCATGTGGATAGTATAGAATACCTATATTGGCAATTTGGCACTCGTGTTCTCGTAGGAAATCTAATATAGCACATGAGAATGACACTCTTGAAAATGAAGGACGATCCCAAGTGGGGTGGCGACTAGTCTAAAAGACTCGAGCATGAATGTTTTGGGAGATTTAGAAGAAAAATAAAGGTTGAAATCGGTGAAAAAGGATTTGGAAGCATGTAGGAGATTGCCGATCAGTGGTAAGTCGCCAAGTCGGTAGGAAGAGAAGTGGTGTTGAGCTTCAAAGTTGATAGGCTCGAGGAGTAGCTTGATGTATATACTGAAAGCAAACAACCCTGTAAATTGACTACAAGAGAATGGGGGTTGGGCGGGGGATGAAGAGAAGGAATTTATTACTAACCATTTTGTGTAGCTTTTCAGGTCAAATGTTCTTGTGTCTCAAGAGGATTCACAATTCCTTCTCGATGTTGTCTCCCCGTGTTACTCATGATATGAATGAACGTTCGATAAAGGAGTTCACCCTCGATGAAGTAAAGGGGGCGTTGGACTTGATCCATTGGCGACCTGAAAGCACCTGAACCAGACGGCTTGTCAGTCATTTTCTTCAAGAATTTCTAGGATGTGGTTGGTGAGAAGCTGTCTACGGAGGTTTTGGAATTGTTGAATGGGGGCAAGATGCTGGAAGGGTGGAATGACACTGTCATATAGCTCTCATCCCAAAAATAAGTGAGACAAAGTTACTAATTTGCTACCGGTTAGCCTTTGTAATGTTGTGTACAAGGTGGTGTAGAAAGTGCTTGCAAATCTGCTCAAATAGAACTTGCATGAGATCATAACACCGAATCAGGGCACATTTGTTCCTGGGAGGTTAATTTCAGATAATATTCTCTTTGCGTATGAGCTCACTTACTACCTACTGAATAAAAGGAAGGGGGTGCACGAGACATGCAGCCATTCAACTTGACATGAGCAAGGCATATGATAGGGTGGAGTGGGCCTTTCTGAGGGACATTATGAAAAAGATGGGTTTTGCAGAACAGTGGAATAATCTGATAATGGAATGTGTCACTTCGGTCTTTTTCAAAGTCAAAGTAAATGTTGATCTATCCCACTGTTTTAACCAAAAAGAGGGTTGAACAAGAGGATCCACTATTACCCTATCTCTTCCTCTTATGTGTGGAGGGCTTTTCTGCATTGCTGAACAAAGCAGAATGAGTCTTATCTCATGTGTCAAAGTGTGCCATGCTACGCCAAGCATCTCTCGCCTTGTTTTTGCCGATGACTCTTTGATCTTGGTTCATGCAAATAGGGAGGAGGCTTCGCAACTACAACACATTCTTGATCTATATGAATGATGTTCGGGACGACAGATGATTAATAGGTCCAAGTTAGCAATCCTCTTTAGCACTAATGTTAGAACAAGAAACATAGATGATGTTTGAGAAGTGCTGCATATACCATGTGAGACAACCAATGAAAAATATTTGGGGTTGCCTGTACATGTGGGAAAATAAAAAACTAAAGCTTTTGCATACTTAAAAGACTGGGTGTGGAAGAGAATTCAAGGGTGGAAGGAGAAATTCTTGTCATGGGCAGGAAAGGAGGTGTTAATTAAGGTGGTGGCTCAAGTGATCCCCACTTTTGCCATGGGATGCTTCGACCTGACAAAGGACCTTTGTGACCAAGTCAGCACAATGGTGTAGATAATGGTGGAACCAGCAGGAAGAAAAACGCAAAATACATTGGCCGAGTCGGGAGGAAGAAATCGAGTAACTAGTTATGAGCAAGATCAAGATGTTGCAAATGATGATTGAGCTTGGGGTCTTAGGCCTTTTTATGAACCATTCTATCACTTAGTCAATTTATCTTTATTGAACATGCTTAAGAACTTTTAGATGTTGATATATGATCGTGAGAACTATGTTTTTGTGTGTGTGTGTGTGACTAGAACTATGTGTCTATGATGCTATGCGTGTGGGAATGAACTGAGAACTATCTTTCATTTGTGAGAACTATGAACTTTGTTGTTAACCTGTCATGTTTGTGAGAGTGAAAATTGACTGTGTGTGTGCATGCTTGTTTCCTGTTAGAGTTACCCTTTTTGTGATAATTGTGTTGGATCATTGGATGCATCAATGGACTATATCGACTATGTATAACTATTTATCTATTTTTGTTTGTGGTAGTTTGTTTGCAAGTTGCTAGTTGCAAAATTGGACTAAGTTGCTATGTAATTTTGTATTCTTTATTATGTTGTTAGGAATATATTAATCTATGATTCTTATATACATGTTATTATAGTTATTTTTACAAATATAGTACAAAAACGTGTAGTTCGTGCAAAACCTTGCCAACCATGTACCGTTTACCATTTAGGAAAACACAGATTTTGCCTATGTGGCATGTCTATGAATTTGGGACGTATAAAGTAACATCGTTGATTTGTGATGCATAATAAGTAAATGTCATAGAATAAGGTTAAATACACATGATAGGTGACATACGTATTTTGATGACACGAACGTCATAGACATTATTGAATCATGACATAATTTTTGATACCATGACATAAATGAGATGTCATAGAAGGACATATGTGTTGTAGTGGACTTATGTAACAATCGTGTCATCTATTCCAATATATATCTTGGAATTAGACTCCGTATCGCGTCATCTATTCTAATACATCTTGTAATCAGACTCCGTGTCATGGTTAGATGCATGTAGATCTAAGTCGTATTTGTATGGGTCAAGTCCCGATCCATAGAGATGAGAGATGGACGAACGTAGCCTTCGTACTTTTCTACTCCTGTGAGTAGTTACTCCCATCTTTAATAAATCACATTACGCATGTGTGCATACTTATTTATTAGTTTGAGTATATTATTACTATACCATTATTATAGTTATATAAGTATAACCATATATTGCATACTTGACGTACACATTGCCCTAGATGTTTTAGTATGATGCTATATACTCCGTCTATATACACTGTCGGGCCATATATACCCTAAATCTAGAGATATACACACGGGAAGTAATTATACCCTGAAAGTAGAAAATAATTTCCCATATATAGATATAGATAAGCATTGCATTAATAGGAAGCCCATGAGCTTACAAAGCTTGGCCTAGATCAATTAGAAAATCCCAGCTATTGAACTTGGTATTAGACAGATGCAAAAACACACATGTTTGATTTATTCATTATTGGTCTCAAGAAGTACGTACAGAAGATGACACATGTACCACATGCTTAATTGTAACCTATTGAACTTCCAACTAGCTAGAATTGATCACAAACTACTATACTAGTAGTATACTTGAAAACTGAAAACAAGATGCAAGTACACATTTATATGCGTGCTAGCCTTATTGGTTGTCATTCACGAGATGAATTAAATTTAGATCATGTTTCCTTCATATGTGAACTAATTATATGTGTGTCTAGATATGCAAAATTATGGTGTGACTAAACAAGTAAACGTGCGTACAATAAGTGATATAGATGTCTATACACAACTATACGTGGTGTTCAGGACTTCAGGTTGTTGTACAGGGGAGGCAGCTCATCCCGGACAATAATACAAGCTCGTCAGTGCGGGTTCCGCGGATCGTGGCGGCCGTTGGGGCCGGACCCCGGGTAGTCCTGAGTCTGCAGCAGCCCCGCCCTCCTGGCCGCTGCTGTCTCCATCGTCTCCTCGTCGGCGGCGAGCTGACGCGGCTCACCTCCTACCGCGACGGCCTCCTCCTCCGCCGTCGTCGGCAACACCTGCCCACCACCGCCGACGTAGGTGTCGGCTGCTGGTAGCTCCCTCGGCAGCAGAGCCCTCCGGTTGCCTGCCGCTGCCGCTGCAAGGAGGAGGAGAAAACACAGGGCAAAGATCAGCAGCGTGGCCTCCGGCGAGAGGTCCGGCGGGCCGAACAGCTCGAGCAAGCCGTACAAACCGTGGACGAGGAGGAGGCAGGAGAGCACGGCCAGCACTAGCATGATGGCGGGGACGGAGACGGACGCCTTCCTCGTCGTCGTCGCCATGGGTATGCAGAGTGAGCAGCGTGTATATATATATGGATCAGAAGCAGCTCAGAACTGAAGATTTGCCTGATTATTTCTCTCTCTCTCCCTCTGGATCCCTCCCTGTTTTTCGTAGAAGAGAGAGAGATTGCTAGGTAGAGAAGAAATGCAAGCAGCTAGCCTTAGTCAGTTCTCGAGAGATGGATATATGGGGCTTTATATAGCCAGCTGACGCAGGATTTTATTACTACTAAGTGCATACTTTACTAAGTGATCGAAGGGCTGGGTCACATCAAATGGAGGTCAAACGAGCACATTCTGTGTTGCTTAGAAATTGCCGGTAGGATTAGGAAGAGGAACGACAGGCATATATATGCAAAAGCTAGCTTTGGGTATGTAGTGTAGCCCTAGCTGTAGCCTGTAGGTGCCGGTCGGTAGCTAGGTTTCTTGGCGCGAAAAGGTGACGGCGCAAGGGCATGCTGCAGCACCAGGAATGTGCGGGGGGGTCACGGCCACGCGTACCTACTGCATTCTGCGTAGGTGGACGTGCATGCACGCAGCTTCGCACTGGCGTCCACTACCACTAGCGGCCATGTGATCGATCTCGATCGGGCGGGTGCGAACGGGATCTGAGCCAGCACCGATCGGCCATGGGTTCGGTCGGATCCGCCAAGGAAAGCAGACATCGAGAGAGGTGGAGAAAATATCACACGTCTTCAACGCCGGAGGATCCGCTGATTTCTGCTACGGCAGTGCTAGTGGGACTGGGACACAGATCGCCCTCATTTTCGATCCGCTGATTTCTGCTACGGAAGTGCTAGTGGGACTGGACACAGATCGACCACGTTTCCGATCGACCTGCACTTTGCACATATGTCAGGCGTTGTTATGCATATGCTCGATCGGATTGAAGTACAATTAGCACCAAGTATAAGCCAAGATTTGTCGGTAGCACTTGCCCTGCATGCTGGAAAGACGAGGACTCCTCTCGAAGGTTGGCTAGTAGAGAGGTTTTATTGTGGAAAAATACCGGATGTTTGGCCATATAAAGAACGTGATGGATGAGCTGGAGAGTTCAAGTCAACTCCTAGTCGATCTATTCAAAATATAGAAATAATTTTCAAAAGAAAACTTAGTATATATTTCTAATTTTTTTATAAACTAGCAAAAGTCCCCGTGCGTTGCAACGGGCAGAAATTATGTTTTGCTCTTTCTATAAAATTTAATAAACTTGTCTCTGTATCTCTCTCTTTCTCCATGTTGTCGTGTCAAATCAGAATTCAGGCATCAAGTTTTTCTTGTTTTTCTACTGGCTTCTTCCATCGCTATGCCATCTTCTCGGCAATTCTTGCAGTTGTTGCTACCCATCTTACTCCAACCCAGGTGAGTCTAGTTGCGCTCTGCCAAGACATCGAAAAGCGCACAATACGGCTGAGGCTATGGTCGTGAGACATCCGGTTACTCGGGGTTGGACGGCACGGTCCGTACCTCTAACGCCAGTGGCAAAGACATGCACGGGCCTATGAGTTCAGCTATTCAAGCCAGATGGCCCTAGTATCGCCACATCCATGCCCGATGGCGCCTAAAACTCTTGCTATATGTGCCTGGCGTGCGGACCGTTCTGGCACCTCGGACGACAATGTGGTGGTGTGACAGAGAACACCGGCCATCCTGGTGAAGAAAGGTGATGGCTGACATGCGCCGATGAACAGGGGTGTCGGCACGGCAGGCGCTCCTCCTCAGATCCTAGCCGTCCGAGCGATGCGCGGTAGCAGTGGTGCGAACAGCGGAGTTGGAGCCAGAGCTTGCACGTGTCGGCGAAGTTGTTATACGGTATCTGGACTCGGCACTCGCGACAACAGCGAGCCCCATGGAGCATCTCAATCAGTGAGACCTGACCATGGAATGAATCAGCGGCGAGATCCCCTTCCTCTGATTGAACAACACAATGGTGTGTGCTCGGCAATGCGGCAATGACCGTTGTAGCAAACAAATTTATGATGTTGTAAGCATATGCGAGTTTAATTTTAGAAACATAAGCCAATCCGGATGAAGAACGAGTTGGGCTGGTACGACATAGGTGCCCCCTTTTGGTTTTGATTTGGAGTTCATTTTTTATTTTGTTAGTAGCTTTGACTATTTTCTGCCTTCTTATTTTAGTTGATTTCTAACTTCCACATCTGCAGCACGCATAAGGAGTCCGGCCGTGCCAAAGGACATTGGGGTATTTTAAATTAAAAAACGGGTTCAAAGAAAATATAAATCTTATCTTAATTTTTAATATTATATATCTTACCACGGAGAGCTTTTTTAATTTCGTTTTTTGTTTTTTTATTTTGCCCATACTTTTTTTTGTTTCAGACCTGTCACCTGTTTCCTTTTTTGGTTTTGTTTTTTCTCTTCGGTGCTCGCCTATTTTCTTTTTTCTTTCTATTTTGCGTTTCAGACACGTACGACTTATGTTCCTAAAATAGACGTATTTGAGATTGAATCTTGGTTTAGGAGGAGTCTTACATCTTATATGTAGGTGGAAAAAAACCTTGGCGAAAATTTTACTTCTTTATTATTAGGTATAGATTAGTAAAAAATATGTAACCATGTTCTTATAGAAACATTTTTGTAATATATAATAATATATAACAATGAAAACAACAATATGGGAAATATGAAGAGGAAGCAGCTCCGTAGTAAGCGGGGAAAATAAAATAAAATTACCAAGAAAAAAATGTGTGGTGAAATTTTAGAGATGAACATCATATGTAAGAGAGGTGATTATATTTGACACCGTATTGGAAAATTTAAATGACAAATTTGATTTCTACTTAAAATTGGTTTGAATTCAAATTGTCAGCACAAAACATCTTTGAAGCAAAGTTGGTCTTGATTCTGAATACTTGTCCGTCTAAAAAATGCAATTCTAAATTTCCAATCAATTTCAGAGTTCAACAAAATCTATAAAAAACTATTAACATTTATAATACCGCAAAAAGGTATAATTAATTATAGAATATATTTTTTATAGTAATCATATTTTGAGACATAATGTTGATACTATTTTCTATATATTTAATTAAATTAAATTTTGTTGACTTAGTTATCTACTTAGGTTTGAAATGTTTGACACCTACTTTGGTTTCGTGGAGTTGGAGCAAACAAAATTCGCACACCCCTCCTAGAGTGCATCCTGTCTGAAAATCGATAGATATGGGTGTGAAGTGTGAATATATAAGTCCACACCGGAGAGGTTAGCAGCAGCCAGCAGGGCCTAATTTATCTCTTTTGAATTTTGTACAATCTTGAGAGATCATAGCGGCGTGTCAGGCTGTCAGCTAATCCTTTCATTTCAAAATAAGTGTACACATAAGGAGTCAATCAATCTCATGTTTAATCAAATATATAAAATATAGCAATGTTTGTGACATCAAATAAGCATTACTAGATTAAGCATGTAGTATACTATCATAATAAACCTGATACAAATGATATAAATGTTATTTTCTACAAATCTAATCAAACGTTACGTAATTTGACTTAGGATAAAACTAAAACATCTTTTTTTTAAGACAGAGGGGAGTAGATATAGCATATGCCTAATGTTTGCATCTGCTATATATGTGAGTTTCATAATTAGCTTGTCGTTGGCCTATAATTGTTGCTCAGTGCAACTTTTGGTCGATCCGGTGAAGGAATAAAACGTCGTCGATAATTATTTACTACTCCCGGAGTTGAAGTAGAAGTGGTAATTGGAATTTGATCGAAAAAAAGCACGAGCTAACCGCGCATAGATCATCTCGATTAGGCCAATGGCGTTTTCTTGCAAAGTTAGTGCACATGATGGGTTACACATGACTTATCACATCGTTGGGTACTACCTAATTTTTTTCGGCCAAGGAAGGCGGTTCAAACTACCGCATTTGGACAGTTGCCGGAGCCAGTGCATGAATCGTTGGGTACTGGACATCCCAATGTCAAATCGCATGTACGGGTCTCTATTTCTCCTGATTCTCTATGCAAAGCGATTTTCTAAGAGAAGTGAGTATGTTGATTATAGTATTTCTCTATATTATTAAATCTTTCGGATAGCGCAACGGTTAAGGCACTAAAAAACTCTTTCGTAGAAAGTGATCGATCATGTGCATATGAACTGAATCAACTTTTTTTTAGCTCGTAGTCTTGTCCATTTCAGAAAACTACTTCATGAAATCAACATATAATCACTTCTCTGTAAAAGAGTTGTTTGGCGGAGCTTCCTCTTCATTCATAGTAGAAACTGTTCTAGAAGGTTTGCCAAATAAACCCTACAATAGCACCGCCATTAATGCAAAATTGGGTGGAACTTGCATTAGAACCTGGCCACCTCAAGTCCTCGACTTGATGTGGGTGATCGTATTTTTCTGGATTTATTCCAGATATGTGCTTGTCAACAATGAGGAACCTATACTGACTTCATTAATCTCGAAATCTGCCAGCCCAACCTGTCTTTCAAAGGTGCTCATCAGACACATGCTAGTTGATAGTGAGACACCTATGCCAACTTCATCAAACCAAGAAAGTTCGAAGCGCTCACCAGATCACAAGCGTACCTCAGTAGTACAAAAGGACGATCTTTCAAAGGTGCTCATAGAGGTACTTGCGGTGACTTCGTCAATTTCAAAATTTGTCAGTTCAGTAATAGCCATCAATGATTTTAGAGAATCAAATAATGTAATGATATGCCAAAATATAGTAATACTCTAAATTCTGTATGTATAGATCAACAATAATAAAAACTACATTGTTTTTTTAAGAAGACTGTGGAGCAAGTTCCACAGTATATTAGACTCTAGCCTAAAATTCACTCACGTGAGGAGCTGAACCCATGACCTGAAGAGTGTTACTAGAACACTCTAACCAATTCAGCTACAGAACCATTCACATAATAACTACATTATTAGTCATACTAATTATCATATTAATTATAAATCAATAATCATATTAACTTTATAAATTATAGATCAATAATAATCTTTGTTATATGTGTATCATTAGTATTTAAGATAAAATATAGACTATTAATTAATTATTCGTAGACAAACTTTTAAATAATTTCAACCTTTCAAAGTTGAATGCCAATTGTTAAAAAACTACATTATATATTATAACATAATCATCCATATTAAATTAATGTCATTAGTATACTAAATTAGTTAAAATTTTATTTATATATAAATATTAATTTTAAAATAATATTAGTGGTCAATACTTTTAAATAGTTTTAATGGTTCATATTAGTAATATTACAAAACCAGTACTATTAGAAGATATACCCCGCGCTGATATATTATAGATATAGATTATAGTCAATAATGAATTTTTTATTTTTAACACTTTTTAAAAACTATTTTTAATTTTAGCACCGAATTTTTTTTATATCTAACACTTTTGGCCGCTCCCCACGCGAGGGAGCGGCATTTGTACTTTGCCGCTCCCCACGTGGAGGAGCGGCAATGGTGATGACGTGGCATTGGGCGACACGTGGACTGGGGCTGCCGCTCCCCCCTGGAGGAGCGGCAAGGCTGCTGCTCCTCCAGGGGAGAGCGGCAGCCCCAGTCCACGTGCCGACCCATGTGCCAGCGATGCCAGGTCAGGACAGTTGCCGCTCTTCAGATCAAGGAGCGGAAAGCGTACGACTCCTTATATTCTCTTCTCCTCTTGAGGTGTTGTCATTCGTCGTTTCGGCGCCGCCCCCCCCCTCTCCCCCCCTCACGGCCATCACACGGCCGTAGTTCAAATGTCGGGCGGAAGTTCGTCGAGCAGAGGTAGAGGAAAGGGATTGAGGAAGGGACAGCCGATTGTGTGGGAGGGTTCTCTGGGTCCTGATTCTTTTGAGGAACCTATAGAACAATTTCCTTTGGAGAGCAAGAGTAACTTCACCCGCGAGAGACCTCTTAGATCATACGACAACCGCACGGAAGATTGGCCAAAATGTCGCCACGGTGAGGATTGCGTCGTGCAGATGTACAACGACTGTGACGGTGGAGGCCGTCGTTTCTTCAGATGCCCGCGAGGATTTGTATTTCCTTTTAACTCTCATTTTTTCTGATTTGCATTTGGTTTGTAGAAGTACTTATTGGTAGATGTATTTTCAGGATTCAAGCTGCCCAGAAAACTGTGGATTCACTCGATGGGTCGATCCTCCTCCTATCTATCCCCATCAACAATACATCACATATCTACAGGGACGCATCTTTGATCTAGAGTATGGCCCTGGAAGTGGTAATAGGGACATGTCGGAGGACGACAGCATAAACGATGCAGAGGAGCCAGTATGCAACAATCCATACTGTCAGTGCCCGTACCATAAGAAGCACGGGCCTCCTTCTCCGCCGCCACCGCCACCGCCACCGCCGCCGTCAATAGGAGGTTACTATGGGGAAGGTGCAACTCAGTTCAATATATGGTACCATTATTAGGCATGTTAGGTTTAGTTTGCAACATGTCATTGTTTAGTTCGTTAATATTAGTGTTTTAGTTTAAACTATGTTTATGTTGGAGCAAGTGGTAGTTTAACTGTTGAACCTTGTAATAAGTGTGTACCATGTGCCTACTGTTTTCCTCGATCGTGTAAGTATTGTATTTCCAACATGTGACTTTCCAACATGACCTAGTATTATAAACAAGTACATGTGGTCGAGGTTACCGATCAAAGCACATTATAAGTTGCACATTATAAGTTCACTGGAACACATAAAACATCATATTACAAGCTCAAATCCATTAGTTCCAAATACACGTAGTTGCAAATTATTTTGACACACTGCACCATCTATGCACCAAATCTGCTGCTTGGCCAATTCCACCCAACCCCCGTACACTGTAGATATGTCTGTGAGGTCCGTATGGCTCACCAATCTGCTGCTTGGCCAATTCCTCTCCCTCCTTAATGAAATGAGTGGCTGCCTTTCCCCACACCCCTGCCTCCCTTATATTCCTCTGCGCGAGCTCCCACCTCTTCACAAAATATTCGTTGCACTTCATGAAAGAGAACTCAACAATCCCAGACACTGGCAACGAGCGCACTCCGGTGAACACACGGTTGAAAGACTCGGACGAGTTGGTGGTCATGATGCCGTACCTGAATCCACCCTCGTCGTATGCTAGTGCCCACTTTTCCTTATGTTCCATCTGGTCCTGTAACCAAGTCTTGGCGGCTTGGTTCAACACTTTGTCTAGTTCTCTCATTTTCTCTTTGAACTGGTACTCTGTACGCACACAACATAGAGCCTTAACCATGTCACTAACCTCCTTCTTCCTCTGACGCCGCCATAAATTAACTGCAAAATGACGCATGCACCATCTATGCACAAAAGACGAGAACCCTTCGATATCTTCACTCGTGGCGTGGAGAATCCCTGCGTGCCGATCTGAAATCAAGCATATAGTGCGTGATGCCCCAATCACTTGGGTACGTAGAAGCCGCATGAACCATGACCACGACGAATTGTTCTCTCCCTCTGCCAAAGCAAAAGCCATTGGTACTATCTGGTCCTCCAGATCAACCGCAGCAGCCATCATCAAAGTGCCCCTGTACTTTCCTGTCAAGAAAGTGCCATCAACAAGGACCACTGGCCTACAGAACTGGAAAGCATGCTTCGTCTGAGCAAACGATGTAACACCCCAGGTGTTATAGTGCTAATTAATCTGCCATGTCATCATAATGCATTGCTAATCATACCTGTTAGGTTAACATTGTTATGCATCAACTAAAACAAGTTTACTTAATTAGGTTGAATGTGTGTTTCTCAGTGGTGTGCTCCGAAACCGAAAACCCTAATTTCGAATACCACCGCAAATACTTAGTACATGACCTGCGTAATTTGAGGTGTGCGACTGTGTTGCACACTAGTGTAGGGTATGAGCTCAAGTACCACATCTAAAATGAAGCTCCAAATTTGAGTTTGAATTGGAGTCCCAAAACTTGTCGCGAGTTTTCCGATTCGAATTCAAATTTGGGGAAAAAGGTAAAAGAATTTCAAATGTAAATTGGTCAACCAAGAGTGACATTTGGTCAACCATGTCATGTGGGTCCAAATGATGCCCTTGGGTGAGGTTTTGATCACTAAGTAATCACAAATCAAAGTAGCAACAAATTCCAATTTGAAATCCCTCCGAAAACCCTAAATTTCAAAACCCTGTTTTACCCCTTTTGAAATAATTCAAAATCTAAGCAAAATTTGGGAAAAAGTTCAAAACCAAGTTTGTAGAACTTTTCAAGGGATACAACTTTGGTGTTTTGAGTTTTCAAAGTTTTAGTGTAAAATGTGGAGTAATTTTGAAAATAAACAAATTTCAGTTTTAATTCATTTTTGTCCCCAAACTAAGATTTCAAAATGGAGGCTGAATTTGAAAAAGTTTTGAACAGCAAAGTTGTAGGTCTGGTCAAGATATACAACTTTGATGTTTGGAGATTTTGAAGTTTCAATATAAAATCAAAAGTAATTTCTAAATTACCAAATCTGAAAAATGTGTCCCTTTTTGAATTTAAACTCAAATTTAAAAATCCAGTGAGAATTTGAAAAAGTGTTCAATATCAAACTTGTAGATCTTGAAAATTTGAGGATTTCATGCATTGGAAGATTTTCAAGTTCTTATACAAATTTGAGAGTAATTTGAAAAACCAGTTTGAATTTCAGAGTTTTGGTGGGAGGCTACAGTGTCGGGCCAATGACCGTCGGCCACCGGCCGGTATGGGCGCCGGCCGATCGCCGCCGTGGCCTTCCACGGCCTTCGCGCACGGTCGGGGACGCCAGCGTGACGACGCGAGCAGTGCAGCGCTGTAGCCGCGACCGCTGCCTACATATATAGCCGCGTCCAGTGAATCGTTTTTCTTCTTCCTGTTTTCGCCACCGCCGCCGAGCAGCTCCGCCGCTCGCCGCTGCCGCCACCAAGCCACCTCCGGTCACGCAGGCTATACCAATCGAGTCGCCTCATCCTCGCGCACCTCGTGGACCACCGGAGTTCACCGTTTTCGCACCCAAACCTCCGCACCGCCTGCTCCCGTGCCCAACTCCGGCAACCCACCGCCATCATCGCCTTCCCGTGGCCAGGCCACTCCAGCCACTCCCCGTCACCACCGAGAGCTCCACTGCAACCGCGGTGAGCCACTGATGCTCCCCGTCCTCTCGATTTGGTCGCTACTGCATTGTGTGCGCCGGCGTGCTGCTCCCGTGACCACCGTGCCGCCATCGCCGTCGCTCGCGGGTCGCTAGGGCTCGAACCATGGCGCTACTTAGCAAAACGGAGTCGTGGGGTTGTGTAGATGGTGATGGTAGGGTCGGTTTGTCGACCGAGGCTTCGGTCACCGGCCGGCCACCGCGGGCGAGCGAGCGAGCGCGCGGGAGAGAAGGAGAGAGCGGGAGGTTGGCGATGACAGCTGGGACCGCGTTGTCAGCGAGAGAGAGAGGGAGAGCGGGCGCGCGCGCGAGGCGGGCCGCCTGCTGGGCCGCCTGCTGGGCCAGCGCGAGCGCAAGCGAGCGCGTGGGCACGCGGGCCGGTTGGGCTGGGCCGGATCGGAGAGAAGGAGGAGAAGCAGCCCGAGTTCGATTTCGTTTTTGTTTTTCTTTTTCAAATAAATAAATAGTGCAGTTCTTTGTTTATTTGTTTAAAAATTGTGTAGAGTTCCAAAATTCATGAAAATTTTTGTATAAGCTTCTCAATGTATAAACTATCTAGGAAAAATGTTAAATCATGAATTTGAATACTTTGTGCAGTAGAATTAATTGGTTTCAATAATGATTAAATGCAACTTCCAGTTATTTTAATAATTAATTTAATTATCCAAAAATTATGAAATTTATTATGACACTGTTATAAATCATTCTTAACCCATAGAAAAAGTTTGAACTTGTTTAGATAAAGTTTGATCAACTTCTAATTATGCCCTAATTATTTAAATAGTAAATAATTATTAATTTGGAAACTTTAAGTGTTGTGTGCCTTTTGATTGAGTGATGTCCTTAGGTCACTACTCTTTTGTGATCTCTGGCACCTTAATTTCATGATTGAGCTCGTTAGTAACTTGTTAGGTTAAGAGCTGGTATCGCGGGAAATCGTCGCTGCTAGTTAGTAGGTTTTCTGTTTACGACTGTACCGTGAAGGGAAGTTGTACTCAAATCGTAACCGTGGCATGTTATCATCAAGCATCATGTTTATCATCGAGCATCATGTTAAAGCATGTTATATATTCGTGTAGTCACCGCTTTCGAGGAAGCCGAAGTCGTCGAGCAAGCTTCCGGAGAAGAGCGATCGTCGGTGGGTTCCGAACCAGACGGAGGAGTTCACGAGTCTGAGTCAGTCGTCGTGTCAGAGCAAGACAAGCCCCGGTGCATTTAAACCCTACCTTGATATTTTACAAATGTTTTATTATTTATATTATGGTTTATTGCATTAAGTAATTAGGAGTTGAGTGATAACCTAATTGCTGCATTATCATCCTTGATTATTGCAATATTAACCTTGATACCTGTTTTACGGAAAATGCGTAGTATGCTTCGCTATGCTTAGAAGTTAAGCTTTTAAATGCAATGTTTATATAGCCATGACGGCATATTGAATGAATATTGAAATATGAGAATGAACTTAAAAGATCGGGCGGGTGGTTTGGCCACTGCTAACATGCATTGGGAAAGGAGTCTCAATGTAGTATTTCCGCCTTGTCAGTTAAGGTCCGTTCGTTGTAAGCCTGTTGTGTTCGAGACTTTGCAACTAGTCTCATGCCTTGGGTAAGCCCAACATGTTAGTGATTCCATTACGAGAACGTCTAACCTCGCACTGGGAGTGGAGAGATGGCGGGAGTAACGTGTACCCTCGGGGCTAGAATCGGGCCGGGTTCGAGGAGTACTGTACTCTCGGGTGGCGATGGACATGTTCTGGTTTTGGGAGATCTAAATGAGGGTTGATATATGCAAGATTCGGTTCTACATATATCGTGATGTTAGGGATCCCCAGCTGGGTATAATCGGTTCGAATCGTCGTTGCTCCTCGGTTATGGAGACTTGATCACCTGACTTGCATCGTAGTTAAGAACTGAAATTGAAAGAAAGAATGAGGAAGGAATTAATGATAATTACTTTGATCTAGATTAGGATCACCTAGATTTGGTTAATGAACCATCAATGGTAAAAGTAAAATATTGAAAATAAGGACTTACCTTAGTAAGCTTTTCTGCAAAAGAAAATCTTGACTCTAGATTACCCGTACCTTGATTCCCTAAAGCTAGCATGCCCTTGGAGTCTTTGTCTTAGTCGGGTAAGTCTTGTTGAGTACTCTCGTACTCAGGGTTTGTTGAACCCCTTGTTGCAGGTGCGGTTCATGAACAAGTCTGCTTCGAGCCTTGTTGCATGACCGTCGTGGTTGAAGAAAGCGACGATGAGTAGACTGTGTGGCCTTTGGGCAAGGCATCTCGTTTGGGTGTTGTAATAAAGTTACTACCGATACTTCTCTACTACTGGTTTGTAATAATGTTACATAAGGTTTGAAGTTTGAAAACTGGTTTGTAAACCTATGTTATTGTAAGACTTCCGCTACTTTACTCTGTTGAATATTTTGAATAAACTGTTGTAATATTGCAATACTCCTGTGATTGGATCCTGTTCGGAGGAAAGCAGGCCTTTTAAGTTATGGTGAACATAAGTACGAATGTCAGAGGTCATTATGGCAATGACGAGTACTTGTGGGCCATCATAATTAGGAGGTTCTGTGACAAACGACCAGAAAACACGATGTAGCACATGCCTCCCCGAGTTCTGCAAATACATCCCACCGGTGTCCACAAACCATTTCATGCCATGGTTGTAGTAATTCATTGCAGACAGTATTCGGGGAACTCGGTTGTACGCCTCCTCCCAACTATCCCATCGGATCGCCAGTGCAATTTGCTTTGCACGCCAAGCCTTGCCATACTTCACATGATACTTTACAAGCTCATATATGGACTGCTGTAAATAAGACACCGAGACATCATTATCCTTGTCAACGAGCCCCAATATACGACGGCCAAGGTAACGTGCAGTGAGCTGCAGATGATATTCTTTACCCTTGTTATCCAAGCATAAATGGGGTTGGACCAATTTACTTATCCTCCATTTGCCATCACTCGCTTTCTTCCTTGCAGTAAGCCTCCACTGGCATGGATAACCTACTTTGCAGGTAATGTGGTACCTCAAGTTCTTGTCAGAATGAGTCACCAAGTATGGCCTATGGTGGTACACAGCGTAATCCTAAAGAAAGAGCTTCATCTCTGACATTGTATTGAATATCATGCCCTTCTGAAGGATTACATGCTCATGGTTATACAGAGATTCTGCACACATCTGCAGACCTGTGTCACAAACTACCATATGTACCATGCTGACATCCCTGTAGTTCGGACCACCACTTAAAGGTACACCGCCCTGACTCAGTTGCATGAGTTCTGTCTCTGTGTAAGGGGGCGGTGCAACATAATGCTGTGCTTCGTTGATCCTACCCCACGAATCAAAATACGGCGCACCACCCTCTGGTAAATCATGGACCAGCGTGCCCTGAGTCAGCATGCCATGAAGCACCGAAACTGAAACATCGGACGTTGTAGCAACAACCGGCGTCGCATGGGCAGCTCTATCATCATCGTCGTCGTCGTCATCGTCGTCGTCATCGTCATGGTGGTCGTCATGACCGAACCAGTTCTCTTCCGCCTGCTCCTGCTCTTCACGTTCGAACTCCCTCACATCAAAGTCGTTATTTATACAACCCACTGGATGTGAATGCAACTGCTCCTGCGTCAACTGACCATCCATATCCAACTGACTAGATGTGAATGGAACTGCTCCTTCGTCACCTCCATCATCGTCATGATGATCATCCCCCAACATGTACCCATTCTCCACAACCACCTCAGCAATGGGTGAGTTCGAACCTGCGAGGACCCTAGTGTAGCGGGAGGAATGAGCAGGGTCCCGCAAAGGCATCAGGACATATTTTACCCGAGTCTTCCCACTGTCAAATCTTCCCTTGATTATGAAATCACCGCCAAACTTTGCATTCAAACACACACAAAGGTCATTGAAACTCGGCGGTTCATCGAACCATTCCAACTCCTCTTCTATATCCTGAAATTCACCATCTTCCTTCCTAACAATTCCTCCGAAATAAACTCGGACACAACAATCCATCTGAAAACCATTCGACGAAACTTCATCAAATCTAACTATACTAAATTTATTAACTACACTATACTAACTAAACTAACTATTTATATCACCTATACTAACTTCACTAATCTAAACTAAACAAATTATTCTAACTATTTATAAAACCTAAGTAACTATTTGTATCTCCTATATAAACTTCACTAATGTAAACTAAACATACTAACTATTTTTAATACATATACTAACTTTACTAATCATACTAACTAAAATAATTATTTATAATATTTATACTAACAATGCTAGCTTTACTAATAATACGAACTAAACAATTAAACTAACTATTTATATTAACAATGTTAAATAAATTAGTCTAACTAACAATTATAATACATAAAAAAACGAAATTACTGCTCGCGGGGTGCTGCCGGCTGCTCGGGGGGGGGGGGGGGGGGGGGGCGGCCGCTGCTCGCTGGCCGGGCGCCGGGCGCTGGCGCGGGGGCGGGGACGGGCGAGCGCGGGGCCGGACGCTGGCTCGCTGGCGCGGGGGCGGGGACGGGCGGCTGCTGCTCGCAGGCTGCCGCTCCCCAGATCAAGGAGCGGCAGCGGGGGGGGGGGGGGGGCGCGGCCGTTTTCTTTCGACTGCAAACGACAAAAAAATCATTCGGGAGCGCCAGCGGGGGGCTTGCCGCTCCCTGATCTGGGGAGCGGCAGCCTTGCCGCTCCTCCAGGGGGGGAGCGGCAGCCCCAGTCCACGTGTCGTCCAATGCCACGTCATCACCATTGCCGCTCCTCCACGTGGGGAGCGGCAAAGTACAAATGCCGCTCACTCGCGTGGGGAGCGGCCAAAAGTGTTAGATATAAAAAAAATCGGTGCTAAAATTAAAAATAGTTTTAAAAAAGTGTTAAAAATAAAAAAAAATCTCAATAATTCACACTCTTATTTGTATAACGTTTCTACAATTGGTCAATTATTGCTTCGACCCCACATACGCAACTGAATCAATAACTGTGGCTCATCAGTGCATGGCGATGTACTGCATATATATATGCATCCACAATAATAATATTCGAACAAAAAAAAACAAAACCATAATTGCGACATCATAATTATATATCCCGTTAGATATAGAAACTGTACGTTCTAGGAAGATCATAAGTGCGTGTCACCTCGACCAACATATATTAAGGGCCCTTTAAAAAAAACCATATATTAAGGGAGATCATGGGTATCTATGATTTGTCGCCGCATTCGCCTCCTTTTTCGTCTCTCTTTGGTCATCAGACACATACGTAGGGGTCCACAGTGCATCGTGCATGTGCACATCACACTCCTCGATCGCACTGTTAAGCATATTAGGGGTGTGTGTGTGTGTCAGGCATTTTGGCAAGCATCATGCAAGTTTGACAACATAGTCGTACTATAGTCCACTCCACACACAATACGGAGCAGAGAGAAGGTAGCTAGCTAGTAGATGAAACGAGACCGGATCCAAATCTGAAGCAAATAGGATATGATGCCGATCTACTGGTGGATTGTATTGAAGGTGAGCAGTGCGAGCACGTGGATGCGACAAATGGTGTGCACTGCACTAGTAGTGGTACATACATGGTCGTCGTCGTTCCTGCAAAAAGCTAGCACGAGATACTCTCGATCTCGATCTCGATCACTCTGAACAATGCCGATCTCAGAGTCATCGCCCGGCATTGTTCACCATATATATCACCAAGCTACGTACGTAGGCAGAAGCACCAAATGACCAACCGGCCAGTGGATCAAGATGGGAGCTCTCGTGGGATCAAAATCAAGCCGCCAGTGGGCGAACCATGATGATGATGTCATGCGATCCCCTGCACCTGAGCTCACGGTGGCTTATCGTCTAACAGTGGCTTCTTAACATTAGTCTAAATTTAGATGTCCTCTCTCAATGACCAAATGAGGTTGTCAGGTATTATCAGCCTTTTTGATGCCTCTGGCGTGAACCTTGGATTTGTGGAACCGGTCTTCTGAGTTCCTCCAGAAGGCCTCAGGACACACTCAACAGTAGAATCAACTTGCTAGTTTATAAATTTTAAAAAAGATAAAAATAGATTATTCCAACATACATGCTAGTATATATGAAAAAACGTGTAAGCAGACACATAAATCATAAAAAAACTGTATGATTTTAGCTCTTTGTAAAGAGTCAACTCATTAGCATTCTCTCTACTTATTACTCACTAAAATATTTTATGAGCTAGCACATATAATATTGTTGTTGATGGCATTGGTAGAGACGGGTCGTAGCCGATGGCGGAGATGACGGTACATAGCATCGCCAAACTTGGATGAAAGACCAGTCGTCATGTAGATCGCTGCCAGTCACGCGGAGGAACTTCCCGAAAACCTAATTCACCCTCTCCTGATGCAGGATCACAAGGGAGAGTAGTTCCAAAAATCTTCTCTCCCGACCGCCAGGGGCGTAGGCTCTCGGAACAAGGAGAATATGATGGCATCGCAGTAGCAGAAAAGGTGTGTTTCTGGTGGTGGTCGATATATGGTACATATAGGGAAGATTTGCATGATCCCGTGTCGCGATCACGATCTAAACCAGTTAGTTTCTTATTTGTAGATGTCACCCCCTCCTCTATTATCTAAATTACTAAATAAAAATAAATATTTTAATATTTTCTAAAAATTTTCAATATTTGTTCAGTTTGTTACCAATTCAAAGAATGAAAATGTGATCGATTTATTAAGGATGTGTTTGGTACGGTTTTGGATTCCCGTAGAAATATTTTGAATCTAAACTCTCTCAGGAAATGTGTTAGGTGATGAATCAGAATCACTTCATGAAACCGTTTGGCTAGTAAACTGGATTTTGATTCATAAAACATATTTTTCTTAAAAATTCATATAAATAAAAATATATTAAAAAGTTTTTTTTTTGCAAGAGAAGAACAACTTCAATAACCCATTTTAACTTGTCGCACTAAAATGGATTATAACTAAAAAATATAATTATTAGCACACATGAGAGGCAAGAGAAACAAAAGAGAATAACTATGACACCAGGAACATTTCTAAGAAAGGTTTTACCGTTTGGCACCGATTCTTTGGTTCTAGCCTAGAATTCACAAACTTTAAGATTGCCAAACGTATCCTCAAATTTAATATAAATGAAATACATTCATACCTTTGCATTAGGTTTATTTGTGCGCATGCTAAAATTTGGTTAATATACAAACAGGTTTTGTTCCATTTTCAAAAATAAAACTTCAAAAGTATGTTACATAGAAGGTTTCAAAATATTTTGCTTTGACTTTGAAAATTAGACTGAAAATAGTTTTAAAATAATTATTTAAATAGAGTTTAAAAGGTTTTATTAGTATGTTTAAAAGAACAAAATTTAATTTAAAGTAGATTTTTAAAAATATTTTCAACATCAATTTATAAATTTTTGAGTTTTTTAAACTTAAATGGTTGGTAAGTGATTTTTTTTGAGCAAATGGTTTGGAAAGTGATAAAACCATGTCTTAAAAAAAACTCTCTTTTCTCTCCTTTTCTTTCTTGCTGTTCGGCCCGCCCCAGTTTTTAAGCCTGCTTGGCCCAGCCAGCCACCGCCGCTCTCCCGTGGGCCAGCAGCTGGCCAACTCCTGGCTTTGGCGTGCCCGCAGGGGTCTGGCGGTTCGCTCGCTTGGCACTCTTGCCCAGTTGCCCCTCTCGTTTTTGCCTTGCCCGGCTCAAGAATCGCCGCCCCGCTTTTTCGGGGGCTGCCGAGGAGGCGAGGACCGTTGCCGCGCCTTGTTTAGTTGTCATGAATCGGCTAGGCGAGTTCGCCGTGGTGCCAGCGAGGCAGCGAACCTCACGGGACGTTCTCCGTAGACCATGGCCAGAGATCGACTGCTTGCTGTACGTCATCGGATTGAAGATGGACGGTCTGGATCAAGCTTTAACCAGAGTCAACCACCGGTCAACGAAGGAGAACCTAGCAAGCGCCCCAGTTTTTGGCTTTTTGCACAAGAGCCTCGGTGTTTCATAGTTTTTTTTTTATTTTGGCAGTGCTAGCGTCTGTCTGGACACCCGCGTTCGGATGCCTGCACCTGCACTCTGTTTCACACGCTCCATATAGGGCCCGCGCCGTCCGAGCGTCATTGGAGCGAGAAGAGGGGAGGGGGCGGTGCCCGCCTACGCCTCTAGTTTGGAAGGACCCGTTGCCCCGGCCGTGGCATCGTATTGGATGCTCAACTGACGCTGGGAGGAGGAGACATCGAGACGAGGCAGTAGAAGGCGAGGAGAGAGATGCAACACCTGATCTACTTTAAAAACATCCAGATATAACAGTTGCAACACACATCTGAAGACAGATAAAAATACTTAATACATGTATTGAAAACACTTGCAAAAACACCTGAAAAACACTTAAAACCAATGTAACACATACGTAGCATCTAAATAAAACACTTGTAACATGTGTGTGAAACATATGTAACATCATATAAACACACTTGCAACCTACGTTTGAAAAAACAGATGCAATATTGAAAACAGAATTTTGCAAAATACGTGTACAACCATTGCAACATATGCAACATCCATATGAAACACTTGCAACATACCTATCTGAAACATGTGTTTTGCAACATAGGAGAGGCCAGGCCAGTCGATTCTAGCCATCGGAGTTAAAGCCAGCAGCGAGCGGCGGCGCACGAGCACCACCACCACCATCGGGCTTGGCTCGGTCGGATGGGCGGCGCGCGCGACGAGCGTAGCGAGCACCACCAGCACCATCCGCCAATGGCGACAGATGATCACCACCATCAGCAGCATCAGCTTTGGGCGGGCAAGCGGCGCGCACGACAGGTGGGAGCGAGCGACGTGGCAACAGCAAGGTGGAGCGGACGCGCGGAGTCCGGACGGGACGGGATGGGACGGGACGGGATGGGACAGACACGCATCCTATCATTACCGTTTTTATTTACGTGCAAAAGTCTCTGTGCCACTGCAGTTCAGTAAAAGGCCCCAAACCCCATTTTCGTTCGACTTTATGCCCCTAAAAACATGTTTTTAACATATCTTGTATGTTTTTTATAATTCGGTTTTTGATGATACTAGAAACAACGCGCGGCGTTGTCGCGCGGCCTCATGGGATGAAACCAGTTAGCTAGGAGTTTAGATCAATTGTTGATTAATCTTTTAGCGGGTAGGGTGTCTAGCCTTTTGAGTAAGTTTGGTTATGCATTTATGTTGCTACGGACCCTTTTATTTTTGAAACAATGGTGTATAATTTGGAGATTTGGCTAGCATAGGTTTTAGCGAGTATTTATAGGCGTAATAGAATAAGCAGTAGGTGTCATGGAGTATTTTTTATGACAAATAAAAGGCAGAAAATATTTAGATACGTTTTAAATTGGTTTTAGTTTATTTATGAATTTTTTGGAAATTTTCTGCAAAGAAAAAGGGTCTACTTTGACAAAAGGTGAACGATATGAATTCAGTTTTTTTTACGATAAAGAAGAGGAATTTTTTTACAAAGAAAAATGGTCTACTTTGACAAAAAGGCGAACGATAGGAATTTATGTGTTTTTTACGACAAAGAAGAGGCAAAAAAAATTAGGTATGTTTTAGATTGGTTGTAGTTTATTTACGAATTTTTTGAAAATTTTCTACCAAGGAGAAAAGTCTAATTTGATCTTCTAGGCACGTTTCTCGTGTGCGCGTAGCAAAGATGCGTGAATTTTAATGAACAGTGCATGAATAGTAACGTTATGAGTACGTTTCTCGTGTGCGCGTAGCAAAGATGCGTGAACAATACTTAAAAAACGATTTTTTACGTGATTCGAGCCGTCCGATCAAGATCCGACGACCAGAGATTTGGAGACGACGGTTTGACTATATAGAGATTTGTGCTCCCGAGTCCATAGCGACGTGCTCTATAGTTTAGTATGTTCTGCATGTATTGTTTAATGTTTTGTTTTACTTATGTGATGCTTGTATGTGCCATTGATTGAACGTGTGAGTGACATACAGAATGAAAGCAACAGGGGGGTTTCCCCGGCAGTATTTGAAGGAGCCTGAGCAGCAGAAGTTTGGAGAAGGCAAGCGTCACTTGATCATGTTATTACGTAGTATTTACTTTAATCACTTTACTATGATGTTGGTGTCTAATTTTACATATCCTAATATTCTCGGAGGACAGTCGTTTTTTATTTATGAGACAGGGAGGTTGTCCGCATCTAATTAAATGTCACGGTTAATCGCTACTTACAAAGACGCCCACCTCTAAAAATTGATCAACGAAGGCGGACACTATGAATCAGTTAATGGAGGCGGGCACCTTAACGTAAAAACAAGAAAAATATGTGCTTCCTAAACTCAAACTCATGACCTACAACTCAACACTTAGGGGGTGTTTGAGACTGCTCCGCTTCACATTTTTCAACTCCGCTCAATGTTTTTTAGCCAAACGGTTTTAGCTCTGAAAGGATCAAGATGCCCAAGAGGGGGGGTGAATTGGGCTTTTCTAAAAATTAATTGCAAGAATTAAATCCTATAAGCCGGAATTCACCCCTAGTGCCTACTTGTGTTCCTAGAGATTCTACCGATAAAAAGTTTTGCACCCTAGTTTTCAATCATAGTCTAGCATGGCAATTCTAGGAAAGTAAATCAAGCAATGAATGTAAATACGAGAATGTAAATGCTTGAAAGTAAAGGCAAGGAACACGGCGATGTTTTTCCGAGGTATCGGAGAGTCGCCACTCCCCACTAGTCCTCGTTGGAGCACCCGCGCAAGGGTGTAGCTCCCCCTTGATCCGCGCAAGGATCAAGTGCTCTCTACGGGTTGATTCTTCGACACTCCGTCGCGGTGAATCACCCAAAACCGCTCACAAGATGAGTTGGGTCATCCACAAGCTCCGCCGGATGATCACCAAACTCCCAATCACCACCAAGCCGTCTAGGTGATGGCGATCACCAAGAGTAACAAGCTAGAACTCTCACTTGACCACGACTAGCCCAAATGAGAAGGTGGATGCATACTTGCTACTCTCTAATCGCTAGTGAGGAACTCTCAAGCTTTGATTCTCAAAACTCTATCCTCACTAGAGCTCTTGCACTCCCTTGCACTCTAAAGGTGTTTCTCAGCTGATCAAATGAGCAAGAGACCTCTAAAAGAGGTGGTAGGGATGTATTTATACACCCCACAGACGAGACGAACCGTTACCCGCTGACTCAGCAAAACACGGGCTGACCGGACGCGCCGGTCGAAGTGACCGGACGCGCCGGTCGCTCGTAACGGTCGAAATCCGAAATTTCAACTGAGTGACCGGACGCGCCGGTCAGGGGTGACCGGACGCGTCCGATCGTGCAGGAAGCATACTGTAAACGCACCGGACGCGCGACCGCGTCCGATCGGTGATGACCGGACGCGTCCGGTCGTCTCAGGACCTTACTGGACTATGACCGGACGCGCCGATCACACCCAGGTCGCGTCCGATCGGGTGTTTTCTTCAAGTGACACGTGTCGGCTTCTGACCACCGCGTCCGGTCCTCGCAAGGACCGCGTCCGGTCGTCAGAGCCAAACTCTAGTCGCGGATTTGTACTGACCGGACGCGTCCGGTCATGCCGAAGACCGCGTCCGGTCAGGAGAAAACCACCCTAAACTTTCCGAAACGCGTCGCAACATGAACCAAGTTGCTTTCAACTGAACTTTGAGCTATTCTAGAGCTGCCTAGCACCAAGTTTAACGAGTGTGCACCACACCTAAACATAGGACTCGCCTAGGTCAAGCTACCCGCTCATGCCCCCCTTTATAGTACGGCCAAAAGAGAAAAACGAAGATCCTAACGACTATTCCGAATGCATCTCAACACCTTGTTGACGGTCCTTAAGTACCAAATATAGTTATCAAATAAATAAAGAAAAGGATCCAAATGCAACCAACACCTAGACTTAGGGTTTTATCTGACAGAATTCCACGAGTTTTGGTGTTTGTCTATTTCTGCAGGGGGTTATCAGAAAATACGGAGGAAAGGCCCACACGTCGGGTTTACATAGAGATAATAACGTGTTCACCGATTTTCTATCATCTAGAAGACTCCAGAAGCCACGAGATCGAACGGGAGGCCGAACGGGCCCGGAGGCAGGGCGCCCGCCCTGCTCCCTAGGGCGCCCGCCCTGGCCTGAGAGCCAATCAGGCTCCGTTTCGCGGATTATGCTCCACCGACCTAAGGGATCAAGGAAAACCGTGCGATTAATGTCGGTTTGATCCGACGGCATAAAAAAAATAAATAATATATATTTTTTCTGTTCTATAAAAATGAAAATAAAAATAGAGAGTGACATTTATCAAGGAAGCTCAAACATGATAAAGGCTAGATATTTATGCTAACGCTTAATCAAGTTCCACGAAGCTTTGTTGTCTATTTGAGCTCCACAGAATTCAGGAAGACTAGCAGATGGAGGACATTCTAATCGTTGTCAGGGTGCTGCCGACATTCAAATACACCTCTGCACCTGCTAGCTACGTCAGAAGAAATTACGTCAAGATCCAGCTTGGGGGAGAGCACCCCCATTTATCCCGATAAGTATTTTTATCTACATTTATACCTATGCTTTATTAAAATAAAAAGATGCATAATCATGAAAACCCAAATAAATATTTTGTGTTTATATATATTTGCTTAGTTTAATAAATAAATAAAGTAGCTATGCTAAACTGAATCTTAAAAATAAAACTCTAGCATGGATATGATGAATAGTTGCTCTGCCTAATTTTCAAATTTGTTCTCTCTCTAGTTTAGACATAACTGTTATAATTTAAAACTGGCTCTAAACCTAAACTAGTGGGAAGAGAACTTGATCTGAAGTCTAAGTTGTTAGCGGATATGATATAGGAAGGTTGAGCTGCTGTTTATCTGTTCCTAGAGATGCTAGAATTCTGGAGAATTTTATCTTTAAAAATCTTTAAAATGTTGCATGATGAGTTCCTGTATGATGAGAGTTTAAATTCCTACCACAGCCATATATACATGCTTGTTAGAATAAGAGTCGCACTTTTACTACTTACTGCTTATGGGCATTGAGTGTGGTCAAGCTGTGTAGACCCTTAGGAACTTGTCATGTGGTTAAAATCAAGATTCACTTGCACGTTCACTCATACATGCTGCTTCTACTCCAGAAGTACGCATCCACATATATCCACTCATTTCCATCTCCAGATTCACCCAAAATTATTCTACTCCTGACCCGGGAGAGAATAGCCAAAAACATTATCCCATTCCTGTTATTCCCTGTGAAGTTAATGCTCAAGTCATTTCTACTACCACTTGCTATATTTTCAAAAGAGAGAGATTGCTCTAAAAAAATATATAAATACGAGGAAATAAAAAGAAGCAAGTGCTCGGAACCTCGAAGAAAGAAAAAGTGAGACGAGAGGTAAAAATGGACAAGTATCCGACAGTAGAATTAGGGGTACAAGATACCCACCTGAGAGAAAAAAAAGAAAAGAAAGAGAAAAAAAATAGAGCATCTCATTCCCCTCAAAAGTTTTAAAAAGCAAGAAAGGTATGTATTCCCTCAAAAAGAGCATTAGACTTTTGTTATCACCATCATCACCATACACTACTCATTCACCACACATGCACATCTTGATTTGACTTATTGACTTGTTTCTCTGGATCCATGGTTTGACTATGCAATAAATGTTCTATGAGTATGTATACTGTATCTCCCACCTATGAGCTCCAGATATCAAAGCCTTATTAGAGTAGGGTGAGAGAGAAGGCAATGTCACTACGCCTTATACCATAAATACCACATACTTTGAGAGAGAAGGATCCAGAAATACCACAAAAGAGAGACCCGAGAAAGTCATACAAGGAATCTCTGAGTTTTATTTGAAAAATTTGCAAAAACTCCAGAGCTATAGCTGATCAAGAATAAGAGACATGGCGTTTGACTAGACCGTTCTATCTTTTAACCACTCAAGATGCAGGTGACGGTTGCAAGCCCCATGGTGAAAGGTAAAATGAATAAGTTTTAAGTCTTGACAGTTTACTCTAACTCAGGGATGAGATCTTATTTGAAAGCGTATGTACCGTCAACGTTCAAAGGCGTTGCAGCAACTTCTGATCCATAATGAGTCTATCCTTGCTCAGGGATGAGCAAGAGGTAAGCTTGGGGGAGTTTGTTGACGGTCCTTAAGTACCAAATATAGTTATCAAATAAATAAAGAAAAGGATCCAAATGCAACCAACACCTAGACTTAGGGTTTTATCTGACAGAATTCCACGAGTTTTGGTGTTTGTCTGTTTCTGCAGGGGGTTATCAGAAAATACAGAGGAAAGGCCCACACGTCGGGTTTACATAGAGATAATAACGTGTTCACCGATTTTCTATCATCTAGAAGACTCCAGAAGCCACGAGATCGAACGGGAGGCCGAACGGGCCCGGAGGCAGGGCGCCCGCCCTGCTCCCTAGGGCCCCCGCCCTGGCCTGAGAGCCAATCAGGCTCCGTTTCGCGGATTATGCTCCACCGACCTAAGGGATCAAGGAAAACCATGCGATTAATGTCGGTTTGATCCGACGGCCCACGTTCACTTGAGGGGGCTATATAAGCAGGACCCCTGGCCCCTGGAGGAGGCACTCCCTCATTCTCATTCTTCAAACCCTAATCTCAGGAGGAGAGTCTCTGATCAAGCCCTAGAGCCACCACATCAACTAGATCTCTAGTATAGCATAGCTACATAGGATTAGAACTAGAAGGAGTCAATCTTCGATTGGTTTCCGGATCTGTCAAGAGGATTCTTTGTAATTCCTTTACTGTTCTTCATTGTTCATCATTGTTCTTCAATATTATGAATACAACTTTGTTCTATTTCAATATATTGATTATGACTATGCTCTACTTGTTTATGTTTGCGATTATATTGTTCTTAGTTTATCGTAGTTATACGCTTGGCTTAGTTAGATTGGAATTATATACATGTTTAGGATCGTATAGCGTTTATCCATCGGATCCATGGGTAAATGATAAATATTGTGTAGGCGTGGTGCTTAGACCATATTTATCTGCGATTGCACCTTATATGCCGGATCGTGGGGTGGTCCGCGATGGTGACAGCTTCGTTGGTTCTTATATAGTCCCCCTCCCGTGTGTAAGGCAGGCAGAGAAATATTATTACGGGGGAGTGATTGCTATGTTTCTCATCTTCCTTGATAATATCACTATGCATGGGCGTAGTCCTTTCTCGCAATGATTGCCAAGTGTACTTGCACTAACTATGATATGCTAGACTTTATAGTTAAGAATAACTTAGGAAATATCCTTGTAGTTCATCTTAATACCATGCTAATGACTTGCTAGAATATCTGTTGAGGTGCTTATCATTATTACATGTGGCTAGTTGATCAGATTAATTATCTTTATCACCATTCATACTTTATCTATATTTTATGTGACACTTACCCCTGTATGCAAGAGATAGATGAATGCTCTCACTTATACATGCAATGATTGATACTCATTCCTATATTCCATTCCATAATCAACATTGATGTTAGTAATCCCTTCCCAGTGGTAAAAATATAAATAACGATACCTGGAATACTTCCCGGTTAAAATGCTACATCGGTATTAATCTGTGCGCTTGCAGATCTTATTTATTATTTATTTAGAAGAGCAGTTGCATATTTCAATACCGCATCTCTCATGTCATGCTGGGATGACAACTTGGCTTAAGTGGCATGAGGGATAGGTTCGACATTTTGGCGCCGTTATCAGAATTAGAAAACTAAGTCTACTTTTGGTAATGACGTTAAGAATGCCCAACACACCTCGTCATCCGGAACTAATCGTCCTTAATCTTGACGTCACTCTTTTGAAAACCGAAACGATTTCCATCAAGGGGCATGAATACCATGGTGCCCAAAGCAGTTATAACCTCCATGACCTAACTTACCAAAGTTTCTGCAAAACACACGTTAGTCATGGTAATAAAGCGTTGTCATCAATTGCCGAAACCAAACCTTGGGGCCTAGATGCTTTCAATCTCCCCCTTTTTGGTGATTGATGACAACACTAAGATTCAAAGGATTGGAGTTTAGGTTTTCGAGCATGCTTGGTTCACATAAGCAAGAAGCAATAAGCACAAAGGGTTAGGAATTGCTTATGTGCCCCAAGCCAAAAGAGTGTACTCATAAGATAAGACAAACAGCGTTAGTACACATAAAGATATAGCTCATAAGAAACCGGAGTAAGGCACGGAAGCACAACCTTAGAGCTATAACTAAAACGGTGACATTAATTAACACAGTGACTAGATAAAACATTAGACTCAAAGTTTATCACACGATGACATGTCACACGAATGCAATGACTGAAAAGTAAACATGATGCATGAATGTAGCACACAATTAAGAACGAAAACCCTCTCACAAAACTCCCTCTGAAACTACTCTCTCTTCCCCTTTGGCATCAAGCGCCAAAAAAGCTAATCTAAGGATCTGACGGGGGGACAGACGGAGTCGTGTCGGGTGCCGAGGTGCGCGGAGTAATCACGAAGTGCAGAGAATCACCCTCGGAATCTGAGCTATCTAGCTGACCCTCTGAAGAAGCACGTGGCTGTGAAGCGGTCTGGGTCTGATCAGCAGGAACAGGTACTGTCGTAGAAGCAACAAGAGGATCCGTCTGTGTGACCTGAGCCTATAATGAGCCAATAGCTGGGGGATCTGTCGAGGCAACTGACGAAGGAATAGTCTCTGTAGTACCGGTCCCTGTCACTGGAGGAATAGCTGCCTCGGGAGCTGACAACCCTGAAGAAGTAGCAAATGTAGTAGTGTGCGAGGGTGTCGGCTGACCAGTCAACTCGCTGTAGGTGGCACTATAGTCACCAAATGGTGTGCCAGTCAGGAGGTGAGGGCGAGGCTGGTCTGAAGGTGTAAACCCCGTGTGAATAGGAGTGAAACTCGAGGACTAGAACGACTGGGGAACCTGCTGCTGTGGAGATGTGAACTGGAAGCTCGGTTGTCTCTGACTCGACAGACCACTGGACTGTAAAGCATGAGTCATGACAGAAGCAGACGGAGGAACCCCAACAGTAACTAGATGGCACAGAAGGTCCAAATACTGCTGCTGACTAGCTGCACTCTGTCGCTGTATCTCGTACTGCTGTCGCTGCATCTCAACCTGCTGCCTCTGGATCTGAAGCTGCTGACGCTGAAACTCGTCCTGACGTGCCTGTATTTGTGCATGTGCTGCAGCTGTGTCCTGAGCCTGTCGCTGAATCTGCTGCTGCTGCTGCTGCTATGCCTGGGTCAGCCTCTCAAGTATAGCCACCATGGCTGGGTCTGAGCGGGAGGCTGAACCAGAGCCACCGGCCTCGTGGTCGTGAGACCGAGGAGACCGGTACCTGGGGATGGGCTGGTAGTCCTCATCAGTGCTGTCAGATGTCACATCCTCAGGAAGATCAGCAGGCTGAGCATCAAGATCGGCAAGCTCTGCCGCAGCAAGCTCATCAACTGTGGCATCCTGCTCAGCTGCTGTCTCAGGAACCTCAGGTCGCTCACGCTGTCCTGGCACGGGGGCCTGATCTCTAGTGACTGAAGCCCAAAGCTGTCGGATATCATAATCAGGAAAAGCAGTAGTGGTATCTGATATCTCAGCTCGGATCTCTGCTGGAAGCTGAATGGATGATCTAATGATGAAGCAGATCCAGTGTGCATAGGGCAGCTGACGATTTCCCTTGAATCCCTCAGCTATGGTGTCCTCCATCTCACTAAGTATGAGATCCCAAATGTCAAACTGTGTCTGTGAGAGGAGGTGGTGAACAACCCATAGCTGCATCTGAGTCAGTCCCTCTCTGTAGCCAAGTCTGGGAAGAAGAGTGCGTCTGACTATAGCATCCAGAACTCTGGCAAGTGGTGTCAGGCTGGCAGGCGTGCGACGAGACCCTTCGCCAAAAGGCTCACGGAAGCATGGTCGAACCAAGTCTGTAGGGGGCACTGTCCCGCCGTGAGGGCGTCTCGGTGGAGGAGTCTGACCAAAGCACAACTGATGTATCTTTGTGTCTGAAGCTGGGAGTCTGAGAATCTCCCGCACTCTAGTGCTGTATAGTCTGTGATCGCGGCCTCGGAATGCAAAGTGAATGAACTCATGGGCAGGATCAATCCACAGTGAAGCATAAAACTCTCTGACCCATGTGCCGTAGTATGCACCTGTCCGTCCAAGAAGATCTGACAAGCCTGGCAGAAAGGACAGGTGCGGACGAAGCTGCTCTCCCACAACCTCAACCAGTGACTCAAGTCGACATACCCTCTGTGGTCGAAAAGCAATACCGCTGTCAACTAGAGCCCTGTAGAAATCCTCCTGGAGAGGAGTATAGAACCCCTCTGAAGCTCTGTGATCCCTCTGAGGTGGGAACCACCGACTGACCTCCACGAACCTCAACCCTTGCACCTGACGTGCAATAGCACCCCTCAGGTCAAAGTGCTCGACCGGGGGTGAACCTCTAGCTCTGGGAGGAGGACGTGCTCCACGACGCTGGCCCTCTGGCCTAGGAGTCACCTGAGTACGTGCGCGTGTGGAGCGGCGACGCGGTGGAGATTGAGCTGGCTGCTCCTCTGTATCCTCTGTAGCCTCTGGAGTCTGTGGAGCCTCTGTAGCCTCTGTAGGTGGATCAACTAACATACCCTCTGTAGCTCCAGTATCCTCTGTACCCTCAGTGGCCTCAGTCCCAAGCTGTCGACCTTCAAGATGAAAGCGACGCTCGCCTATGCGTATGCCACTGCTCCTGCCACCTCTCTCTGCCTGCTCTGCTGCATCTGCCACGGCCTGAGCAATCTCTGCCTCTGTAAGTGTCTTCTTCTTCTTTCTGGCCATGATCTTGATGCGCTTTTCACGCGCAATCTCAGACCGACGAGGAGGACTGTCATCCCCGTCACTAGGAGCACCACCGGCGTTCTTGCAACGCACCATGCTGACAAACTGACTGAAAACCTCTGAAAGATGGTGAACTGTCACTCGAGAGGCTTGGCCTCAATCCGTATCCGCAGGCTTGGCCTCGGATTCAGCAAACTGATCTCACCCTGACACACCGACAAACTCGCTCGCATCGACGAGACGATGGTGACAAGATGAGGTGACCTAGATCGCGAGATTCCCCGAATTCGCCGAACGAGCTCTCGGAAATTAGGGTTAGGGCAAACCCTAGAAGGAGAGCGCGGCTGAAGAAAGATTCGAGGGGCTAGGGTGGATGCTTGGCACGAGGGAGGACGTAGCTGCTGCTGTGGAAAACCGGTGAGGCAAGTGGGGCCTGCAGACACGGTGGCGGCGGCGGCGCAGCTGCGGCTGGCACGGGCGCGGCTATGGGCAGCGAGCGAGCAGCGTGCGCGCGCGAGGGCAGGGAGGCGAGGAGGCGCGGCGGGATCACGGCAGGGCTCGTCGGAGGCGAGGAAGACGGCGAGAGCGCGGCGGATTCTGGCGAGCTCGGCGAATCGGCGGTTAGGGCAAGGCGGCGGCGGAGGCAGCGAGCGGGATTGAAAAAGAAGGCCGAGGACGAACCGTTTTATGAAGGGGTTAGATCCGCTCGACGCGCGATGACCGAACGCGGTGGTCGATATGACCGGACACGGTGGTGCAGCGTCCGGTCACACTCTAGTAAGCTCCTGGAGCGACCGGACGCGTCCGGTGAGGACTGACCGGACGCGGTCAGAGTCTGGTCGAGGGGAACTCGGGAATTCATCGCGAATGACCGGACGCGGTGGTGGTAACCGGGACCGGACGCGGTGGTCGACAGAGGCGCGTCCGGTGCAGCGTCCGGTCACTAGATCTGGAGTTGGTCTTCTGGATGACCGGACGCGCTGGTGGACGCCGGGACCGGACGCGGTGGTGAATCATCACTGCGTCCGGTGCAGCGTCCGATCCAGCGTCCGGTCACTGTTTTTCGCCCTTCTTCGTTCCGAACTACGACGCGACTTCTCCCAATCAAGTTCCAATTCAAAGAGACACAAATAAACACCAATTGGAACCTGATATGAGTGACCTCACTCAAACCCTCAAGTTTTTCAAAATAGATTGCCTTAGGCTAGTATTGTTTTTAAGAAAATAGGCAATAAACACTCGAGGAGCAACGTATGGCCATGCAATAGAGTTTTTGAACCTTTAGGAGCGTCAAAATGCTCTCTCTATCCATGGACGAACACAGCGGTTGCTCAAAGCTAAACCGAAAAGAAACGACAAACTAACAACCATGCAAATGCAATGCAATACAAGAAAGTAAAGCTAGGTTGCTTGTCAAGTTTGATCCACGGTTAGGCTTCTTCACTCCTCCAAAGGAGGGTTATCGTAACCGTGTTAGTCAAGCCCTAGATGCATTGCGATAAGATAAACATGGCATATAATACAATGCAATGCAAGGGACAACACACGCTCATTTTTTAAAGTTGCTAGAATCAAGCACATTAAGTTCACTTCTTAACCTACAAAAGGTGGCCTCATCCAAAGGTTTAGTGAAGATATCCGCTAATTGATTTTCACTTCTTACACCTTCTAGTGATATGTCATTTTTAGCAACGTGATCTCTTAGAAAGTGATGGCGGATATCAATGTGCTTGGTGCGAGAGTGTTGTACCGGATTGTTAGCAATTTTAACGGCACTTTCATTGTCACATAAAAGTGGCACCTTTTCAAGAATAACTCCATAGTCTAGGAGGGTTTGTTTCATATATAAGATTTGTGCACAACAAGCCCCCGCGGCAATGTATTCCGCCTCGGCGGTAGACAAAGCCACACTATTTTGCTTTTTAGATGACCATGATACTAAAGATCTCCCAAGCAAATGGCACCCTCCGGATGTGCTTTTTCTATCAATTTTGCAACCGGCATAATCTGAATCGGAATAGCCAACTAGTTGGAATCTAGCTCCTTTGGGATACCAAAGACCAATGCTTGGGGTGTGCTTAAGATATCTTAGGATTCTTTTTACGGCACTTAAGTGAGGTTCTTTAGGGCACGCTTGAAAGCGAGCACACATGCACACACTAAACATGATAACGGGCCTAGATGCGGTAAGGTACAACAAACTACCAATCATAGAACGGTAGAGAGTTTGATCAACCGGTTTACCTCCCTCATCTAGGTCGAGATGTCCATTAGATGGCATTGGGGTCTTGATTGGTTTGCATTCTTCCATCTTGAATCTTTTGAGAAGATCCTTGGTATACTTTTCTTAAGAGATGAAAATCCCTTCTCTCATTTGCTTGACTTGAAAACCAAGGAAGAATGTGAGTGTTGGGCATTCTTAACGTCATTACCAAAAGTAGACTTAGTTTTCTAATTCTGATAACGGCGCCAAAAATGCCGAACCTATCCCTCATGCCACTTAAGCCAAGTTGTCATCCCCAGCATGACATGAGAGATGCGGTATTGAAATATGCAACTGCTCTTCTAAATAAATAATAAATAAGATCTACAAGCGCACAGATTAATACCGATGTAGCATTTTAACCGGGAAGTATTTCAGGTATCGTTATTTATATTTTTACCACTGGGAAGGGATTACTAACATCAATGTTGATTATGGAATGGAATATAGGAATGAGTATCAATCATTGCATGTATAAGTGAGAGCATTCATCTATCTCTTGCATACAGGGGTAAGTGTCACATAAAATATAGATAAAGTATGAATGGTGATAAAGATAATTAATCTGATCAACTAGCCACATGTAATAATGATAAGCACCTCAACAGATATTCTAGCAAGTCATTAGCATGGTATTAAGATGAACTACAAGGATATTTCCTAAGTTATTCTTAACTATAAAGTCTAGCATATCATAGTTAGTGCAAGTACACTTGGCAATCATTGCGAGAAAGGACTACGCCCATGCATAGTGATATTATCAAGGAAGATGAGAAACATAGCAATCACTCCCCCGTAATAATATTTCTCTGCCTGCCTTACACACGGGAGGGGGACTATATAAGAACCAACGAAGCTGTCACCATCGCGGACCACCCCACGATCCGGCATATAAGGTGCAATCGCAGATAAATATGGTCTAAGCACCACGCCTACACAATATTTATCATTTACCCCATGGATCCGATGGATAAACGCTATACGATCCTAAACATGTATATAATTCCAATCTAACTAAGCCAAGCGTATAACTACGATAAACTAAGAACAATATAATCACAAACGTATACAAGTAGAGCATAGTCATAATCAATATATTGAAATAGAACAAAGTTGTATTCATAATATTGAAGAACAAACAGTAAAGGAATTACCAGGAATCCTCTTGACAGATCCGGAAACCAATCGAAGATTGACTCCTTCTAGTTCTAATCCTATGTAGCTATGCTATACTAAAGATCTAGTTGATGTGGTGGCTCTAGGGCTTGATCAGAGACTCTCCTCCTGAGATTAGGGTTTGAAGAATGAGAATGAGGAGTGCCTCCTCCAGGGGCCAGGGGTCCTGCTTATACCTGCTTATATAGCCCCCTCAAGTGAACGTGGGCCGTCGGATCAAACCGACATTAATCGCACGGTTTTCCTTGATCCCTTAGGTCGGTGGAGAATAATCCGTGAGACGGAGCCTGATTGGCTCTCAGGCCAGGGCGGGCGCCCTAGGAAGCAGGGCGGGCACCCTGCCTCCGGGCCCGTTCGGCCTCCCGTTCGATCTCGTGGCTTCTGGAGTCTTCTAGATGATAGAAAATCGGTGAACACGTTATTATCTCTATGTAAACCCGACGTGTGGGCCTTTCCTCCATATTTTCTGATAACCCCCTGCAGAAACAGACAAACACCAAAACTCGTGGAATTCTGTCAGATAAAACCCTAAGTCTAGGTGTTGGTTGCATTTGGATCCTTTTCTTTATTTATTTGATAACTATATTTGGTACTTAAGGACCGTCAACAGTGAGCTCACCAATCATTGACATCTCAAACTTCTTCGACATCAATTCACCAAATTCTTTGCAATAATCTTCATTTGTTGATCCGAAGATGATATCATCAACATACACTTGACAAATGAAGATCTCTCCATTAAGCTTCTTGGTGAATAATGTGGTGTCGACCTTCCCAATGGTGAAGCCCTTCTCAATGAGGAAGTCTCGGAGGCGCTCATACCACGCTCTAGGGGCTTGCTTGAGCCCATATAGCGCCTTGGACAACCTATAAACATGATTAGGATATCTAGGGTCTTCAAATCCGGGAGGTTGATTAACATAGACTAGTTCATTTATAAAGCCATTTAAGAATGCACTTTTCACATCCATTTGATATAGTTTCATATCATGATGTGATGCATATGCAAGAAGGATACGAATGGCTTCAAGTCTTGCAACGGGTGCAAAGGTCTCTCCAAAATCTAGACCTTCAACTTGAGAGAACCCCTTTGCAACTAGTCTTGCCTTGTTCCTCACTACTATGCCTTGGTCATCTTGCTTGTTTCGGAACACCCACTTGGTTCCAATGACTCTTACACCTTTAGGATGCTCTTCAAGTGTCTATACTTGATTTCGGGTGAAGTTGTTCAATTCTTCATGTATTGCATTTACCCAATCCGGATCTTGAAGAGCTTCTTCTACATTCTTAGGTTCAACACAAGAGACAAAAGAGTGATGTTCAACAAAAGAAGCAAGCTTTTGAGATCGAGTCATTACTCCCTTAGTAGGACTCCCTATGATGAGTTCTTGTGGATGTGCTTGAAGTAGAGGTGAATTTCTTCTATCAACCACTTGAGGAGGTGGACGGGGAGCATCTACATCTTGAGCTTGTGCCTCGGCTTATTCATGAGAGACATAAGTATCTTCATTTTCAACTCTCTCATTCTTGTCATCATCTTGAGGCACACGTGATGAAGAGGGTGGATCAACAATTTGTACATCGTCTTCATCATCTTTTAGCTTGATGTCTCCCACCGGCATGTTCTTCATTGCCTCCCTCAAGGGTTCATCACCTACGTCATCACAATTCTCAATTGCTCCTTGGGAGCCGTTAGATTCATCAAATTCCACATCATATGTTTCTTCAACCAAACCGGTGGTATGGTTAAATACTCTATATGCTTTGGACTTTGAAGAGTAACCAACAAGAAAACCAATATCACGTCTTTGAAACTTTCCTAGGTGTTGACGCTTCTTTAGCATCTTGGTGGTCTTTCTCACCATGAGTGCAAGTGATTCATCATCGACATTACTTTCACTTGAGCTTTCTTGCACCATCATGGCTTGGCCCTTTTTCTTCTTCTTGTCATGGCTAGCTTTGAAGGCCAAGTCTTTCTTCTTGGAAGATGATGAGCCCTCTTTCGGAGTGATGTGCATGTACATCTCATGAGCATTGATCTTCCCCAATACTTGTGTCAGAGTTGCAGTGGAAAGATCACTTTGGTGAAGCACGGTGACAATGTGACCATACTTCTCAACGGGAAGAACACTCAAGATCTTCCTTGCAACATCCGATTGGCTCATTTGAGTGAGCCCAAGAGCATTGAGGTCCTCTACAAGAACATTCAAGCGAGTGTACATGTCATTAGCACTTTCTTTGGGAAGCATCTCAAAAGAATTAATTTTCTTTAAAGCAATGTGATAGCGTTCCTCACGCTCACTCTTAGTTCCCTCATGGAGAGCACAAAGATTTTCTCATAATTCATGAGCGTTCTTTGCATTACGCACACGATTGAAGATATATTTGCCTAAGCCCCGGTAGAGTGCATTTTTGGCCTTTGCATTCCACCGGTCGTACTTCTCCTCGTCACCAATGGGGTTTGCGGGATCCTTGATGGCGGGAAGCCCTTGGGTTGCGGCTCTAAGACACCCAACATCTATGGCTTCGAGATACGCCTCCATGCGGATTTTCCAATATGGAAAATCATCCCCCTCAAAGGTGGGAGATGGTCCTTCCCCGTTAGACATCTTGCTCTAGGCGGTAAAGCCTAAATTAGGAGCAACACGGCTCCGATACCAATTGAAAGGATCAAGATGCCCAAGAGGGGGGGTGAATTGGGCTTTTTTAAAAAATTAATTGTAAGAATTAAATCCTATAAGCCGGAATTCACCCCTAGTGCCTACTTGTGTTCCTAGAGATTCTACCGATAAAAAGTTTTGCACCCTAGTTTCCAATCCTAGTCTAGCATGGCAATTCTAGGAAAGTAAATCAAGTAATGAATATAAATACGAGAATGTAAATGCTTGAAAGTAAAGGCAAGGAACACGGCGATGTTTTTCCGATGTATCGGAGAGTCGCCACTCCCCACTAGTCCTCGTTGGAGCACCCGCGCAAGGGTGTAGCTCCCCCTTGATCCGCGCAAGGATCAAGTGCTCTCTACGGGTTGATTCTTCGACACTCCGTCGTGGTAAATCACCCAAAACCACTCACAAGATGAGTTGGATCATCCACAAGCTCCGCCGGATGATCACCAAACTCCCAATCACCACCAAGCCGTCTAGGTGATAGCGATCACCAAGAGTAACAAGCTAGAACTCTCACTTGACCATGACTAGCCTAAATGAGAAGGTGGATGCACACTTGCTACTCTCTAATCGCTAGTGAGGAACTCTCAAGCTTTGATTCTCAAAACTCTATCCTCACTAGAGCTCTTGCACTCCTTTGCACTCTAAAGGTGTTTCTCAGCTGATCAAATGAGCAAGAGACCTCTAAAAGAGGTGGTGGGGATGTATTTATACACCCCACAGACGAGACGAACCGTTACCCGCTGACTCAGCAAAACACGGGCTGACCGGACGCGCCGGTCGAAGTGACCGGACGCGCCGGTCGCTCGTAACGGTCGAAATCCGAAATTTCAACTGAGTGACCGGACGCGCCGGTCAGGGGTGACCGGACGCGTCCGATCGTGCAGGAAGCATACTGTAAACGCACCGGACGCGTGACCGCGTCCGATCGGTGATGACCGGACGCGTCCGGTCGTCTCAGGACCTTACTGGACTGTGACCGGACGCACCGATCACACCCAGGTCGCGTCCGATCGGGTGTTTTCCTCAAGTGACACGTGTCGGCTTCTGACCACCGCGTCCGGTCCTCGCAAGGACCGCGTCCGGTCGTCAGAGCCAAACCCTAGTCGCGGATTTGTACTGACCGGACGCGTCCGGTCATGCCGAAGACCGCGTTCGGTCAGGAGAAAACCACCCTAAACTTTCTGAAACGCGTCGCAACTTGAACCAAGTTGCTTCCAACTGAACTTTGAGCTATTCTAGAGCTGCCTAGCGCTAAGTTTAACGAGTGTGCACCACACCTAAACATAGGACTCGCCTAGGTCAAGCTACCCGCTCATGCCCCCCTTTATAGTACGGCCAAAAGAGAAAAACGAAGATCCTAACGACTATTCCGAATGCATCTCAACACCTCGTCATCCGGAACTAACCGTCCTTAATCTTGACGTCACTCTTTTAAAAACCGAAACGATTTCCATCAAGGGGCATGAATACCATGGTGCCCAAAGCAGTTATAACCTCCATGACCTAAGTTACCAAAGTTTCTGCAAAACACACGTTAGTCATGGTAATAAAGCGTTGTCATCAATTGCCGAAACCAAACCTTGGGGCCTAGATGCTTTCAAGCTCCACGCACTCCGTTTAAGGAAAAAAAAATGTGGAGTTACGAGAGCACCTAAAGAGGTGCTCCACAAACTCCAGTTTTCTGTGGAAGTGATCCACGTTGGAGTTTGTGGAATAGTCCCAAACACCCTCTTATCATCAAACATTATTTAATCTTATATTGAATATTCTGACTGCTAAATGACCTCAAGTGAAAAAGGTTTCAACTATAAAGTTTTAAATCTTGTCAAGCGCTACAACTTTGGTATAGGATATATCTCCATCTTGTTTAAAAAGTTCAAAAATTTAAATATCAAAATATGTGAATTTAAAACACATACTTGAACACAAATATCTTAAAATTAAAAACTTATCAACAGAAAAATATATATAAATCAACTACAACTTTAGTATTAACTATGTGAACACTTAAGGTCGTTCGTCAAAGCGTATGACGTGATAATGTGATTTTGTCGCGTAAGACGAATTGGCACGACCAAAATAGTTAAAATAAAAATAAAAATAAGTGAGGCCGTTTATTAGACAAAACTTTAAAAAGATTTAAAAATGAAAAAAAATCCTGGCATCGCATGGTGGGCCTGGTGACATGCTGCCCCCCCCCCCCCCCCCCCCCTGGAGCCACGTTGGCGCAGGCGCGGGCGCCAAGCGAAAAGCTGACGGCTCTGATGCGCTGCTTTTCCACCGATTTCTCCCATCTCATCTCTCTTGTCTTGCATCGCGCGCTCTCTCCTCGCTTTCGTGTCGTCCATCTTTAGCAAGGGTGGGCCTCGGCCCTGAAAAGTCAAACTGATTATATGTACGCATGGACCCTCTCAGTTCTTTTTAATTGTATATGTTTTCTACTATACCATCTACATACAGTACAAAATTTATTCTGTTTCGGTGTGAACTTAAAATATTACCAGCCACTAAACCTTTTGCACAGGCATAGGCAATCAACAGATGTAAAAAGTGCGTTATACGAAATTCACAGAAAATCCCTTTTGATTCTTCTACGTTAGAAACAAAACATCTGCTAGGGGTCTGTTTAGTTGGTGAAGTTTTTTTGGTTTGGCAACTGTAGCACTTTTCGTTTTATTTGTCAATTTATGTCCAATCATGGACTAATTAGGCTCAAAAGATTTGTCTCGTGATTTATAACTAAACTGTGTAATTAGTTTTTATTTTCGTCTACATTTAATACTCCATACATATGCCACAAGATTTGATGTGACAGGTACGGTAGCATTTTTGAATTCTTTTTTTAGAACTAAACAGACTCTAGGCCGTTTTCCCAGGATCAGTTACATCCCGCGGGGCCCACTACCTCCAGATCGCCGAAAAGTTGATCCACTGGAGTGGCGTGCCTACTAGTGCCTACGATACGAAACGGGGCCGTCCCTACTGACGTGGATCCGCGACCGGCTGCAGCCGGTCACTAGTCCTCGTTCGCCACCAGCCCCGCAGGACGCAGCCATAGCATTTATGGCACTGGATGTCCTCGCGTCACTGATTCATGTCGCAGAGTAAAAAATAACCTTTTACTTCTTTTGTTAAGGTTTGACTTTTGCATGGGAAATCGAAACTATAATCACTTGTCTAGGTACATAATAAATTTAATATACCAAAAAAATCAAAGCAATTTATAATTTAGAATCAAAAGAGTAGTAACTAAGGCTGGATAACGAGCCGAGCTGGCTCGGCTCGGCTCGGCTCGTTCTAGCTCGTTAGGATAACGAGCCAGCTCGGCTCGGCTCGTTATCTTAACGAGCCAGAAAGCCAGCTCGGCTCGGCTCGTTATGAGCTTGAGCTGGCTCATTAGGCTCGCGAGCCAGGTATAAAAAATACACAAAATATAATATTTGTATTTATCTAAAGCTTAAAAATATTAATAATATAAAAATAATATATTCAATAACCTTAAATCGAATAAAATATTCATATGAGCTAACATATCATCCATTTGTGATGTGCAAGACATGAAGTAATACAAAACCAATATAAGTTATGATGACTTTTTCCCTAAAACTACGGCTCGTTTAGCTCGCGAGCGGCTCACGAGCTAGCTCGAGTTGGCTCGTTACAGCTAACGAGCTAAAATCCTGGCTCGGCTCGGCTCGTTATCATAACGAGCCGAGCCGAGCCGAGCTGAGCCAGCCACGAGCCGAGCGAGCTAACGAGCTTCGAGTTTTTCGTCCAGCCTTAGTAGTAACTAATTTTTTCAAAAAAAAAAAAACTAGCAGCCACATCCGTGGCTCTGAACTAACTATACGGAGGTAGATTTGCTAACCTCCTTCTTTACCACTAGTCTATTCAAGATCTTGCAAAAGTTTGCCTAAGTATTGCCATACTATCTCTAGAATGTCTTGTTAATTTGTTTTGGACTGTGTTCTAAATTTTGGAGACAATGTTTACCAAATTTATCGATGTATATTGTCATATATTATAACTTGAGCTTCTATTTCTATTCAGATTGTCCAGAAAACATTTATAGTTTATCAACCTGTAGTTTAGTCTATGTGATGGTTGGATAATGAAAATTCTACTCTTGACGGGGTGCAGTTATCCCACGCCAAATATCCACCTAATAAGCACTTGGGGGTCAAATGAAACAAAACATAAAACCGGTGAACCCTACCTCCCATCTTGGGAGTGGAAGTACTTACATAGATTTTGTGGAAAGTGGTGGAACCATGAACAAATAAAAGGTACCGGTAAATATGGCACCATGAATCTTGGAGCAGAATTAAGCAACTACTCCCTCTGTCCTTAAATATCTGTCATTTACGCTTCCCGAGAAACAAATTTGACTAGATATATATTAAAAAAATATGAATATTTATAGCATATAATTAGTATCATTGGAAAGATCTTTGGATCTAGTTTTTTAATAAATTTATTTGGAGATACAAATGTTGCACGTATTTTCTATAAATCGAGTCAAATTTATGGCACGCACACCAACAACGACAGGTATAAAGGGGCGGAGGGAGTATAACTTAGATTCTGACAACAAATTATTACTTTCTATTTACATTTGGAAGCTATACTTACCGTTTCCATTTAAAAAGAAGACAACGTAAATTTAAATAAAAGTAAAAATAGCAGCTAATATGCCCCTGGTGGTTCGTTATATTTGGTCCACAACACCTACTCGTTACCCACTTCGCCAACACTCATGTATCTTACTATCACGCTACCGTCCGTTTCTCTTCTAGCACCGGCAGCCAACGACGACCTTTACCTGTCAACTATCACCATTCGGTGATTTTTGTCGTTTCTTTCTACTCCCTCTATCCTAAAATAGAAGTCGTTCTCGCTTCTCGAGAAGTCAATATTTTTTAACTTTGACCAATTATATATAAAATAATATTAATATTTAGAATACATAATTAGTATTATATTTTCACAATAAACTTATTTGGAAATATAAATGTTGCACGTATTTTCTATAAACCTAGCCAAAGTAAAAAAAAGTTTGATTTGCACGCATCTCATAACGACTTTCTTTCTGAAACGGAGTGAGTAAAAGATAGTGTAACCTAAATAAACTTAAAAGTAATATCTTATTCATTGACTTCTTGGTTCATAAGCTATAGCGATGACCTTTGCCTCATAATAATTTCTCCATTCCATATAATCTCACAACCAAAATGCTGCTCCATGAAAACAAAATAAGGGCATGTTTGTTAGAGGTGTTAAAGTTTAACAAACACTGTAGCACTTTCGTCTTATTTGACAAAAAGTTTTCAATTTTGGACTAATTAGGCTTAATAGATTCGTCTCGTAAATTACTCATAATCTGTGCCGACGTGCATGCAATTAGTCTACATTTAGTACTCCATGTATTTACCACAATATTAATGTGATAGAAGTTAAACTGAATGATTCACAAATCAAATGTGACCTAAATTATACTCCCTCCGTCCCACTTTATCGGTCACTCAAGCGACAGATGGACAGAGGGAGAATGTACTACTTAAACCGGGGGCTCCATCGCGCGCACGCTCTCTCTTTTTTTTTTTAATAAGGGCTCCATTGCTCGCTCCTCGCATACTGAAGGGCGGGCACGGGCAAGCGCCTGACAGGGCACGCCCCGTGCGCGCCAGCCGACCCGCCAACACAGTCTCACCGGCTGCCCCGGTCGCCCCTCCCTCCCTTTTCCTGCAGCCATCAGAAAAGGGGGCGAAAAGGCCATCAAATTCTCCTCGCCCGGAAACAAACTCCAGAGTCCCAGACCAGCAGGCCGCCTTTCCGCTCGAGCACCCACGCAATCATCACCGCCGTCTTCCTCTCCCTCTTCTCCTTCCCTTCCCTCTCCATTCCATTCCTCGGCACCCCGTCCTCGAGACCGCCGCACCGCATGCCACCCGCACGAGGCGCCGCCTGTTGTTCCCGGTGACAGCGCGCGGGGCCGAGATCGGCCGGCGCGCCATGGCCGCGCCCGGAGGAGGCCTGGACCAGGACCGGGACCGGGGCCGTGGACAGGACGCCGCCATTAAGCTCTTCGGCCGCAGCATCCCGGTCCTCCACTCCTCCGTCGTCGCCGCCACCGCATCCGAGGTGAGCAGCCGCAGTCCCAGCTCTCGGAAAATTCCTTGACGAGGTCGAGGGATGGACGGGGTTCTTTTCTCGGTCGACGGGGTTCTGGCGGGGGCCTAGATGGTCATTGCCGGCCGTTTCTGTGGAAAAAGGGTGAGGACGGGAAAGCGGAATCGGATGCGCTTTTTCTCTCCCCCCTGCTTGTGCGCTGTCAAATGCGTGTTGGCGGATCATGGTTCCTGCGGGGATTCCGGTCGCTGTTGGCATTTGCTGCGAAATGATGCCCTGTTTGATTCCATGCCTGACCCAAAAAAAAAGCCTATGGGTTTATGTGTTTGCTCCTTACTTCCTTAGTGTTTGTACGGGAATTCTCTTCCGACATGTGTTTCTTGGCTACTTGATGGCATTGCGGTCTCAGGGAATTTTTTTTCGGTTTGCTAATCGTTTCGTGCTGACTGCTGAGGGATTACTTCTGTTGGTGCTTGATTTGATAGTTTGGAATCGAAATTCTCAATGTGTATGTATGGTATGAAGATTGCTTGCCTTATTCATAGTGTCCATGTACGATTTTGTTTCCTTTTTTTTCTTAAAAAAAGTACATTGCCTTTGTCTGAGGAGAAATCGCTGAGAATTTTCTTGTTGTCTTGGGGGTAATGCCGTCGAAAAGATAGGGAACATTCAGGTTATGTCAATCAAGAGACCCAGTATTATAATCAGGTTCCTTGAGTTCCTCAAAAAAAAAAAAAGGTGAGTTCCTCTGGGTGTCTTTTTTTTTTTTTAAAAAAGAGGGTGAGTTCCTCTGGCTACCTTTCACTTTCAGTGTACTAAATATGATAGCATGTTGTGTGTTGTGACAAGGGACTGGTTGTTTCTGCTGTACTTATGAACAACAACAGAATCTTATTACTATTTACACTCCGATGGTGGAATCAGGGATGGTCCTTTTGGTTTGCTAGAACAACCCTGTTGTACATGTACTATTTCATTTAATTGAGGTTTCCATTTTGGTATGCGTCCCTAATACACTGATCTTTGGAAGTCAACTGTGGTCCATATGTGGCAACCACGAAATTATTGTCTTAAATTGTTGGTAATTGCCTGGTCTACCATTGAAGTGTCGGCATGTCAGAACATTAGTACTGTGATAGTGGCCTGTGAGTTATGAGCAACATAGCTAAAAGCTGATCCATGAACACTTGTTTGAAATACTCCATAGCCTACATAGGTTTTTACCTAGACACCCGAGTCCTAGAAAGTTTGTCTGATCTGGACACCTGTACTCGTGTCAAATTCAGGCACCCATGTTGGATTCAAACATTCATGACAGATTCAAAGTGGTATTTGTGTCTCCAAAGAAACAAAATATACCAAGTTGGGCACCTCACACTTGCACCCGAACTATATTTCAACACCCGGTCACCCACACACATGCGTTTTAGGTAAGTACATGTGCAATGGAAATGAGTTGCTGTAACTTGAAAGTAGCAAACACTGACATATGAAGTATGAAATTCCAGTGCTACACGATAGATGTGGTTCGGCCTAATTTGGTTGAACATAAGTGCATTATCATACTTCCATAGTCGGAACAACAGTTCGTTGAAAAGCAACCACACAAGAAGTTCTAACAACCCTAGTTATGGGGCATGGAAATGCAAATCATGTAACACATTGAGTGGTTCTTGTGAGTATTGATCCCTCATTTAATTTCATCAGGCGGCACATAAATTGCCTCAAAACTTTTCCATATTTTTATGCTTAATAGTAACTAATTGCGCCTCCAGTGCCAAATAAAGTGGTAGTTGGTAACTGTTGCTTAGTGTTAGTATTTGGTACCTGTGTCTGGATCTGAATTAAACTAAAATTCTGCTTGATATAATGCTTTTCATCTGCTGACTTGTCCAATCTTATTATCTGATGTTTATCTTCTGATGACACATCATAAATTATCTGTTTCAGGTTAGCACCAATTTAGCAAATGATGTGAGAAGCAATGATGTCATGCCATGCCTTCCAAACATGTCTTTGATTGTCAAAGCAAGTCCCTTACCTTACAAGAACAATATGAAGAATGATTTACAAGCTATCAGCAGTCAGCATGGGAAAATGGAAGCTGATTCCAAGTCTGAGGAAGCTAAGACTGAATCTGGTGGATCTGGCCAAGAGAAGGTACTCAAGAAGTCAGATAAGATTCTGCCTTGCCCTCGCTGCCATAGTACGGAAACAAAGTTCTGCTACTTCAACAATTACAACGTGAACCAGCCCAGGCATTTCTGCCGAAACTGCAAGAGGTACTGGACTGCCGGGGGGACTATGAGGAATGTCCCTGTAGGTTCTGGTAGACGCAGAAATAAGGATCCATCTCACCACCATCATGTCACCAAGCCGTGTGATCATATCATAACTGCTAGTGGAGATGTTTCTGATGCAACTCAGCGCCAGTCTCTTGCAGTCAAGCCATCTGTCCTTCAAGCTTCAGGAAAACAAAATGAAACAGCATGCAAGTCTGTATCTCCAGTCCTTAATATTAAAGAGCAGAATAATGCCGACATTATTTCCTTGGTCTCTGGTGACAACAAGGAAGAGAAATCATGTGCATCCTCTGCAGCGGTATCTGATTCCTCCGAAAACTGGATGCCAGAAAATACAGTTAAAAAGGAGGAGGATAATACTTCAGTGTACGGTAATGGTGTGAAAGAACCTGATCCCAACACGCAGTCTCACCATGCTGGACCCGTTTCGGTGTTCTCCAGAAATCCTGCTGCAGTCATGGTGACTAATCAGTGCTCAGCAGATGGTATTCATGGGCCGGAAAATGGTACGGTCAGTCCTCTTTCACTGCCACCACCACCCATGGTAGCAACCCCGGGAATTTGTGCACCTGCTGTTCCATTCCCTCTCGTGCCAGCCTTTGTGAGCTGCATTCCTGGCTGGCCAAGTGCAGTATGGGGTGCACCATGGCCTGGAAGTAGTGGCCCTACATTACTATCTCTTCCTCCAAACGGTTTAGCTTTTTCAGGAAGCAACTCTAGGGTGTTAGGAAAGCATACAAGGGTAACTAATTTGCAGGAAGAACATAAGGCAGAAAAAAAGTTGTGGGTTCCTAAAGCTCTCCGAATTGACAACCCAGAAGAAGCAGCAAAGAGTTCAATCTGGGCCTCTCTTGGTATCAAGCCTGATGAGAGAATCATATTCAAGTCTTTCCAGTCCAAGGATCTGAAAAATAGTGAGACTAAGACGCCAGAATCCCTGCAGGCCAATCCAGCAGCGTTTTCCCGCTCTCAGACATTCCAGGAGAGGACCTGAGAAACTTATAGATGCTCCCATCGGTGACATCATACCGTAAATAAAGTGTCCTCAAAACAAAGGATACCAGAGGATGGTCAATGTTCCTATTTAAGCTTTTCTTGAATTGATCTTTCGCTAAGTGCAGCAGTTTGGCAATCAGCTCAGACCTGGCCAAGATTTACAGTTTTTCTTTTCTTTCTGACGATAGCTAGGTTGGTCTGAAGATTCTGACTGCTCAAGGAGCGCATGTAAATACAGTAGGCCTGTGAATTGATGTCGATAGTCTTTTAGCTGGCACCGGTTAAAGTTTTAATGTACTCCCTCCGTTCTAAATTAAATTATAAATCTAAATTAAATTATAAATCGTTCTGATTTTTCTAGACATATAGATTTTGTTATGTATCTACGTAGTAAAAGCTTTTGTATATATCTAAAAAGGCTGGAACGACTTATAATTTAGAATGAATAGAGTAACTGCATTGAGGTCATGGAGTGGGTAACTAGGTTCATGAGCGCGATTAAAGAGAAGATAATGGTCGCTGGCCTGTATATGTTTATGCCGGAGTTCAAAAACTGTACTCCATTCGTTAGCAGTCTTATGCATTAACATTGTTCGGTTTGAGGGCAAGGTTGGATGAGATATGACCATCCATGTATTTTGGCCTTTTGGGACATAGAACAATTGTTTTTCTATTTTTTTTTTGAACTCAACTATTTTTCTATTTGGTTGAATGGATGGAGATGAATGTGATGAGAACAGTTGAGTAAATGTATCTATTATTTAAAAACAACTACTAATTATACACTAATAAATATGTACTAATATTAATCTTGTCATGATAATAGCTAATTAAACATAAAATCCGTTAATTAGCACTACTATTCCCCTATTTGACACAAAACATACACTAATTGGCTAATTGCCATATTAGCACTTATCAAAATTAATTTTGCTGAGTTACCATCATAATTACTAAGCAATAATATAACACGCTAATAATTCTAATTTATTCATTAATATCAAAGATTAGAAAACATGGATGAGCTCATACGACAAATTTTTTTTTGGTAGGGATATCTAGCATCTTAGAAAATTATTCCTCTACTAGGGATATCCATATCCTAACTCGTCCTTAAACCAAAGAGCAAACTCATTCCTTAAACCAAAGAGCAGTTGCCCTATGCGCACTCCTGCCACTACCACATGTGGTGGCACAACTGGCTGTGGAGACCACATGGCAGTGGCACAAGCAACAGTCAAAATAAACAAACTGTGACTAGGAGAATACATGAGCAAACCAGCAAGAAAAATTTTGGAACTTATAAATTTCGGAAGAAACAAAATTGGAACTTAAATTTCCAGGCATCCGTGTGTTCCCAAATTTACATTCTCTCTACAAACTTGGAAATTGAATTTCCAAGCATCCAAGTACTCCTTATTTACAACACAATCTCCACAAATTTAGCCGCAATAATGCTGCAACAAACGGATGAAAACTTGTTGTGCGTCGACTTCTATTTCCTTTTTTGTAAATGTTAGACGAATACATACATGCACATTAGAGATTAAACCTATCACCTTACAGCTAAATGAATCAGCTCCTATTCACACCAAAAGGGGAAAAAAAGAAGTGAAAAGAAGAAAAAGAAAGAAACACTATAGGTTCCCTACTATTGTCATGAAAGTCCTCTCATTGGAATTTCCAACAAGTTGACCTGATTTACATTTGCAAATTTTTCCATCTCACGGGCAATTTGAATATCGCTGGGCCTAAAGTGTTCGGTGAAAGCCTTGAATACAAAATGTGGGACCATTGCTGTAACAACAATGATAAGCAGCAGAAACCAAAACAGGCCAGTCCCCATTATATGAAAAATTGCCCTGGAATAATTAACGGAAACAGTTATCATGCAATTCACCGCAGCTATCCAAGTAATCATAAAGCAACATATTAATGCACATGATTCTTATTAAGTTTTAATTATTGGAGTTCTCAATGTATTTCAAAAGCCACAGTGCAAAAGCAGCAAATGCTAGTGCTAGACACAGAGATTATTGGAGTTCTCAATGTATTTCAAATATTATGCATGCTAGACACAGAGATTATAGTCCACTCTCAGCTCAGTGATGAGAAGTACTGTTTTTTCTTTCTTCCAGTGAGCATTGGTTTGGTTTGTTTCTTCAGGCGATTCTCCACTAACATATTTCAAGAAATGAATCATTTTACATTCTAAGAACATTTTTTTTGCAGAGAAAAGGACCTTTTGCTCTTCTGAACATCAACCCACTGAATGTGTAATAAGCAATGGTGCAGTTAATTCATGGAATACAAAAGGAAAATGCATGAGTTCAGTCATAAGAGGCTGAAGAGCAAGTACTCACCCATATCCTGGAAGAACCCATATGGAATCAATCACAAAGAGGCAAACTGTTGTTGCAGCTATTGTGCCCCAAACAAACGCATGTATTATCCAGTTCCACCTAATAATGTCCATGGCCAATTGCATATTTACAACAATGACAGGTGCAAGTGCCCACAAGTCTCCAAGACTAGACATATCTATTGTGCTTCGTCTATATGCAAAATATGGCAAGTAGAAAACAGCCAAACTCTGCCAGAGTGCTTCAAGCATATTGAGCACAAACAAATTCACATTGTACTTGTCATCCCTCTGGCCAGATCCATATAGCTTTGGATAAGCTAACAGGGTTGCCTTATTAAGATCCTTGTCAAGAATGCCGACGACAATTGTTGGAAGGGACGTATAAAGGACAGTATACAGGAGACTGCTCCATTCAGTGATAGCAGTTGTCAAAGTGAATGCTGTATAAAGTACATACCTGGGATCACATGTGAGTATTAGTTTTTCAGAAATATCTGAGTAATTATAAGAAAAAGAGTTGGTGCAAGAAATTTGAACCATCCAACTTACATAACCAGATACAATATTTGTAAACCTAGTAGAAATCATTTACTTCCTCCGTCCGTAAAAATATGCAACTATGGGTTACGTGCCAGAAAAAGTAGTTCATGTTTGACCAAGTTTATAGTGAATAGTATTCATATTTATGACTCCAAATCAATTTATTATGAAAATATATTTCATAATTAATCTAATAATATTTATTTGATATCATAAAAATTGATACTTTTTTATCTATAATTAGTCAAAGTTAAGATACTAAAACGTGATACTGTGCTAGAATTGCATGTTTTTCTGGACGGAGGGAGTACTAAGAGATAAATCATAATATAACTGAAGCCTAGCCTTTTTCCAAACTAATTTACATTAGGCATAGCATAGAGGACAACTCCTACTACTTCTTTCAGGTTTATAATGCAGATATCTATATTAAGAAACCAAAAACTCTTACCAGAAAAGAACCAAGACAAACGTAGCATTCTTGTAAAAGTTGTAAAGGATCATATAGGCCATCCTTTGATAATTCCAGTGACCATGAACTAATAAAAGAGGAACCAAGAATCTAAATTGTCCCATAGAAAAATCTGATGCCATAACAGCTTGTCGTCCTTCTTGGCCACTGATGCCAATCCCAACATCGGCCATTTGAATCATTGAAACATCATTTGCACCTGAACACCATAGGTAAGGAAATCATATATCAGATTTGAACATATTAGTTCATAGAGAATAAAATACACCATAATAAGAGAAGCAGGAGGGAATAATACCATCACCAATTGCTAATGTCATATCATCTGTCCTGTTCTTGATAAGGGCAACTATCCCTGCCTTCTGTAATGGAGCCACTCGACAACATAAGACAACACTACATTCAGTTGCTAGTTTGAAAAGCTGCCACAAACAATAGAAAGCAATTCATGCATCAGTCATGACACTTAGTAGTTAGTACTAAGAAAGTCAAAACGAAACCAGAAGTCTAGAACATTCATTGGTTGCTATATCAAGATGGTTACCTCATCTTGCAATTCCGTCTCCAGAATGTAAACAAGGCTGTTACCATCTACAATCAAAGCAAGAGTTACAGTAGAAGTTTCTAACAATGAACCCTGTGTATCAATTGATGAAGCAGCTCTGAGCTTCTTAGTTGTGGTAAGCGCCTCCACAAGACTTCTCTGACACGACTCCTTTGAATTGTTATTTATAACAATTTGTGTCATGTCATTGGTCAGCAGCTTACAGGAGTAGCCAATAGAAATTGCGGTCTCCTGCTTATCTCCAGTCAAAATCCAAACCTTTATGTCTGCTTGCCTAAGAGACTCTATTGCTTCTGGAACCCCATCTTGAAGCTTATCTTCAATCCCAGTGGCCCCCAATATGTGGACATTGCGCTCTATGTTTGCAGCAACAGATCGGAGTAAGTTTCCTCTTCCAAGTACTGATGTGCTGGCATTCTCATAAGCTAATTGCCACTCCTCAAACTCAGATTGACTCAGTTCGCGCATAGCAACAACAAGAGTTCTTAGACCAAGTGAAGAATACTTGTGGAGATGCGCCTCTGTAGCACGAACAATGTCCAATTCAGATGAATTGTTTGTAATTCCAAATATTGAACTGTCTGCACCTTTCACATACAACTTAACAGTCTTATCAGGGCAGCCAACTATGACAGACATCCTCTTACGATCACTATCAAACTCATGAAGTCCCAGTATATCAAATCTGCGCATTCCATACCAGCACAATACAATAGTATTGTAAGTCAATAATGCTATTAAATTATTAAAATTATTGACATGCAAAAAGGTAGTGCAGCTCGAATGGGGAATAACAGAGTCAATATAGTCCTACAGAAGAAAGCAAACTATCGTGACATAAAACAATAGATAAATATTACAGCCAGTGTAGTTGGTCACACTAAACTTGCACATGTCTATCAAATTGGCAAGCACAGTTCGTTTTGAAACATTCATGGAACGATGAATGACCCACCATAGCCTTTTGTCCCAAGCAAGTTGGGGTAGGCTAGAGATGAAACCCAAAAGAGACGATAAACAGGGAGACACATAAAGGGATATAAATGGCACAAGACAGAAAGAGGTCACAGTTCAGGCACGTTGATTGCCACTCTCCAAGCGCTCCTGTCCATAGCTAAATCCTTAGAGATATTCCACTCCTTAAGGTCCCTCTTAACGGACTCGTCCCAAGTTAGTTTAGGTCGACCTCTCCGCTCTTTACATTATCGGCCCGCTTTAGAACCCCACTACGCACCGACGCCTCAGGAGGCCTCCGTTGAACATGTCCAAACCATCTCAACCGATGTTGAATCAATTTCTCCTCAATTGGTGCCACCCCAACCCTATCCCGAATATCGTCGTTCCGGACTCTATCCCTCCTTGTGTGCCCACAACACCAACGCAACATACGCATCTCTGCTACACTCAATTGCTGGACGTGTCGCCTTTTTGTAGGCCAACACTCAGCACCGTATAACATCGCCGGGCGAATCGCCGTCCTATAGAACTTACCTTTCAACATCTGAGGCACCCTTTTGTCACAGAGGACGCCAGAAGCTTGACGCCATTTCAACCAGCCGGCTGAAATTCTATGCCTAACATCTTCATCAATGTCGCCATCCTTTTGTAGCATCGATCCTAAATACCGAAAAGTACCCTTCTTGGCCACCATTTGCCCATCGAGGCTAACGTCTCCCTCCTCATGCCTAGTCGCGCTGAAATCACACCTCATGTACTCGGTCCTCGTCCTACTAAGTCTGAACCCTTTCGACTCTAACGTGTGCTTTCATAGTTCTAACTTCCTATTAACCCCTGTCCTACTGTCGTCAACTAGCACCACATCATCAGCAAAGAGCATACACCAAGGGATATCACATTGTATGTCCCTTGTGACCTCATCCATCACCAAAGCAAATAAATAAGGGCTCAAAGCTGACCCCCTGATGCAGTCCTATTTTAATTGGAAAGTCACTGGTGTCGCCATCACATGTTCGGACAAATGTCACCACATCCCTGTACATATCCTTGATGAGGGTAACGTACTTAGTTGGGACTTTGTGCTTTTCCAAGGCCCACCACATGACATTTCTCGGTACTTGGTCATATGCCTTCTCGAGGTCAATAAAGACCATGTGTTAGTCCTTCTGCTCCCTATATCTCTCCATCAATTGTCGTAATAAGAAAATCGCCTCCATGGTCGACCTACCAGGCATGAACCCAAACTGATTTTGGGTCACACGTGTCACTCTCCTTAGGCGATGCTCGATAACCCTCTCCCAGAGCTTCATCGTATGGCTCATCAACTTAATGATGAATGACCCAAAAACTAGAGAAATTTAATTGTGACCAGTAAAATTAGAGATAGATTAACAACTACAACGCCGAAACTCCCTAGCTGTTCGTGCACCCTATCCCTTCCCAGAAGAATTTTCATACTAATACTACAATTCAAAGGCAAACAGGAATTTTCACCAAAGCTCGAATTTAAAAGTTTCTCCTGGTAGCCAATTCAAGTATTGCTCTGGCATCTATCCTGGCATTCATGTAACTACGCCAGAACTCAGAAGTCACATGCTCAAGTGCCATCCTATAGGACCACAAGATAATAGAAGCAAAAGCATAGCTACCATAATTAACGAAACAGTTTATTGAAATCCAATTAGCAATACAAGTTTACCAAGAGAAGACTACATACGCAGACAAATTAGGAAGACAAGTCAAAACTAGGATTTTGGTGAGGAAACGCCAATGTTGAAGATAAAAAGATGATGTAACATAAAATTAGAAAGTAAAAGATAAAAAAAATCTTGATATCCATATCAAATTTCATTCTTCGGTGCTACCAATTATTGCTGATAATAGGACCTAGCAGTTATAGAAAATTTTGTGTTCACTATTTTCTAGAAGATAAATCAGGTAGCTTCAACTCCTAACTATGTAATTATGTTCAATAATTTGCAAGAAAAAAATAGGTGTTGCCATATGTATTGAAAACATGTTAATGTATCATTCCAATGTAGGATGTCTATGAAGCTAATATGTAGAGCTATGTTACCTCTGCCTGTCACCAAGGACATCAATCACTATGTAACCAGATGTTCGCTCAACAAGGACAATGCCATAAGATGCTGCAGCATATGCTAGTGCCTGTTCATCAGGGGACTCACCCTGATAGTCAATCAACTTTTGTTTTGAGTCTCTAGTGTCAAGGACAAGCGGTACGATGGTATTACAGGCAGCAAGAGCAAGGAATAATTCAAGAACAAGCTTTTGTTCCTCATTTGAACCACTATCCCTGAGTAGTTTCACGAGCTGAGGGTCAGTTTTAACTGCCATCTTTGGTGTCCACAGATGATCACCGACTGTCCAAAACCAGCAAAAGAAATTTCTTAATAAGGGAATGGCAACAGCACAACACAAAAACAAGTATGATGCAGTGAATCCATTGAAGTGATCATACCTACAACCGAGTATCCACCTGTATCTTTACCAGAGCTGTAATCAACCCCGCGAATAGAAGCACACTGGAACACCATCTTGTTCTCCGTTAGCGTCCCAGTCTTGTCAGAGAACACATACCTTATTTGCCCTAAATCCTCATTTATATTCAAAGCTCTGCACTGGAACTTTGACCTTGATGACTCATCATACAGATCTTTATCAGCACCCATGAAATACGCCTGTCCAAGCCTTACCAACTCCATTGATATATACAATGAGATAGGAATGATAACCTGATACACTATCACTGCCATAAGGAATGTGATGAATATCTGCATCCCAACACCATAATAATTGTAGTTTTTTCCAGTTGTGTAATCCTTCTCCCTGAAGAATTGGGTGAACTCCAGCTCCCTCCGGTGATTCAGCAGCCAAATCCCAGCAAGCACGGATGCAGTTGTGCACATCCCAATAAGCATAAAGGATAATATGACAGTCTCCCGATTTAACTGTGTTTCCAAGCGACTCCGCTTCGACGGTGCCCCTGAGCTATTTAGCATCACCTTGGTCTCCTTCCCAGCATATACCACAACCCCTATTGCCCATGTGGTGTTCTTGAGTTCGCAACCGCGAAGCACAATGTTGGATGGCCCAAGCGAGATACGCTTGCCATCAATCTCCAGATTTGCCTGGAACCCGTAAATGTTCCTGTTGGGCCGCTCGCAATGCAGGATGCCACCGACACCAGCATTCTGGGAGAACCTGACCTGTGTCTCCTGCTTGGCATACCTCGTCTTAAGATTGGTCTCCCCATCGAGATTCACAGTCTGGACGTGCGCAACGCCGGTGGGGTCGCTGGTAGCAAGCAGCACCATGTCGGCCGGCAGTGTCTCATTGGACGCGACGCGCACCACGTCCCCGACGCGTATGTGTTTCCATCTCTTGGGCTGGAACTCGCCAGTGGTGCCCAGTGCGAGCACGGAGGCAATGCGGTTGTTCTCCTGGCGGTCGGAGCGGTGGCGGCGGAAATCCTCGTAGGCGTCCTTGACGGCGGTGACGAAGAGCACGAAGGCGAGCGGTAGCACGGACGCGCCGCGGCCGAACACAGCGACCTGGGGCAGCTGGTTGAGCACGGTGATGGCGAGGAAGTAGACGTACGACAGCCGCCGGAACTGTTCGAAGAGGTTCCGCGGTAGGAAGGTGAGGAACGAGTACTTCGCCGTTCGGATGGCGTTCCCGGCGAACTCCGGGGAGGGCTCTCCCACGATGACCCCTCGGGACTCGTCGTCCCCGCCCTCGCGCTCCCGCTGCTGCGACGACGTGGATGGGTCGTCGGCGGGTCCGTCGCCACGGCGGTAGGGGGGGCGGAATGGGTCGGAGACCTCGACGGAGAAGGCGAGACGGTCCGCGCGGAGAGGAGGCTCCGACTGGGCCGGCGGGAGCAGTGACGCCGCTGGGGGATGCGGCGAGGGGGCGTCATCGGGGGTGGAGGCGCCCGGGGTTGTGGCGACGAGGAGCGGGCGCTCGGACGCCATGGTGGGGGCGGAGGTGTGGGGCTAGTGCGCCAGAGGCAGAGGCATCGTCGGCGGCGGATTTGGGCCGGCGCCGGCGAGGTCAAAGGCGGAGGTGGGGGAGCTGAGGACTTTTTGGGGGTCGAGAGTTTTCTTGTGTGTGGGGTTCAGGGATCGGGGCAGCAGTGAGATTTTCAGCAATGGGAGGGGTTGATGGAGACTTTTCGGAGGGTTTCTGAGGCTAACTTGTGAATTCTGTTCCGGAGCCCATTCCGTTTTAGCTATTGGAATGGAACATTCCGGTACCGGCCCATACCGGTGTATCATTCCGGACTTTATAATAATAATAATATATGAATAAACTTATACATAAATGTATATATAAATATATTTTGACTTAACTTATGGCATAATTAACATTTTTACCAAACTAAGATATCATTCAATAAGTTCATAAGACCTTATTTCAAAGTTTAAACTCCAAAGTTCATACATGGAAAAATATAATACATGCAGCCACGACCGGTATTGACCGGTATTTGACCGGTATTGACCGGCGTTGACCGGTATTGACCGGTATTTGACCCGGTACGGGATCGGGGCTCTTCTATACCGGTTTAGGGGCCGGTACGAGGCATTCCGGCCGGTACCGGAATGGAATTCACAACTATGTTCTGAGGACTGACTGTTAGATTTTTGGATCATATAACTGTTTGAATACTCCGTAGTACGAGTATGTTTTTATAATTTTTATATATACATTTAAACATCATATAAATGCAGAAGTTTTTGCAAAAAAATTGAAGAGCTAAGAGGTTTATAAATGGATTAAAAAAGTTCTATTCGTTTGTTTGACGTAGCTGAGATTTTTTATATAAAAAATGGTGTGGAGAGATTGCTTACCCACATGGTTACCCTTACTTATCTATTCATCCATTTATTTATTTCCGGGTCATTGATAATAGCCAATGGCACAAGTAGCTCTACACCATCAAATAAATGAACAATCTCAAGGCATGCTTCGTGGTGGATTTAATAATGCCATGTTTTTTTATTATTAAAGATACAAATAGTCCATAAATGCATATTTACACTAATAAGAAAAAAATATATCTACACTATTTTTCAACTAGACAAATAGTTAAAACATCGTGCCCAAAAGGTCAATGATGACATGTCTGTATGTATATTTAAATACGGAGTGAGTTTATACGATGCAAATACGACACCAAGAAAATTGCATGAAAATGACATTTGCCGAGGTCTATCCGACAATAGTTCCAAATCTGACTCTGCTGTCAGTTCTCGTTTGCGATTGCCGATCGGAATCCTGGGTTGGAGTTAAGGTTGGGCAAAATACCCGATACCCATTACCCGTATCCAAAATACCTGAACCCGAATCTGAATTACCCGAACTCGAGGTACCTGATCCTAAATTCGGATAGCAATTCTGATTACCCGAAATAAGTTTGGGTAATTCGGGTAATATCTTTCGGTACCCGAACTATCCGAATATGTGTTTGTCTTTGTGTTTGTGATGTGTTGTCAGTGGAGCACTTGAACTTATCACTTTATTAGTATATGATTCTCTTTGTTTGAACAAGTGACTGTAATATATTATTCTATGTAAATTGCTGTTGAAATTTTATACAAATCATTGCTGAAATTATATACAAAATTGCTATAAAAGTTTTGTGCAGTTTGCTCTTTTCTGTGAATTCGGGTATATTGGGTATATCCGAACCCGAACCCGAATTATCGGGTACCCGAAATTTTAGGTAGTGTTTTTTCAAGGTGAATATCGGGTAGCAATTTTCATTACCCGAATTTTGAATTACCCAACCCGAAAAAATCGGGTAACCCAAACGCCCAAACCTAGTTGGAGCGCCAGAAACCTGGATAGTACTAGTAGGTGGATGGGATGACGGCGCTTCCCTACCAAACTGGGCGTTGCAGCAGAATATCCGACAGTGCTGGAAGGATCTTTCCCACGGTCGTACAAGTAACAAGTTGCAGCGACAGCCAGGCGGCGGCAAACATAAGGATGGCAACGGGTCGGTTCGGATCGGGTGGAGTCTCCGTGCATCTAAAACCGAAATCCGAAATTAAAACCTAAACCCGAACCAAAAACCGATTCGGGTGGAAATCTATCACCAAAACCAAATCTGCAGATACCCGAAACCCGCGAATAAATATACACGTATTCACATGTATAAATAAGAGGCAACAAATAATAAATATTTTCATGAGTCAATTTTGAATAGATTTAATAATCTAAGTAAACAAGTTATTATTAGCATATTATAAAATATGAACTTTAATTCCAAATGATTTATTTCGGATATCCATTGGATATCCACGGGTGGAAAACCAAACCTGAAACCGAACCCGATACCAAACCCGAAACCGAACCCAAAAACCGTGGGTGAAAAACCATCCCCAAACTCAAACCCGCAGAACCCGAAACCCACGAGTATCCGCATCGAACCTGATCCGCTGCCATCGCAAACACAAGCTACTATAGATGGCATGATGGCTGATGCGATCACCGCACGCCGTTTCCATCGTTAGTATCAACGGCCAGGATGGCAGGATCCAACCATCTGCTTCCGGTGTTTGAGTTTGTAGACAATCTTTGGGCCTTGCTGCAAGGGATCAAACGCTTGTCATTACCTAGAGCAGTTTTTTTTATGGTAAAAATAAGAAAAACGTTGGCAGAGTGTATCCCCTGTTCGGCTGAGCTTATCAGCACGGCTTATCAGCCGTGGAACAGTGTTTTTCTCTCACAGCAAATCAGCCACAGCCGGCTTATAAGCCAAAAAACAGCCTGCCGAACAGGGCCTATATATATACATATATATATATATATATATGGATATACGCAGTAGATGCATCCGCTTGGGGTAGCATTATGTTTTTTAAGGGTCTCGCTTTCTTGATACATTCTTTTTAACTAACGTGCGTAAATCAGTAATCCCTTGAGTATTTATTTTTGCAAGGAAGTTAATTAATAATGGTTTTGATGGACGAGAGCACTGAACAGGTGACACGTCCAGTTTAAATCTGTGGACCCGACCTCTTTGTTTTTTCAAATATTGGGGCCCCTGCTGAACTCATCATCATCCGACGTCTTTATCCAAAAAAGAGAAAAAATCATCGATGCATGCAGACCTTCTCTACGACGGTACATACTCTGTAGTGATAATTCAAGTTGTTTGGACAAGGGTTGAGTTAAAAATTGGGAATATAAATCATGAATAACTTTTAAATTGTTGAGTTTAGAAATATGAAAAACCATATGAATAGATTTATACTAAAAAGTACTTTCATAAATATATATATATAAATAAATAAGAAGTCAAAGTTATGTTATAGAGAACATATCGCTGTCCAAAACGACTTGAATTACCAATATGGAGAGTATATGTTTGGACCACATGCTTTAATGTGTTTTCTTTTATGGAACAATATATTGGCTCTCTTCGTTTCGCTAAAATTTGGCTTTATCTGATTTGTTGTGAGAGGAAAATATCGTTCGTATACTGAAAAATACTGCTAATGTAGTGCTGCAGAACAGGGCCATCATGCATGTTGCGTGTGGTTACGCTTGCCCACCTTAGCTTAACATCTTGACTTGACACTGATACTTATATTTTTTTAGATTTATCTAAGATTTAATAACACCAATTTTTTTAGTGGTAAGTAGTGTGTCCATCAATTGTGAGACGCATGTGACAAAGATGGGCTCGAAGAGAAATAAATGATCGAGGACACACTAAGTATTGGTGTGTGAAGGCCTTGTAAAAAAAATGGTCAGCGACTACTGTTATCAATTTTTGGGTGGTGACTTGTGCTCTTACTCAATATTACTTGGATTCACTTGTCTATAGTGACTTTATCAATATCATGATATGTCGGTTTATTTCTCTTTTGAAGGTGTTCATAGAATAACATCAGTGCCATACATGTTTTGTGAGGCCAGTCTCATTGAAGATTTTGTATCATAATTTATAATGTGTAGACGTAACCGAAATTTCGTATTACACTAATACATTGTAAATATGCAACTCGAGACTCGGTTTTTCTAACCTTCTACTCAATAGATGTGTAATAATAATACATGCTAATGTTTTGTATAATTTTTTTTTTGGAAAATCAACCTTCTAACACCGAAATGGAAAACTTTGCATTGGCTACTGTAGGCACATCGACATGCATGTCAACAGGCCTATATTTTGCATCTGTTTCTGTATGCATGCTTTATGTTTTTTGTGTTTTCTATTTTTTTAATGGAAGACAGATTTGGTTGAGGAGGATCGGAGGAGGCAGGAAAATGTTACGGAGAGACAGAAGAAATGGGATATAGAAAAGTGTTATAGGAAGAAATAGGCTGCTACTATTTGGTTAGTGCCCGTGTAACTGTTGTTAGTGATGAGTGGCTGGTACAATCACTTTCGATTAAGTTTATAGTTTATTTTAGCATTGTTCCAAGCATATATTATCCTAAATACCAAATAGTAAAAAATCGGTTACCCTTTGCATAATGTTTAGATGATTTTGACGGTGTTTAAATACAGTTAAATGATCTAAGCGATTTGATAAAGTACCAATAAAATATATAAATCTTTTTTTATGGAGGAAAGCCCTATTTTCATAGAATGCATATAAGTGTTTACAAGGGTTGCCAGCTTACAGAGAAAATTGTGTTAAAGAATTAGGCAATTTCCAGATTAATTCCCAGATTAAAACCAGAATATAAGTCATGATTAAAACTAGAATATTAGTCATGACATATTGATGAATTAGATTAAGCATGTATAGCATGACAGATCAACATGATGCATAGTATAAGCATAAACATGATTATGATTGTAAGCATAGCATAGATGAAACATTATGAAAGACAAGATTAGATCACGAGAATAGAACCTGATGACTGTAGATGTAGTAGATGGTGATGAAGATGTAGATAGCGCGTCGATGCAGCCTTCAGAAGACGAACCGTCGTGGAGAATTTAGGAGCAGTCGCGCGAAGAGCGCTTCCCAAAAATCTTATTCGCCTTCTCCCGGTGCAGGATCGCAAAGACGATGGTTGCGGAGACCTGCTCTCCCAAACGCCGGTGCACGCAGACGATCGGGATGGAGAAACTACGGCGGCAGCGCGGTAGCAAGAAGAGGAAAATACTAATTTACTACCTTAGGGATATTCTAACTGAAACTCCCAATTGTAGTTTTTGGTGTGTCTTTTCCCAGGAGGATAGGTACATATATATATATGGAGGAAAACCCCCTACCTCTACATCAACTAGCAATATGGTACTAATTGATGTTGTACCTCCCACCTCTATTCTTGGACTTAAACATTAAAGCCCATTAGGGAACACATGTATTGGGCCTTTGAGATTTATTAGAATTTCTTCATATGAATTTAGGGGAATATCCATATAAATTCTAACAAATTGAACCCTCCTGGTTCAAACCAGAGAACAAAGCTGAACAATCACCCAAAACAAAAAAGAGCTAAGCGCTATATCTGAACTCTCACAGAAGCCCTTCTACTTCCAGATTCTCAGTTCGCTTTCAGAAGATTTCCAGCAAGCTTCTCATTGAATTGATCTTGTCATTCAAGTATCTGACATCACATGATAAAAAAAAAAGTATTTGACATCACCTGTCTCCAACAATAATTGCCATTTCTGTAGGAAACAAAAGATTTTGTGGAAAATTTCATTAGAGGACCATGGAAACTTCTTCTCTATCCCCATTTTATTTCAAATGTTCAACAAAATAGTTGAAAACATAAAAAAAATTATATGATAATCTCTAGTTTGTAAAGGGATCCGATGTTCAAAAACTTCATGCAAGCTACCAAGACACCTTTCCCAACCTAAGCCTCTTTTGTTGTAAAAAAAACCCCTAAGCCTCTTTGAAACAAATCTATAAAAAATCTCACTCTCTCATATATTGAGATGCTATGTTTTGTTTAGGTTGTTTAGGCCTTTTTTTTAATCGTAAATAGTCAAACTATTTAATGCACCATTTAGGATCTAAACAAGGTTTCTGCTTGCCATTTAAACGTGGTTAAAATAAACACGAAACATGTTTCACGAAGAATTTGATTTGAAAACAAAGTACTTCGTCCGTCACAAAAAAAAACATCTCGTTTATCGAGTAGTCAAATATTTTAAAGTTTGACCAAGAATATACACAAAATTACTAATATTCATAATGTGTAATAAGCACTTTATATCGATCATGGAATATACTTTTATAATATACTTATTTATAGATATAATTACTGATATGGTTTTTTATATAATTAGTCAAAGTTAAAAGAGTTTGACTCATAAAAAAAACGTAAGGTGTATTTATTTTAGGACAAAGGGAGTTTATCCGTATCTGTACAGTGTACTTGTATCACGCGCTTCAGTGTCCTAGGCGCAAATACTGGATGAAATACAGGACGAGAAATACTGGGCTGGGCTGAATACGGCGGACCCCAGCACACCGTCGGCCTGCGCAGTTGGGGCCGGACCGCTTTCGCACGCTTCGCACTCCAACTCCCCCACTCGCTTTCTTCCCACCTCTCACCCATCCTCCCCTCTGCCCTCTGCCCTCTGGTCCTCCTTGTCCTTGCTCCCTCCCCTTCACAGATCTCCCGCTCCCCAACCGTCACGTCGGGGCGCCTAGGGGACTGCGGCTCGGCGGCGGCGGTGGCGGTGGCGCGCAGCTGACCGGATTGAGCAAGGGATGGACGGCGGCAGCGGCGGGCTGGGCGGCTTCCGGTGGACCGCGGAGGAGGCGTCGACGATCGGGGGCATCGCTACGGTGTCGCTGCTGCACTCCTTCATCCCCACGCACTGGCTCCCCTTCTCCATCGTCGCGCGCGCGCAGCGCTGGCCGCTCTCCCGCACCCTCCTCGTCAGTCAGTACCCACCTCCCTACTCTTCCTTCCCCGTGCCTCGTTTTCCCCGCTTGCCGGCCCGCGATTGCGGCTCGTTACTGTTTACCGCCTCCAGATCTGGTGCGTAGTTTGACGAGGGTGGGTGAAGGCTCGCGCCCAATTGATCGTGCAAGAGGGGGGCATTAGGGTTTTACTCTGGTTGGGGCTGCTCTCGGTGGTTGGTTCCCTTGGATCCGGTTGTGCACCGTGGCATTAACAAACGACGGCAGTTTTGTGCCGTGGTAGTGTGGTGGTGCCTGGCTGCTGCCTAGTGCGTATGGCATATGCTGAGTGCTGCCATGCCTGAACATCCGAATGAGATTGCATGGGCAATGGCAGCATGTTCAGGTGCCCATGCTCCCCATGGTCTCATTTTCTGGGTGGATGGATATGTATTGTATTGGAGGTAGTAGATTGCATATGTGCTTCTATTACCTTCCTTTCTTGGTGGAATATTGTTCCACGGTTCAGGGAACACAATTTGCTAGGGAAAGTGTGTCCATGTCTTCTTCCAACTTGTGCTGATTTCATGCGTACTTCTGTTTGCGGTGATTGTGACAGATGGCTGTTGCAGTGTGTCTTAGTAATGCAAGTAATGTCATGTGTTCTATCCACGAGCCAAGTTTGGGCAAGCAAGTTGACAAAGCTTTGTTTAGACCAGTTGTCAGCACATGCCTAAAATTGGTTCTGTATTAGGTTTTAGCAGCTTCTAAGAGAAAAGTTATAGTTGTGATCTAAGCTGGCAGTGTACTAATTGCATCATATTTGTCGTGATCTCTTAAGAATTAATGATGAGTTTAATGATTCATGCACTACATCTATGTTTTATCTCATCTTGGTTCCACTGTTTTGGTGCACCCATCCTGGGTAGTGAACTTGCAATGTCATATTCTTCATTCTTGTATTTTCTGTGTGATTTAGTGATTAGGATATTGTTATTTTGCAAATGATGCCCTTCTTTCTATATGTCTGTACTAAGAAAAGATTGCTAACTTCTGCAGCTGCATTTGGAGGGGTTCTTCATGTTGTTTCTACGGCTCTTCTTGGGATAACTGCAGTTACTATGGCAAATACTATAGCTGGCGAAGAAACAGTGCATAAACTTGCCTCGCTGTTGCTGATTTTTCTTGGAGCAAGTTATATCCTGTTGTTTGCCTTAGGAAAAGGTGGTCATAGCCATGCTCATAATCATCCAATGGAAAAGATGGCAGTCGCCGGTCTTGTACTTGTACCTGCATTATCACCCTGTGCAACAACTCTTCCAGTTTTTCTTGCTGTTGGCAACTCTTCCTCAATGATGATTCTTGCGATCATTGTGCTCCTCTTCAGGTCTCCACTGTTTTTTTGTTATTTTACTTGTTGGCAACTTGGCACTACCAATTAAAATTGTACTGTCATGTCCTTTCTTTTATTGGGTTTGTTAACTCACTAAAGTTGAAAAAAGGATTTAATTATGGCAAGATGTTTTTATCCCTATCTAAATTAATGAAGCAAAAAAGTAGCATTGCTGACTCATGTTCATCAGGATTACATATATCCTCCTCGCCTCTTAGAAGTTTCTTAGCCGCAGGATTTCCTCTGTTAGGACCTATGAGCACTCTGTGTTACCTTAGCTGATACTTGGAGCACACTGAGACAAAAAGGATCAAACTCAAGTACAATAATATACCGATGCATTTGCTAAGTATGAACTCATAATCTCGTTTCTTTCAGTTTTCAAGATTTTCCTTTTTGATAAATTTCTCTTGCTTCATTAGTCATCATTTTGTTGTAGCACATATGTACAATAGGAGTCAGTTGACTGAGGGAACCAATCTAGACTCTAGAGTATGACGGGATCACTAGTTATCGTCATGTGCTCATGTTAAAATGAGTGGCAGCTTTATTAGTGCAGCGCTCAATTTTTTTTTTTATCTGTGGACTAATTCAACTTTTGTTCAACCATGGTTTGTGTAAGGGTAGGTATTGTTAGTTGTCATTCATATCCTTCATTTTTTCTAGGTGCTTTGTTTTGAATGTGACAGTAGTTTTATGAAGTACGAGAAAGATGCTTCTTACAGCGATTCTTCTTTTTCTCATCCATTTCGTTTCTTCCTGCAGCACCATCACAGTGATGACATCCTTGGTGGCCCTTTCATTCTATGGTGCTAGCCAAATCAAGTTCCACTGGGTTGAGCGCTATGACAAGATCCTCGTCGGCACAGTGCTGTGCCTTGTTGGAGTCTTAACATATGTGTTCCATCATCACGATGGTGATGAGCACTCTCTCCACGAGCATGTGCACCGGAAACTCGTGTCTCTCTAGATGCCTAGATACTGAAGTTTCATATGTGTGTTGTCCCCCTAACCGTCCCGCACAATGGATGCTGTATACAATCTGATCATCGACTCAATCTGCCGCTCTGTTTTTTGCTGGGAATACATATGATCTGATCAAGTGAATATATTGCTCAAACTGCGTTAAGTTTGTACCGTTGTGCAGTTGTGCAAGTGACCTCTTTTTCGGCACTGAAATATTACCTTTCCTAGTTCTGGACGCAATAAATTGTTTGTTGAAATTTCGTTTTCTTAGCTCTTTTACCTTTCCATCCATTTTGCTGAGAAAAAAATCTGTTTATATTGGGTGTAAAAGTAAAATCCAATTAACCAAATGGTGTTTGACTGTTGTTGTCGTCGGTGGTGTTGTTTTTTTTAAGGGGAGACTGTTGGCAGAAGACGAAGGACCAGTCGATTCTTGAATAAACACCATTAATTTTTAAAGAGAACGTAGACCCAAGAGAAAGAAAAATGAGGAATCCTAAATACCATGAAGGTGTATATTGTAAAGCTTGCAGTGAAGTTTTGATATCCTCTAAGTACCATAGAAGGTATAACAATAATGGTGACTTTGGCAATTGAGTTATCCTCTAGATGCCAAATGCAAGACTGGATTTATTATTTAGTGATATGATCAAAATCATGAAGATTTGTGGAATATATATCCTTCAAGGATGTTCTTATTTTGGGTGAACTATATTTCTCTTCTATGAGATATATTCTCTACTGCACGAGAGATTATTACGAGATACTTCCTCCGTCCCTAAAAACATAGAATCCTAGCGTTCAAAATTTGTCTCAAAAAATATGTGATCCTGGCCAACATCAGCTTTTAAAAGTGGACAGGATAAAAAAAAACACAGCTACCGCAAGGCCACAGCCCCAGGCATGGGCCGCCTGCTGTCTCCTCTCGTTCTTCCAGAATGATCTAGCACAAGCTCGTTCTGAGTCAAAGACAGGGGTATTTTCGTAATTTCACTCTATCCTTGGTTTCCGTATATAATCCTATAATTACATATTTTTAGAGACGGAGGGAGTATATACACAATGATAGTGTTATTCAGCTTAGGTTTAGTGGGCTTAGCGCAAATTCGGCCCAAAGAGCCGAGACGGGCCGGGGAAGAACGCGCGGCAGGCAGAGCGGCCACGACGCCGCCGTCGCCGCCGATACCTTTCGTCTCCTGAGAGACCCGGCTCTCCCTGCTCCTTCGCCTTTCCTCCTGCGAATCCGATCGCCTTGGCGCAGGCGGGCGATGGGCGACCACTACCAGACGCTGGGTATCCGGCGAGACGCCACCAAGGCTGAGGTCAAGGCTGCCTTCCGCCGCAGCGCGCTCCGGGACCACCCTGACCGCCACGCCGGCTCCACCGACGCGGCCGCCCGTGCCGACGCCGCGAGCCGGTTTCGCCAGGCGTCCGACGCGTACCACGTCCTCTCCGACGACAGACGCCGCGCCGAGTACGACCTCCGCCTTCGCGGTTCCACGTCTTCCTACGCGCGCACCTCCTCCTCTGGTTGGGCCTCCTCGTCGGCTTCCTACGGGTACGGGTATGGGTACGGCCACGGCCACGGCGGCGGTTCCTGGCGATGGACGCCTCCGGGGGCAGGTGCCGGCGCCTCGGTGGGGTCAATTGATTGGGAATTCTTGCTGAAGGCAGTCACTCGGCGAGGCTTCCTTATCAATCTGGGATTCGCCAGGTAAGCCAAACACTCAAACAGGCGTCGAAATCGAAAGTTTTCGTCTGTTATTCGCTATTATTTCCGCCGTGCAAAAAGGGGCTTCCGGGAAGATCCCATGGCTAGTTGCTTGGAACATTTGCAAGAGGGGTTCGTCTGTAGCTTCGCTTAGTTGAGTTGCCCTTTTGATGAGTGCCAGCTCGGGATGTTTACTAAGCACACAAGATGGTTGACCAGTTCCTGATCTAGGTAGATTAGAATGGATCCAAATAAGCAAATGTGGCTTACTATGGTTGCAGGCTACTGTTTCCATTGGTGTTCGGTCAAATGAAATGCAGAGTTTGGCCAGTTTCATAAGATAACTGGAGAACGACTGCTCCTATGGTTATTACAAGTTTCAGCAAACACATGCTGGCTGTTGAAAACTAGTGTTGCTCAGTGTAGTGTTTTGCTTTCTATGAAGTATTATAATTATGGTGATCTTAGTATTTTAAATCTGATACTCCTATTGAAAACTAGCAGCTTATCGAAAACTATGTATTGCAGTGTATTGCTATCTGGGGCAGCTTTTCTTGATGGGAGTATTTTAGAAATTTGGAAGATGAATAACTCTGGGGTAAGTGTGTTCCATTGTTTCCCTTCATTAATTTGCACAATGTTCAAAGAATCAGATTAATTCCCTTGGTATATTGAGCCAGGCCTATTCGTCAGTATGAATTTTATTAACTGCCAATTGGTATAAGCTATTGAACATAAATTGGGTAGCTAATTTGTAATTTTCGGTCTTTGTGAGATTATGCCATTTGCTAATGGGTGATGCCAAGCAATCAGCTCATGATTGGTTTTATTAATGATAAAAGGGTCCTGCTCCTGCATGAAAAAACAATGTGGAGGGAGTCAGGGAGGTGACTAGAAGAAAAATTATAAAGTTCAATCATTTTGCTTTGGCAAGTTGTAGAAAAGAAACAGACCTGTGAATGACTTGTTTGATCGATGCAGGCTTCTGTTGCTGTTGTCATATTGCAACCCAAGAGTGAAGCTGAAACTAAGCAAACTAAAAACAGTAGATTATATGATTCACACCTTGTGGGAGCTTTCAGCAATGGTTACACCCTCTTTTTGGTCATATCTGAAATTCTAACATGCAACAGGGATATTTTCTCTTTTTTCCCCTGACAGATTGGTTAGTTATATAAATAAAAATATTACAATGCCCTAGGTTTGTGTTCCCATTACCTCCCATTGTTATTGATACTTTGTTTAAAACTATGGAATAAGCTCAGCTCTTCAAATGTTGATCACTATTCATTTGAGGAAAATCTTGGCTTTTAATTAAATTAAAATGTGAAACTAGATGAGTAGACCTGTGAACATAAAATTCTTGTATTTTACTTTAGGAAGATCATTATTTGATAACACGCGGATTATTCATTTTTTTTGTGATTCACATGTTCACACTTTGCTAGTAGCAAGCCCCACAGAAGCGCAGATCATGATCTGTTGCATGGTAGACAGTAAAATGATTCAAAACTTTGTAACTGTACTCTGCTCCTTTTTAGATTTGACGTCAATTTCTCATTGTAGTACACTATACAGCCTGCTCGGCTGTGCTGGCTGCAGCTTATCTGCAGCTGCAGCTGCAGAAACTCCTCACGATTTACTGTAGGAGCAGCCCTCTTTCTCTTTTGCATATGCTGAGTGGTGGACTTTAGGTACAATGTAGCCTGCACAAAGTCCTAACTAGCTACTTGAGATTGCATCAGCATGGTTACCTATGTAAGGGGCATTAACTTGAGACTTTATGGCAATCATCAAGATATTGCAAATTCTGGTGCGCTTATGATTGTAAGAGCTAGAATTTACCTATCACTAAATGCGAATATTGAATATGATATGACTATATCCTACCGTAGATCCTGAAAAATAAAATAAAATAAAATAAAAAGTCCTTGTAGATGTACTAACAATAAAACCCTCTATCAACAGTGTACTGATATTCCGGTTCTGACATGTGGAATAAGCAGTTAGATTGGTAAGCCTTGAAATAACTGAGTGATTAGAAAAGCAAGATCTATATGGAAAGAGATAATATGTACATGTAACTGTTGCGGGATAGTGTATGATCTTGCGCTCTATCTATTGTTGCATACTATGCCCGATGCAGTGAAATAAATGGGTGCACTTCTTACTGTGCAGAAATCATTTGAGGATGCCATGGAGAAGGTCAGAAAAACGCAGAAGGGAGATACGTAGAGCTTGTCCTTTCATGGTACATTAGTACATATATATACTGACGTCCAAACCGATGTGCATATTGTTGTCCAGATCTTGATGTTACTCCCTCCGTCCGTAAAAATATGCAATTCTCGTTTTCCGAGAAGTCAAACAGTTTCAACTTTGACTAAATTTATATAAAAAAATACTAATGTTTATGATACAAAATAAGTATCATTAGATTAGTTATAGAGTATATTTTTATAATAAATTTATTTGGAGACATAAATGTTAAGTACTATTTACTATAAATTTGGTCAAATTTGAGTTAATTTGACTGGCACGTATCCCATAATTGCATCTTTTCTCGGACGGAGGAAGTACTTTGTAATACGTATAGTTCTGAACATTTTTTTTGTATCACGAGCGCTTGTGCTTGATTCCTGAACTGATTTTCACCCTGTTCGGCAGGCTGTTTCTGCGGCTTATAAGCCGGCTGTGGCTGTTTTGTTGTGAGAGAAAAACACTGTACCACGGCTGATAAGCCGTGCTGATAAGAGCAGCCGAACATGGTGTCTTTTGCTGACGAAAAGGAGTGACTGTGTTCATGCACGGAGCCAGCGGAGGTATAAGGTAGGGTGGGCTAAGACCTTTATTTTTTATGATGTATTTTGTAAATTTTATCGTTAATCGATGTTTTCAATATAAGACAACTTTAAGCTATTATATTTTTTCTACTGTGAGGGGTTATAGTAAAGCTAAGTCGTTGTAGCACTTTTGTTCATCCCCTCCTAATTTTTTTTCTGGCTTCGTCCCTGACTCTGTTGAATAAATGGCTGTAATTCACGTACGCTTCGAGGACAGCTGCATGGTTGTGTTAGTATGATCTGCACACCAATAGGCCTAACAGCCTTTGGGCCTTGTTCTCGCGCCCTAATCAGGGGCGTCCAACCCTACATGGTTGGTGGGCTCCCGTCGCACAACGCTATAAAAGGTGGAGGCCGGGGCTCGCAGTACGAGGTTCACCGCGCAAGTCTTCCCACCAACATTTCCTAAGCCTAACCCGATCCAGAGAGGGGCGCTGCCAGCAACGGGAAGCGCCACCGACGCCGTCAACGCCACCCCGACCTCCGCTCCGCCGCCGAGGACCTCAGTGCACCGACCTTCTCCTTCACCAAATCGATGGCGCCGGCGAACGACCCCAACACCGGCGCCTCCAGCGGGTCGGCTACACCTACTCCGACAGCCTCGACCGCGGCATTCGACAGTCATACTCTACTCATCCCCTTTTCCTCTCTTTTTCTAGTAGAGGATGTATTAGGATGTCTCGTTATGTACTGAAAATCATGAACCTATTAATCTGTACCCGATCCAGTGATGAACTCGAATACATACGAAACCAACAGGTTGCAGTGTTGCTATTGTTCATAACAAAGCGGGAAATAGCAATAGATTTCATTTTCAGCTGTACTGACTATAATGTTTAGGTTCAGAACCCTGACAATATAGTTGTCGGCTCTTTGTCCCATGTTATAGTACGTACTTGTTATTTTAGCTCTGGGTATGAAAATTAAGGAGAAGTATAGCTCTGGGTATGAAAATGAAGAAGTAAAACTCTCGTCGTCGCATGTTACTTGTCATTTTAGTTCTGGGAATGAAAATTAACAAGTAAAAAAAGTCTAATATAAAAGAAACAAGGAGATAGGTTGAGAAAAGAGAAATGTACATCGAGAAACGAGCATAACAAAACAATTTAGGACAGCTATAGATAGCTATAATGCCTCTTACAGGATGGGATGGAGGAGTAATTTCTAACAGAAGGACTGCATCCGCCCCACCAAGAATATATTTCTAAGTTTGGTTAAAATAAAATCAACTTAAGTTTGAGTTTGGCTGTGTTTAGTTGCTCTGAAAAGGCTGAAAAGTGTATTGTAGCATGTTTTTGCTTTATTTGGCAAATAGTGTCCAACCGTTGACTAATTAAGTTCAAAACGTTTCTGTACAATTAGTTTTTAATTTCATCTACATTTACTACTCCATGCATGTATCGCAAGTTTGATGTGACGGAGAATCTTTTTTTGCATAGTGCTTTTTTCAGGTAACTAAACACAGCCTTTATAGAACATAGTATCAACAATTATGACGCAAAATAGTCATATTGTGAAAATATATTCCATAACAAATCTAATATTTATTTAGTATAATAAGTATTACTATCCTTTTTAATATAAATTTAGTCAAATTTAAGATAACTTGACCAAGCACTATTCTAAAATCACAGTTTTTTTTTGAGGGACGGATCACTAGCTTAGCAGGCTTGCAGCCCATGAAATGAAACATGACCACGTTTCTCGTTTCGAGAACATTCACATTCTCATCTAGAAATATTTACGTTCCAATAATACTAAAACATATAAAGTATTGATCCACATTTTCATTCCCGTTTCATGTTGGCAGCCAAGATCACTAGTATAGTACTACTCCAGCATAACCATTTTCCATTTAACTGCACGTGTGTTCCAAGTAGTTATTTTTTTTTTTTTGATGTTTGTAGCTGAAAACGTTCAGCGCATTCCCTTTTTCATTTGTTCTCGTGAACTCGTTCCAGGAGTTCCTATCTGGTGGTTAATGAATTGATGCTTTGTGCTTAGACAGGCAATGCAGCGCCCATGATTTTGGTGACTTCACGCGTCGGCGTCGCAGACTCGCAGCAACGGTTCGCGTTGCGAGCTGCTGACGCTGCGTTCACACTTGAGCTGCTGGTGGCGAGCCTGGTGCGGTGCGGTCCCCACCGTTGCGTTCACACACAGGCTACTGTACTAGTACTTGTGTTGACAATGACAAAGAGTCAAAGCCGCTTGCTTTGCCACTACTTGTACAGCTACGAGGAGGCAGGAGGCCTCGTTTAGATGAGAGAATTGGGGAGAAAAATACTGTATCAGAATTTCTGTAGCATTTTGTTTATATTTGGTAAAAATTATCTAAATTTTGACTAACTAGAATTAAAATGTTCGTCTCACAAAGTACAACAAAACTGTGTAATTAGTTTTTGATTTCATCAACATTTAGTACTCCATGCATTTGCCGATATTTTGATGTGACGGGGAATCTTCTTTTTGCATAGTAGAATTTGAGGAAGAATTGGGGAAACTAAACAAGGGGAGAAGCTGTGCATGCATGGTCTCATGGCTGGCAATACGTATGGCTTTTTTTTTTTTTGGCTGCTGCTGCCTGCAGGTGTCACCGATCACCGTGTCACGATAAATGTCGGGTACTAAACAAGTGGTACTCATACTTAATGACTAAAAAAGACAAACCCCTAAGAAAATCATGCCAAAGGCTTCGCTCACGAAGGCAGAACGAGCCAAAACCACACGCGGAACGCCTCAACTACGTTCCGACTCGCACGAGGGTTGCTCGACGGGGCGCCTCGACCACAGGGAAATCTCCGACTCGTACGACCCTAGGTCGAGCCGGTCGACCCGCCTCACTCACCAACTCTTAGACAAAGGTCAAAGCATTTAATGCAACCGTCAACCACTTCCTACCCCCATGGCTACAACGATACCAGCATGGAGGCAGCAGTGTCAAATTCCACTTTTTACTGTCCATCCCGGAATGAGCGGTGAAAACCTGTCACTGTATATACCATGCCGGGTACTGTTCCGCCACTGATCCCCATCGAGGCAGAATACGACAAGTGTCGTACCCCAAAAATCCCGGGGCTCGGCCTTATCCATTCCCCGTCGACCCACCTCGACCTAGCCTCGACCAACCGCCGGTCAACAGAGAAGCAAGACCTGCACGCCACAGGACCCGGGGTCTCTTCACCGTCTTATCCTTTACGTCACCATGGTGTCCAGGGATGGCCGGCCATTCCCGGGGCACGTCACTACATCAACTTCCACAACGCTCGACAAAACTTCACCTCTAAGGCATCCCCCGGCGTCTCTGCCTCCTCTTGACCCTATAAAAGGGAAGGCAGGGGACTCTACGAAAGAGGAGGAGGAAAAAGAAAAACCAAGTCATCATCCCACCGTAGAAGATCAATATCTCAAACAATCTTCTTTGTATTCTCACTTTCTCTCCGAGACCTGGGATCGGCTCCCTCTCTCATAGCTTATAACCCCTACGCAAGCACTTAGGTGCAAGGAAATACAATACTCCCCCCGCTGGATGTAGGGGCTTCTTTCGCCCGAATCAGGATAAAAACCTCCGTGTATTCTCTTTGCATCACCATCCAGATTAGTGACACGCAGCACAGATTCACTCGTTGGCTTAGGACCCCAAGGGCCCGAACACACAAAAAAAAAAACCATGGGGCTGCTACGTGCAACTCTCCTGCTGATTCCTGAAAAAAACTGAAAGGCTCAAAGGTAAAAGGAACACGTACATTCGTTCACATTAGGGTAGGGGTTCTTTTTCCCTTTTGCCATCATAACAGATTCCTTTTTTCTAGAAAAGCCATTAGATTTCATTACAGAATAATTAACATTGTCATCTCCGTAACTGGCTAGAAGGAACCACGGTCCACGGCAACCATGTCATCCTCATCCAGCACCAGCAGAGATGCACTACAACTAAAGGCAGGTAGCAGCCTAGCTAATACGGAGTAATTTTTGCTTACAGGACATGACGAGAACCCCCCATGCTTGCTACATCATCATGGGCATCGGCATCGGCTCAACCGACCGCCGCCGTCCGATCATCGCATCGGACGGACAAAAACTCCATTACAATAACAAGCTAAAAACAGAGAGCGCAAAACACTGCTACAGTGCTAAGCAACCACCCTTCCAGCACTAATCCCTGAAGCCCACTCATCATCAGATGATCATCCCCCAGCTCTCCAGGGTCGGGAAGCCGCACTCGCCCGCCGCCGCGCACACCAGTGCCTCCAGCTCTAGCAGCGCCGACGAGTCGTCGTCGTCCCCTGCTGCAGCTGCTGCCGCGGCGATGGCGGCGTCCGTCGCGGTCGACGACGCGTGCCCGCCGCCCGCCGGGCTCTTCTCCTCCGGCGCTGCTGGCACCGCGGCGGCGCGGTCGAGCAGGAAAGCGGACGTGTCCAGCGTCGGGAGCACGCACGCGGGCGCGGGTGTCGTCCAGTTGGGCGCGGCCTCCGAGGCGGCGGCGGGGAAGGAGGAGGAGGAGGGGCCGGGGCCGGGAACGGGGAGGCCGGTGATCTCCTGCACCATGCGGCGGAAGTTGGCCGGGTCGGCGGTGATGTAGGTGGTCTGCGGGCGCCGCGACGGCCGCGGCTTGCGCTTGGTGACGCGGCCCCCTCTAGGTCCCCCCGCCAGGGCCCGGGCGCCGGGCCTGCTGGACTCCGGTACCGGTGCAGGAGCGTCGTGGCCGCTGGAGGCGGACAGGAACTCGGAGGCGGAGGAGGTCGTCGAGGAGGACGGGGTGGCCGGGGAGGAGAAGGACGAGGCGGCGGCGGAGTAGGGGTGGGCGGGCGCCATGGAGGCGCGGAGCGCGGAGGTGAGCGCCTCGTTCTCGAAGGCGGCGGCGGAGGTGAGCCAGGCGGGGGAGGACGAGCAGTAGTTGTAGGCGGCGGCGTGGGCCGTGTGGGTCGGCGCCGGGGTGGGGAGGTGGGCCCACGTGGGGTCGAGGCCGGCGCAGCGGTTTGCCATGGGAAGGGAATGGAAGCGAGGGGAGGTGGTCGACAGATCGCAGCTTCGAATTGGATTGGGGTGAGGGGGAGCAGGCCGCAGGCGGGGAAGGTGAGGCTAGCGGGAGGTGACGGCGGTGGGAATTTATAGTGGGAGCAGGTGAGGTAAGGCCGAAATGGTGGGAGCACACGGGTTGTGTACTCCATCATTTTTACTAGGCTTTGGAAACGTAGCACCGAACGGTAGTAGTATAACTGTATAAGAGATGTTCGTGAGCTAAAATTGGCACTAATATATCTTGCGTCCTTGTTTATGGAATACAACATGCAAAATTTAGGATATTTTATAGGGTAAAATAAATGTTGTATTTAACTATCTCTTAATTGTGAGGGAGATATTGTTTTTGCCATACTTGATACTTTGTTTACATATGTGAATTTAATCTTTTTAAAATTGAGTTTAAGGGTCACTTCATCTCTTATAATTCAAGACAAATTTGAGTGCTTGAACATTTTGTATTTTATTAGAATGAGTGGAGTAGAATATAGGAGTAGGTGCACATGATCTTTGAACATGGTAGAAGCGCCTATAAGGTTTACAATTTGGAGAGAAAAATAGCTCTATATTAGTCCATAAACCTACTACCAAACGGAATATGCTGTACTATGAATGGACTAACGATTTGCCAAAAGAATACGGTCAAAAAAACAAGCAACGGAGGCCTCTATATAGTAGTAGTCCAGATAACTGTGCAAGGCCTTTAGATGCTGAAAAAAAGTAGTCCAGATAACTGTGCAAGGCCTTTAGATGCTGAAAAAATTTCAAACCGATGAATAATACCATTTTCGTCTTATTTGACAAATATTATCCAATCGTGGACCAACTAGGCTCAAAAGATTCATCTCATGATTTCCAACTAAACTGTGTAATTCGTTATTTTTTTACCTATATTTACTATTTCATGCATGGGTCTAAAAATTGATGTGATGGAGAGAGTGAAAAAATTTACTTTTTGAGTGCATCTAAACGAGGCCCAAGAGAGAGGAGACGGGAAAGAAACAGAAGCAGCGAGCAGGGTGCGCGTAGCGATTGCTGAGGAAGAGGAAATGGACGGGAGAGGGACGGTGGAGTGGGGCTCACGGAAACCGCGTCGCTGCAGTGGAGGCCGCGGAGGCGAGCCTGCGGTGGCTGCCGGCTGGGCGGCTGGCCATCCGGTCCCATCCCATGCGGCCGCCATGCCGGTGGGCTGGGAAAAAAAATTGCATGGAGACGGTATGCAGCGCGCGGCCGTGCATACGTAGCCTCGATGGCTGACGCGTGTACGATGCTCACGATCCAACGCTGCGCGGAGAGGTGATTTAGCTGCTGGAGACGTTTGGGCTTGGGCGAGCCGTGCTTTAGTTCCAGGCTTCCAGCCGAGCCGAGGGAGTCGTCCATCCTAGCACCCACGACGTCTACGCTAAAGGAGCTGAGACTCGCGTAAGCCATTCCACGGCGGCCCGCTGCATACTGTTTGCATGCGATTTTTTTTTTCCGTGGGCTGTGGCTGTTGGGTCAGGTACCCCTCTGTCTGGGTCCACGCTCATCGTCATCCCGAAAGGCTCCCCGCCGCATGTGCCTTTTTGCCGTGCGTCACTGCAGGCGGCCGCTTGCATAGAAAGCCGCCGCCTCGTCGTCGTCGTCGACCACGGTCCACGGTCCACCGCTGCCTGCTTCGATCGGCGAGCACACTTGGGCCAGACGCCAGACTCCTGATCCTTGTTGCCCAAGCTAAGCACGGGTCTCCATGACCATGAGTCTGCTTGTTTAGGCCGTGTTTAGTTGGTCTAAATTGGGACCGTCAAAATCTGCACAGTACAAACTTCCCCACTGTAGTATTTCGTTTGTATTTGTGAATTTTTGTTCAAATATTGACTAATTAGGCTCAAAAGATTCGTCTCGCAAAGTACAATTAAACTGTGCAATTAGTTTTTGATTTCATCTCCATGCATGTGCCGGCATTTTGATGTGATGGAGAATCTTCTTTTTGCATAGTGAAATTTGGGGAAAAATTTGGCATCTAAACAAGGCCTTACCCAAAATGTAGTACAATATATCGGTAAAATTGGCAGCGGAAATGTATTAGTACTCCTGTCAGGCCGTAAAGTTTTAGGGTGTCCCATCAGATATTTTATAGGATGTCGGAAGGGGTGTTCGGATACTAATAAAAACTAATTACAGAACTCGCCTGTAAAGTGTAAGACGAATTTATTAAGACTAAATAATCCGGCATTAGCACATATTTACTGTAGCACAACATTGTCTAATCACGGACTAATTAGGCTCAAAAAATTCGTCTCGCAAAACACATGCAAACTGTACAATTAGTTATTTTTTATCTATATTTAATACTTCATGCATACGTTCTGTTGTGATACGGTATAAAGTTTTGGGGAGAAACTAAAATCGGCAGCCGAAATGTATTAGTACTCCCTGTCAGGCTGCAGTAGACTAGTATCCAACTGTTGAATTGAAGAAATGAAAGATGCTTTGCTGAGGGGAAATAAAGGGGCAGTGTGAACACCGTATTTTTTTTTATCTAGGGGCGTATTTTTCGAACAAAAAACAGCAATGAAATTTCAGTAGTTTTCTACATACTCCTGTTTATCTAGTTGTACAACTACTAAACCGCAAAAGAAAGGCGCTTTTGTGGCGAGCAAAAGCGGAGGTGTGAACGCAGTTTTAGAGAAATGAGCCACGAAGGCACGTCGTTTTCTTACCCTATCTGTCCGATGGGGACCCTTTTGAAATGGTCGTCGCGAGGTTCATGCAAGCCGCGTTGTCAGAGGCAGGGGCCCCACACGTCGGCGTCTAGTAGCCGACCGATGAGATTCCGCGCCGGTGGGTCTGCAAGACTTTCAACCCAGGACCCCGACGGCCAGCCCGGGTCGGGTCGCTTCATGCGGTGGTGCCCCAGCCGGGAGCCGGCTCATCCGAAATCGACGGGAGCCGGCTGCGAAACGATGGGTCGGTTTCGAGGTGAGCCGACCTGGCTGTGCCTCACATGCATACTCCCGTCGTACCAAGCAAAGAATCACGCACGTCCCATTCGCAGTCCATCGATTTGCGGTTCCGTTACCAACCCTGGGAATAATTTATATAAAAAAATTATTATTTAATTCATATATATCGCTGCCCAAATGCTCGCTAGCTAATCCTAATCGTAAGAATCCTCTCTCTCTGTTTTACTTACTTAAATAAAAATGATGAATAATGAATTAATGGATGAACTGGAAATGGCTTCGGGTCCAAGGAAAGATGTGGGGCGGAGGCGAGAGAGATACACCCTGTTCGTTTCAGCTATTCAGCGGAATCAGCAATCATCCAGCAGTATTTTTCTCTCATAATAAACTAGTGAACAGTACTTTCAGCCACAATAAACCAGCGAAACGAACAGGCTGATAAGCTTTTGCTTGCGTGTGCTGCGTGGACGCTCTTGGCGGGGCCGCCTGGTGGCTAGCTGGCGGCCAGCCGTCCGCCTGGCATGTCTCTGCAGCCTGCACTGTGTCTCTCCGCCTAGCGGCCGGGATGGGTGGAGTGGCACGCAAGCTACCCAAGCTGGCTCACGCAGCAGAGTCCCTTCGCCTTGCCACGTCGTTGCTACTGTTGGGTGCACGCCAATCTGCCACGTATGTAGAGTACATAAACCCTTATTTTCCGTCTTCGATTGGGTGGGGTCAAGCCGTCAACGCGTCCGTCCGTCCTTGGACGTATGTAGCGGCAGTCCGGCTGTATTAGCAGAACTAGAGCACAAACCCATCATGCTATATACGGAGTATGCTCTTTGGAACGCATGATCTAAAATATAGGAATAGAAAAAAAATACGATTAAAGCTGCATACACCTCATAATCTTATGTAAGTTCAAAAATGCAGAAAACATTTGATTGTAACCTTTGGGCACAAAATAGAAAAAAAATTGGAATTTCAAGAGAAATATAGACACAAAGTAGAATTCTCATGAGGTCTGACCCCAGGCTAGTTTTTCACCAAAATCCTTACAGTTTTATACATCCCAATGGGATCCAAAAGACTTTCATAAGGTTTTTAATCCTTGTTAGGATTGGATCTTAATTAATGTCGTGACTACTAAACCTTAGTTAATTAGTTAACACTTATTTTCTCACTTACCTATAAAATGAAGATGCCATAGGGGCATGATGAAGTCCTCGTGCCTGATCGGTATAGCAGGCATGGTGTCGGCGATGATCTTAGAGAAGAGAAGGTAGATGCTGTCACATGTACTTGGGTGGCGGATGGCCTATGATCTTCAATATTATACCCGAGGACAATTCTAATTACCACTAATTTTCATAGCAATGGGGTGTTTTTTTCTCTTAGGGCAAGTGCATTGGTATTGTCTCTTATTTAGTCTCGTGCAGTGCCACATAATTATAAGACGACTTAAGAGATAATAAGTACAATGAATTGTCTTTGAAGTTATCTCGCAGTAACTCTAGAGTCCTTAATTTGTGGATATAACAATGGAATCTTTGTGTGTTGCATGACAACAACCACTTGTACATTGGTGTGTAAGTTGTCTCATATTCCTAAATTTTAGCTCATGAGGTGGTTGTTTCGCGAAACAATGACCTCTTTCTCTTTCTCCTCTCTCTTTCCTCTACATCAGCAAAAATCCTACATGGCACTGCATGAGACGGCGTATGAGACCGTTGACGTGTAGCAATGTACTTGCCCTTATATACCTCGGGATGGATTGAGACTAGCATATCATTTGGTTGGCTATTGCCTATTGGGTCCAAGAATCATGGGCGAGGTTCAATAAAAAACCGTTAGGCCTTAAGCCCTTAAGACTCAGTCAAGTTTTTGATAAAGCTAAGATCAATCATAACATTCTTCATCTTCATCGAGAATTACGGATATACAGTCGAACGTCCAAATTTACCTGGTCTATCCCCCGCGTCGCTCCCAGGGGCGGCACGGGCGAAGACGAAGCCCCACGCCGCCAACCCCTCTTCCACCCACCCTCTGTCTCGCCGTCGCCAGGGCACTTCTGAAAGTCCCTAGTTTGGTTTTGGCTAATTGATGAAACCTAGGACTAACCTTTGTATCTAAGTGGATGATTTAGATAAAGATGGTCATTGAATATGAGACATGATATTGACTCATATGACCAAGATGGTGAAGACCAAGATGAAGCTTGGCTCGGTGGACCGGTTGTGAAGGTGAAGGGCAAGTCAAGGCATCGAAGCGAAGGACCATGTGATGGTGAAGCTTGAGCAAGTGGCGCCGATGGACCGATGCAATGGTGAAGAGCAAGTGAAGTCAAGGTCGATGGATCGAGATGGTCATGTGATGATATGAAGTGGATCATATCATTTGGAGAAACAAAATGGGCTCAAGGCAAAGGTATAACCATAGGGCCATTTTGTTTTACACTCAATACACCATAGAGGGTGAGTGGTTTAGGGTTGATAGCCGAACTATTAAGAGGGGAAGTCTTATCGGTTATTCGACGTACGGGTGCCACTAGGTGAATTCATGAAGTGCATTGCATGTAGGGCCTAGTGAGCTAACTGGAAAACCTTTGAAAATGATTGAGAAAAAGCTAACACACAAGCACATGGAGATGTACACTTGATGGTGTTGGCACATTTGCAAATGTGGCGTTGGTCGCGCTGTGGTTTGCGGGTAGAGAGGGGTTTGGGTTCCTCTCTCCCTCCCGCCGAGCTTGCGAGCGTGGGATTCAGGCGTTTTTGGGGAAATGAAATGCCTATTTTTCACTACCCCGGAAGTCGGAAAAGAAACGGAGGCGAACGGAGGTCACAGAGGTGACCGGACGCTGCACCGGACGCGGTCACAGTTTGACCGGACACGTCCGGTCAGTACAGCGCAGCAGTCAAGCGCGCGGGCTAGGGTTTGCAACCGGTGCGTCCGGTCACTCGCGGGACTGGAGCGTCTGGTCGGGCACCCAGAGGAACAGTGCGTGGCGAAGGTCTGAGCGGACGCGTGGCGCGTCCGGTCACACGCGATCGGACGCGTCCGGTCGCGAAGGGTGCTTACTGGACTCCAACCGGACGCTGGCACTGTCGCGTCCGGTCGTTGCGTGGAGTGCGTCCGGTCGATGCGTCGCGTGCGCAGGCGTTGTGCGATCGGCGCGTCCGGGCGTTTGAGCTGCGCGTTCGGTCGTCGCGTTTGACCGTTGGCGCGCAATGACCGTTGGAAGATCTGGCAGCCACGTTTGAATTCGAGGGACACGTGGACGGCGCAGGGCGACCGGACGCGGTGAAGCGTGTCCGGTCAGTTTTGACCGGCGCGTTCGGTCGTCCTGAAAAACGCTCAGTGGAGTGGCAACGACTCTATTTGTATGGGATGCTTATAAATACTCATTGGCCGGCCCTTGGGGAGGTCGCTTGGCATTTCTAACACTCTTGTGCATCCTTTGAGCTAAAGCCTCTCCTCCCACTCATCTCTCTTGCTTGATTGCAAATCAAAAGTGAGATTGAGTGATCCCAAAGTGCATTGCATAGCTTGAGGGCATCTAGTGGCACTCGTTGGTGGTTTAGCCGGTGGATTTCTTGTTACTCTTGGAGAGTACCGCTCCTAGCTGGCTTGGAGATTGTTAGAGGCGTTAACAAGAGAAGGTGATTGTTCTTGGCCACCTCCGGTTGATTGTGAGAGGTTCTTGTGCTTTCCTCGGCGGGATGCCAAAAGCAACTCTAGTGGAATGCGCGTGTCGTTGAGTTACCTCACTTGAGAGTGGTGTCTTACGGTGCCTTGCGGGGCGTGCCTTGAGGGGCAAGTGACTTGAGGGTCACACTGGGAAACCATCTAAGTGTTGGTCGACACAACCGGTGACGTAGCTTGTCGGTGCACAAGTGAACACCGGGTGAACAAAAATATTGTGTCTCTTGTCTCCCGATGATTGGTCTTCATATTGTGTTGTTGTCAATATTGATTGATTGTATATCATCTTGGTGATTGGCACCATCTTCTCTCCACCGTCGGTATAAGAATCACAATCCTCTCTCATGCACTTACTTTTACTAGATTATCTTGTGTAGCTCTAGTGGTAGCTTTGCTAGTAGTGTTGTTAGCTTGTTCTCTAGTGTAAAATTAGTGACATAGCTCTTGTGTGAACTAGAGATCATAATCTACTAGACTTGTGGATAGGAGGCTTGCATCATAACATTTGGCTAAGCAAAACTCGCTTTACGCCGTTTGTTATTCTAACAAGTTTGCTTAGTGGTATTTGTAGAATTTTTTTATAGGCTATTCACCCCCTCTAGCCATCTAAGACCTAACAACTTCGCCGGAGTTCGTGTGACTCCTAGGAAGGTGGTGGCAGGGCCATTTCCTCCTTACTCGTGGCTATGTGGGCGCATCTTGGTGGCTCGCCGAGCGACGACGATGGCAGTGGCGTTCTAGGGAGACTCCCTTGCTCTGGCATTCGGATCTAGTGTTCCTAGGGCCTGATCTGTCAGTCCCAGCTTTGGCGGGCATCGGGAGACGCCCACAGCGGCGGCGACGGCTCCGGTCCTAGAGACGGTGATGCCTTGTTCGAGTGTGGCAGTGGCGGCCTAGAGCGAGCCCCCTTCCCCAGCGGTCGGATCAAACAGTCCTAGGGCCGGATCCACGAGGTGCCGTCATGGGGGTGGACGACGGGTGCTGGGGGACACAGTTGCGGCGGTGTGGGTTGGTGATGTGCTGGTGCTCCCTCTGGCGTCGGCGATGGCAGCTGGCTACGGAGTGGCTTCACTGGCCGAGCGGCGGCTAGCGTAGCAAGTACACGGCCATGGCGAAAGCTGTGTCCAGTGGACCGATGGTGGCGACACCTTCGGGCGCCGTATTCTTCCTTGGAAGTGTCTATTGATCGGTTCTCTCCCCTTTGCGTGGCGTGCTCTTTCTAGGTGTAAAACCTTGACTTTCTGGTCAGGCGCCGGTGGGGTCGTGTTCCTCCTTGGAGGCGTCGTTTTGGAAGCTCATGGCTGTCAATCTGTGACAGCCGCCTCCATCGTGGCGAGGAAGGTGGAGGCCTAGTTGACGATTCAAGTTTCTGGTGTCCACTATGGCGGAAGGTGGTCGGGAGAACGACGTTTGGCGTGGCGATTGGAGGGTTTCGCATATGTTTGGCAATTCAGTGAGTTGCAACCACAAAGTTGGCGAGGATGCCGGCGTGGAAGGCGCCCATGAGTTGGCGAGGAGGCGGACGTGGGAGGTGGTGGCCAGCAGACTTGCGTTGCTGAGGTGACCTACGTGGTGTGGCAGTGGATTGTCCTACTCAGTGGTGGCTGTTTTAGCGCAAGGAGGCTTCTGACCGGCAGCCGGAGGGCGTATGTGGCATTTGTAGCTTTGATAAGATAGCTAGGTTACTGGAAGCTGCGGTGTGCGCGCGTGGATCTCGGCGGGCGGGGTCGGCTTGGTGTGCGCCTGAGGCAGCTCCTCTCGTGTCGGTTTGGCAGTTTGCAGCGGCCTGCGGTGGATAGCCCTACTTGCAGTGGCTGTTCCGGTGTGGGACAACGTCTTGAGAGACGGCGCAAGCGGAGCTGATTGCGGATGGGCTACACGCCTTGCAGCGGATTACAGCGGGTAGCCCAGCTTAGTAGCAGGTTACCCGGATTACAAGCTGGTAGCAGATCCTACCAATAGATCCATAGCGCACATAACCAGATGCGCCAAAGATAAGTTCAGACTGTACCATTGAGTGAAACCCATGTACGAGTCAGGGGGACACTATTACCATTTGACTGAATCATGATGGCCTACACAAAGTAGTAGATCTAGGCTCAACACAGGAAGAGGTATGCAATGCAGTCCCACGAGCGCCGACATCGATGTAGTCGTTCGCTCGAGGAATAATGAGCCACTGGATCGAGGTCATTGGAACGGACGAAGAGTAGTGACGCAGATGCACTCCCCAGAACTTGATTGCTCGCTTACCCATGCAGGTACAAAAGTAGATATAGCTTTTGAGGCCTTCTTGCCTAGAGCCCTTGTGCGCGCAAGGGATCTGAGCCAAAGATGACGAAGAGCACCAACAAGAGAAAGGACACAGCATGAGGGAGAAGGAGCAGGTGGGTTGGCTTCTTGAGGGAGGAGAAGGGACTCTCCTCTTAAAGACTAGAACTAGAAGGGGATAAACATGGATGGGTTCCATGAGGGGCACAATGGTAAATGCACGCCTGTCCTACCGCTAGTGTAAGGCCCACGCATACTACCCTTTTGCCCTTCGTGAGCATTGTTCATTTACCATTTGCTTGTTGCATTGAGCCGCAAAAGGTGGTCCAACACATCACATCCGGCCAAGGCCAAGGGCGTGGGCGCGGCTTGGCTCAGCACGACTAAAAGCCCTAGTTTGGTTTTGGCTAATAGATAAAACCTTAGTGTACTAACCTTTGTCATTAAGTGACTTATATGAGCTAGGTTGGTACATACTAAGTGGTGGAGTTAGATGATGGTCATGGTGATGGAGAAAGCCAATGTGAAGATCAAGTGCTCCAACTTAGAAAAGAAGAAAGAGAAAAACAAAAATGGGCTCAAGGCAAAGATATATTTGATAGACCATTTTTGTTTCGCCAATCAAGACACCATAGAGGGTGTGATTGGGTTTAGGATATATAGCCGTACTATGAAGAGGGGATAATCATGGTTACAACGGTTATCAAGTGCCACTAGGTGAATTCATCCATGTATTTGCATTAGGACCTAGTGTGCTAACATTTAACCCTTGAAATTGTTTTGAAAATATGCTAACACATGTGCACAATGGCGAGACACTTTGTGGCTAGCAATTTAGAAGTAAGGGTGACTAGTTCGTGGTGGTTGGGTGACGGTGAAATATGTGTCTTTGTTGAGTTGTGGCTCGGGTCAATGTCCCAATCCGACCGGCCAGAGTTGTTTTTTTTCTCTTCTTCTTTGAGTTGGGCTTTTGGTGCGTGTTGATGTCCCAATCCAACCGACCGAAGTTGTTTCTGTTTATTTTTGACCAATCTGGGCTTTATCTGCTTTTTAATATAATCGACAGCTCTCCTGCCTGATTCGTTTAAAAAAATTGTCATCGAGAGCTAATGGCGGACCTAGGAGTATTAGAGTGGGTATGCCGCAAAAAAAAACCTTCGACTGACAAAATACAATTAACAATTTAGTCAATAAATTTTCCCCGTCTATTTGATGTTCTCGCTTTGTAATCGCACACCTTATTGGCTTATTGCTACTTGCTAGTGAGTTCCACACTTTTTGAAGCTAAAATGGAAAAAAGAGCCATGTAACCGTTCTCTTCAGCAAGCACGTCATGCACTGCTGAGCAAAGTACCATTGTTAATTTATAGTACAAGTACCATAGTTAATTTGTAGAAGATTAAAAATAAAAAAATGAAGCGCACCTCGGTAGTATACTGAAAAATAGCACAAGTATCATAGTTAATTTGTAGAGGATAAAAAATAGATAGATTCGATTTAAGGTGCAGCTCGGCAGTGCACTGAGAAAATACGAAAATAATAAAGCCTACAAAGTTAAAGTGCTGCGCCTGTGCATAATAACAATAATAATAAGAATCAAACCAACAGCCTCCAAATTAAAAGTCAACGTACACACCATCACGTAACTAGCTGGCTATTATATAAACTCACAACTAATCTATATATCTATATACTCTTATAAAGCTAAATCCCACTAGATGATTTTTCTCTTGCAAGGTGTCCACGTTATTCCTCACTAAGTGATCCCACTAGATGTTATATCTCTTCATACAAGGTGTTCACGTCATTTCCCACTAAGTCCATGTCATCCCTTATTAATTACTTCAAAAGAATGACCACGTCATCTCTATCATGTGCAATACTTTTAATCTTTAACGTATTACATTCATGTCATCTACATAAGTTTTTTGTTTCATCACCTATTCCTCTACAATATAATCAAATAATCTATGTGTTTTTCTTCTATTAGGTTACCGATTTTTTACCAGATCTGATACAATAAAATACAATGCAAGTCAAATTCATATACATACACACTATACAGAATACTATATAGTAATGCTATGTATATAACAGATTTTAAGAAAATCCCACGGCAACGCACGGGGCATTCTTCTAGTTTTTATATAATGCCATGATAATTCAGTGTCACGTGAACACCAGCTGCCCCATATGGTATGCCATGGCCCCACCTGGCATACTCTGTGGGTCCACCCCTGTTAAGAGATTTAATAGTCTTGATGTTGTTAGTCTCATTATCAATAGAACACTGTACAAAGATGAATAACCACAACAGTCAATTAACTACCAAAGGGACCAAACGTCTATAAAGCCAATCTCTATATTGGTAGGACAATCGCTTATTAGCCAAAACTTATAGGACATGAGAGTATCATTTAGGAGCTAATCATGTTCAATGCATTGTATCAAGTTGAACATTTGTGGTATTTAGTAATAATCCCTGTCAAGTATAATTGCTTTGCCTTCAAATGCAACATGAGGAGTCTCACCTATTTATGCATATGCATTCAACTCTATCTCTCCTTTCTCTTTTTCTGCCGTTTCTAAATGGAGAGCCATTGGTTATATACTGATTTTACATCGTGGTGGAAAAAATATACTGATTTTATTACACATTGAACCATGCCTATGTTAGGTTACATGTTGAATTCAATGCTGTGTTTGCTTTTCCATGTCCAGATTTGTGTGCATGTGTATATGAAGAGATAGAAAGGTCTTGACTGGTTTTAGGGTGGGAATGACCGCTGCCCGCAATCACAGGTTGAGGAATTCATAGGTGAGGTGGGTCTCCGAAGACCTAACCTTCATAACAAGTATCATAGGTAATATGAGATTCTAGGCGGTACTAAAAGATGCGATTATGTGCGTTGATTATTTGTAGTTTTCTATGGTGATTTTGAATGGTTGGGCTAGTCTCAATTTGATTATCTGTTTTTTGTTCCTTTTTGATGAATAAATAAATTGATATCAGACATGTTAGTTTGAGATCACTTGTATGTCAGAGTGAGGAAGATGGGGTGAAGGCTGATTGAGTCAGATTTGGTTTTGGTGCTGCTTCGGCTTTTGGCAATGACAATCCTGAGTGGAATTTCCATCTGTAGCAGTGCTGTAATGCAAAGTAAACTCAGGACATGTCTACAAGTTTTTCTGTCAAAAGACTATCAACTTTTAGATGAGATATGAAAGGTCCAAATTGAGTCTGACTTTGAGAGATAAGAGTTTCTTGTGAGATTTATAAGCTTGTAATTGAGCATCAAAAGGTTTCAGTTGAGATGGCAGGACTTTCAGTTGTTTGACAGATCTCCGAAAGAGCACTTAGAAGTCAGCATGAGAGATTTTTAATTTTAAAAAGGTGAATGCAACTTCAAGTTTGAATCGCAGCTTGAAAGCATTGAGTCACGCCAGATGTTATGAAGTTGAAGCTGTCAGCATGCTTTGAATTTCACATGTATGAGGACAGCATTAAAGTGCTGTATGCACCTGAAGACTCAGGCGTCAGCCTGTCATTTTAATGACTGCTCATTGTTTTTTTTTTCGTTTTCTACTTGGGTACCGTTTAGATACCAAAAATTTTGCCAAATTTTTCAGATTCTCCGTCACATCGAATCTTTGGACGCATGCATGAAGTATTAAATATAGATAAAAAATAAAACAAATTACACAGTTTAGACGAAATGGACGAGACAAATCTTTTAAGCCTAATTAGACCATGATTGGACACTAATTGCCAAATAACAACGAAACTGCTACAGTTCCATTTCGCCAAAAAAATTGCCAACTAAACGCAGCCTTGGTATAAAGTGCAATTGATGACAACATCAAAGCGCTATTAGCAGATCCTTAAAAAGGGCTCAGTTTTATTTCTTACAGATGACAGTTTAAGCCTTCATTTCTCTAAGAGCCTGTTCTGTTCCTGGGTAACTATGACCTGGAACAAATCCAAGCAGAATTGCTTCTCTAATTTGTATAAGCTTCCTAACCGGAATGGTTGCTGGGCTTTGTTCCTAGCCAACGAACGAAGGGCTGCTGTAGTGGTGGGTCGGTTCAATCTGAGGCCTTGTTTAGTTTCCCAATTCTCCCCCCAAATTCCACTATGCAAAAAGAAGATTTCCCGTCACATCAAAATGTCGGCAAATGCATAGAGTACTAAATGTTAATGAAATCAAAAACTAATTGCACAGTTTTGTTGTACTTTGCGAGATGAACATTTTAAGCCTAGTTAGTCAAAATTTGGATAATTTTTACCAAATACAAACGAAATGCTACAGGAATTCTGATACAGTGTTTTTCTCCCCAATTCTCTCATCTAAACGAGGCCTGACAGATAGAGAGCCACGCAATCCAACTGGAGAGTCGACTCTCAAGCCAAAAGTAGCAGGGGCCCACATATAAAGTAAAATAATCATTCTAGATTCCCTTCCTAACCTCCTGTGCTCGTTTTTAATTCGTGAGTGTTCGAGTGTAGTGGTGCCGGCTTCCGACTAGTACGCATGTGCTGTTTTTTTATTCACGAGGAGTCGACTCCCAAATACAAGGGCCTGTTTAGATACCAAATTTCACCCTAAATTCCACTATGCAAAAAGAAGATTCTCCGTCACATCAAAATGTCGGCACATGCATGGAGTATTAAATATAGATGAAATAAAAAACTAATTGCACAGTTTTATTGTACTTTACGAGACGAACATTTTGAGCCTAATTAATCAATGTTTGGATAAAAATTTACAAATACAAACAAAATGCTACAGTACAGAATCTTGCACTATGCAAAATCGGCGCCTCCCAAATCAACCGATCTAAACACGGCCCAAGTCGATTATTCTCTCTCCTCGCAATGCACCGATCTCTCCAGCGGTAACGAGTCGCTTTGGCCAGTCCATGTAGGACGACGAGTCGGCCAGTGAAGAAGCCCTTAGGAAGTTTATAAAATCCCAAAGTTCGTGCTGCTGGTTTGCTGGATCGTGTTGAATTCAATCGAAACAGGCCGATTAGTTCTGTGCATAATGCTTACACAACAAGTCGGATGGCATGCTGGTTTGGTTTGTTCTGAATTCACAAGAGTGCAGTCACCAATTGTTGCACCACCAAGGCATCATGAAGCGATCACCGAGATGCTGACCAAACGGCATGGTCGGAAAATGGAAGTGTCACCGTTCACGGTGGAACAGATGAAAAAAAAAAAACTGGAGAAATTCATGACCACGAGGAGCAGACATCTCCGAATCCGAAGTGACGAATTCAGACCGTTAAATTGCTCAAGTTCACAGTTCCCTCAAAAAAAAAATTGCTCAAGTTCAGTCCAAAGTCAGGGGTGCTGAAATCATGGTTCTAGCAGGCAATGCGCTTCTCACTCATGAAAACCGGCAATATAATTCCAATCTCAATATCGGCCCAGTATTCCAATCTCCATATCGGCCAAGTAGATTATAAGGACGGCCCACTAGTCACCAAGAAGCCGAATGGAAAGGCAAAAAAAATCCTCCGACGGTCTGACCTGCCTCAACCATTGATGTGGTTCGATTCGCATCTTCGAACAAGAAAAACGGATGTTTTTGGCTCCTTCAATTATTAAAACTGGTTATTTTTCCTCCTTGAACGGTTTTTTTTCGACTCCTCCTTGAATGATTTGGAAGGATGTTTTTGGCTCCTTCAATTATTAAAACTGGTTATTTTTCCTCCATGAATGGTTTTATAGGCGGTTTAGTCCAACGTGGTGCTACATAAGATACAAAGACAGTAATTAATTTGAATACATTTCCATGAATGAAGCATATATTTCAAAGATAGTAGTATCTTTTACGATAAAGCAGCTAAGAAAACCTTTATAAACTTAGGGTACCCATAAACTTATCGTTGACAAGAATAGGGCGTAAAGTTTGGAGATAATTAAGATTCAATAGGGTTCACCTAAGATTCTATAGGGTTCACCTAATTTCTTTTATGCTATTTTTATATATTAGGCTAAAGGCGTGCGATAATTAATTTAATTTTTTTCTCACCTGTTGCAACCGGCATATTGCTAGTTGATTTTCAAAGCGCAAACTGAAAAAATGGATTCAGATCTATATCACTATATGTATGATTAATCCTTTGTGTGGTACGGTTTTTCCTTAGTATATGTGGCAAGCCTTGCTCTCGTCTAATCAGCCCGCCCCGGGCGGCGCAACAACTGGACACGCGATACAACATGTTGCCACTTAATAAGGGAATCAAACTATTGCTACTTGGGCATGCACGCAAGACACATGATGCAGGGTTCTGACTTAATTACGTTTAGAGTAACACTAATAATACAACCTTCTGCTCTGGTTGCATATATATATATATATATATATATATATATATATATATATATATATATATATATATATATATATATATATATATATATATATATTCATAGCCTATTTATTAGTATCACTTATATAATAGTTGGCTCACCTGTTGTCTATTTTTTATCTTACAGTATTTCTTGGTTCTGGTATATAAGCTGGCTTTAAACTTATAACTTTTCTTCTCTCTCCTCTCATCTCTCCGTCACCTTAATATAAAGCTCACCTACGACCTTTTACTATACTTGCTCTTGTTATGAGATCCAAGTACACCGCCTAATTCATTACTTCCTCCATCCCAAATTATAAGAGCAACTCCAACAGTTTTGCAAATGGGCTTTGCATTTCTATTTTTACAAAAAAAGTCTACAAAATTCCTATCCAACGGTTTGGCAAATGGGCTTTGTATTTTTGTTAACTTGGCAAAATCCTGGGATGGATTGGCATATATGCAAGCTCGCGATCGGCTTGGCATTCCGTCTCACGCACTACTCCCGCGCGCGTGCGCTCTTCCCTCCCGCGCCGCCGGGTTTTCTTTTTTGGATTTTGGCAAGTCAATTTTGCCAAACCGTTGGAGATAACTTTTTTCTCTTCCCCATATTGATTTGAGAGTTGGCAAACTCCATCTTTTGCCAAACAAAAACTGCAAAACCGTTGGAGTTGCTCTAAGTCATTCTATTTCTTGGAGAGTCAAAGCATCTCAGGTTTGACCAAATTTATATAATAGAATGATAACATTTATGATACCAAATAAATATCATTAGATTCTTCATTGATTAAATTTTCATAGTATACCTATTTGATGTCTTAAATCTTTGTAATTCTCTTTATAATTTTGGTCAAACTTAAAATGTTTTGACTCTCCAAAAAATTGAAATGACTTATAATTTGGAATGGAGGGAGTACATTTTACCAATTAATAGGATATATATAACCCTACCTTCTTGTTGATATGTCTGTGTCAGACTGTCAGCCAAAACATTGTCAAGTCATGGAAAAGCCGGAAGTTGTTACAAACACATGTGTGTCGACAACAACTAATCTTCATACTTGTCCTTTGAACTTTTTTTTTAAAAAAATACTTTGTCCTTTCATTTTAAATTCTTCATAGTTTTTTTTTCCTGAAAGGCTATATTTAATTTCTTCATTGTAATCAAGTCGGCTCCTCTATTTGGTCGTCGATCGAGATCATACTGATGGAGCTCCATCAGAGGACGCATGTTGTGATCCAATTAATCCAGCTCTCTGACTCCGATTCAATTGGACCGGTACTCCTAGTCGTTCACGGCTATATATGTGTACGATGCAGCATAGACGTGTCTACGAGTCACAGTGATCGATTAGGTTCGTTCCATCCATAATGAAGTTATGAGAAGCATCTAAAACAACTAGTTTCGGAAACACGAGAGAAAGAGTGTCCAGCCCCCGCATCACCCCCACGTGGTGACACGGGCGGCCAGGCAAACCTTAGCCGCCACCCCGCTCTCTCCCGTCTCTAGCCACGCTGCCACTGGAGCAGGTCGCTGGCATGACCGTGGGGCGTGCAGGGATGGCGGTGGCGGGGCTATTTCTCGCGCAAGCGGCGTCGGTGGCGTGGGCAGCGGTCGGCCGGCGGGGCACGCCTCTGCGTGAGCCACGTGGGGCTCCGCGTGGCTGCCTGGGGCGGCCGCGGCAGCGTCGGCCGGGATCTAGGCAAGCGCAAGGTGGCGGCGGTGGAGCTCCTCTCTCCTCCAGTTGCCTCCTTCCAACACACCCCTGCCAAGACGGTGGCGGCACCGGCCGAGGCCGCTTCGGGGCCCTGGCGGCTGGATCCGGGGCTCTGGTGGCTAGATCCGGCGCCCCCAGGCTGGGGACAGGCTAGGGATGGCACTCCGGCGGCGACAATGGCGGAGGCACGACGCTAGCTCGGGGCACCGGTTCTATGCCTTTGCAGCCGGATCTGGCGCCCCCTGACAGGGCGGCGGCTGGCGCAGCGGACAAGCCGTGGCCAATGCTGTGCACGGGGTTGAGGTGCCATGGCGAAAACTTTGCCCCTCTTGGGCCGATGACAGTGACGTCTCTAGACACCGTTTTCTTCCTTGGAAGTGTCAATCGACCGGTCCTCTCCCCTTTGTGCAACTTGTCTTCCCTGGGTGAAAACCTGAACCTTCTGGTCAGGCGACGCCGGTGCCAGTGGCGTCGCGTTCCTCCTTGGAGGCGTCGTTTTGGAAGCTTGTGCTCGGTCAGTCAACTGCGGTGGCTAGCATCGTGGCGAGGAAGGTGGAGACCTAGTTGAGGATTCAAGGTTGCGGTGTCAACGACGGAGGAAGGCGGTTAGGAGGAGAGCGTTGGCGTGGCGATTTGAGGGCCTCACATCTGCTGGCAGTGGAGGGTGACGATTTGTTGGGACCGTACGCCAGTTGCGACCACGAAGTTGGCGAGGAGGCTGGCGTGGGAGGTGGTGGCCAACAGATTTGAGTTGCCAAGATGACCTGCGTGGTATGGCGCCGGACGATCTCGCATTGTGGCGGCTGCTTTCGGCGCGAGGAGACGTTCTGACTGGCAGCTGGAGGACGTGTGTGGCACTTTTATCTTTGTTGAGGTAACTAGGTCCAGAAGATTCCGTGTGCGTGTGTTGTGTTTGAGTTTGCGTGGTGTTGAAGTGCTTGTGATGTAATAAGGAATAATTATATGCATTGGTCGATGCAGAAGTTATTCCCTTTTCTAAAAGGTTCGTACCATCCATGCATCATCGGATCTCCTCTCCCAACACGGACACTTGGAGACACCCTCTGATTGGGACATACATCAAGGGAGATGCTGGATTGGGACATTCTTATTCACGTTTATACAATGCCATGATGATCGGCAATGGTCAGGATGCCCGGGGCAGGCTGGAGTGTTTGGTTTGGGGAAAAGCTATTCTAGATATGTTAATGTATTATGAGTCTATTCCTCAAATTTAGTAGAATAATCTCATGTCTTGTATTACTACTAATTATTAACCCATGAGAAATGAGGTAGTGATGAATCAACTAATTCTATTTCACAAACCAAACAAAAAAACTAGAGAGGAGTAAGATGATAATAGATTACTTCGTTCCATGAACCAAACATCCCATGAATCTCCACCTGACGCTTGCGGCCGTCATTATTAAGCAGGCTTTGTACACAACGAAGTTGTCACTATATATACTATTTGCCACCTCCAAGCAATAGTTTATATTAAACAATGCAACTCTTCGCATCCTTTTGATGGCCTTTATTTCTTTTTTTTTGCAAGAGATAGCCTTTTATTTCATGAATTGAGTTATGAGTCGTTTCTATTTAACAAACTCGTTTGAGACTTTGTCGTGTGGTGTTTGTACTAAGGTGGTCTGATTCCTCTTCCAATAGGATGAAGCCCGGTCTGATTCCTCTTCCAAGAGGATAAAGCCAAATTTTTTCCCCATTATCTAAGAAAAACAAAAAACAATAATTGATGAGTGCTCAATCATGCATGGCATTGGGCAGCCAACACAAGAGAATTATCACCACAAAATATTAGCTAGCAGAGCTCGTTGTCGGTCTATATATAGAAGACCGGCCGGCCTCCTCAGTGGTCCGTTCAATTTCCAGACAAGGTTAGCTCCCAACAGTACGTGGGCAGCACGTTACAAGAGCCACATACCGCTGCCACTCTGCTGTCGACCTGTCGTTAGCTCTCCTCTCCATCATAATTCCATATTAGCTGCAGCCTGCAGGCCAGGAGGTACCGGCCGAGGTAATAGAGCAGGCTAGGCTACATAGCTAGAGATATGGCCGGCGGCGAGGACGGCTCGGCGGCGGTGTCGCTACTGGCGCCGCCGGGTGCCGCCTGGAAGAGGCCAACAAGACGAGCACCGGCGTCCCCTACCTCAAGTTCTTCTACATCTGGATCGTCTGTCTCACTAACAGTAAGCCTCTACTCTACTCACCGTGGTTATTAGTGTGCTAGCTGATCCTGACAGAGAGAAACTAACCATTGCCAAATTAACATCGCATACATAAATATGCATGTGTCTCATACTTTCATTAGTAAATGGAGTATTATATTGCTCTACTGCCCTAGGACCAACTAATGCATGGGTTGCCGTCAACGCTGCAGCTAGGCCAAGAACGAAGCTTCTGACCGTACCTATCCCATTTTTGTACACTTTGTTATCTTTGGTTGTTGTCAACCGCACGTCGGCGCCGACGGCCAAGAGAGCATGGGACATGTGGGTGTAGTACAATAACCCTTTCCTAGCTCAGTGCCGAACCCGGGTGGCCATGCATGGGCGAAGAAGCACCCCTGCGCTAGACGGGTGCAAACAGGCCCAAGGGTTGTGGGTAGGCTAGCTAGTAGATCTGTAGATGGGTTTGTGCAGTTTCGGCCTTGGACCAAGAATGTTGGGCCTCCAGCATGCAGCATGCATGCCCCATGTGTTGTGTTGCTCCGGCGTCATTATTGCGCTTAAATTTTTCTATCAAAATGCCAGTGAGCGTTTCTCAAGTGAAGTTATCACTATATGTTCCATCAAAAATCCGAGTTTTTCTGTAGCGTTTGGCAAGACAGTCCATCCTAACGGGAGACGTGCGACATCGCAGGAATATGCTGCTGGAGGGGACCTGTACCTTGTGCGGTGGGTCGGACTCCTGGAGGCATGCAATGCTGGGGTGCAACTTAGCCAAGTGCGTCTGGCCATTGGAGAAGGAGGATCTCACAACTTTTATAAGTCAGACCGAAGCGCCGGACGCAAGAGTTTGGTTAGCAGAGGTGATGGCGGCGCTCAAGCATGAAGAGCT
>CM039587.1:20091071-20439734 GCA_022457205.1 Saccharum spontaneum
CAGCTGTGGGGGCTATATGGCTCTGGCTTTAGTTGCTCAAGAGACCTTTTGTAGCTTGTTAGTGGTTACATTAAATGGCGTAAGAACGGCTTGCCACGTTGGGTGTAGGGCGAGCCCCTGTCCTTAGTGTGTATAGGCTGCGAGTTGTGTGCCACTGGGAAGGGGAGTTCTACATCTGCCTACCGAGTGAATCTAATGGCCCTAACTTGTTAGACGAACTTTTGAATGGCTTTATATGGTTCTCCGATGTTTGGGTTTGATCTCCCCACGCATTTGGAAATCATGACTCACAGTGAAAGCGTACACCTCTGCGCAGAGTTAAAAACTGGTATACTAGCCGTGCCCACGGATACGGGTGGCCTTGGAACATCTATAGATAGATGATCATAATTGTTATATCATACTTAATTATTGTTGTTATTATTATGCTCATGTTAATGTTATTCATTATCCTTATTACAATTGATCATTGATTCATTAATGGGAAGTGAATTACCTTGATGCTACTCAATTGCTAATTACATGATAAATAAAAGCTAAACGCAGTTAAACAGTGTCTAGCCTTTTGTGCCTCATGAACCCTGTGTTGTACTTGTTGAGTTCGACATGAACTCACCCTTGCTATTTCCATCATAACAGATGAAGATTATGAGGAAGATTATTGTAATGAGTACTAGTCTTGGTGTCAACCAGTCAACCATGTCCCTGTGTTTGGAGTTTCCGCTGGAGATATACTATTAGTCATTATTATTTATTGTTCAAGACTTTGTGTTAAATACTTGTTCGCTATGTAATAAGCACTGTGATGATACTATGTGATTTGTCTACTTGTGTGTGCGATCATGTCCTGAGGCGCACATGAGTCTTTTATGCATCCTATTTTTGTCCTTAAAAATGGGTGTGACATCCGTCCAGCCCAAAATGAGAGCAGAAGAAGTATTCTCAAGATTATCTACCTACACAGGGTGCTTTTGTTATTTTCAAGCATTTCATTTTTAGATGCTATATCATGCCTGGCACATTCTAAGTCAGAAAGGATATCAAAAGGGGCAAAATTTGTGTCTAACCAATTCCCATTTCTAAACATTCGTGGTAAGGATTTCATCACTAATACTGAAAATGAATTCTTATTAGTAAGGCAAGTACCATCCAATAAGTTTGGTTTCTACCCAATAGAGCTTTATTACTTCCCCAGTTTGTGCATGAAACAAAGTTTTTGTTGGGTACATGATTTAAATAGTGTATGGAACACAGAGGCAATACTTTATAAATTTACTTTAGAGGATTGATTTGCTACTTCTGATGATATAGAACTATAGACCCTATATATTGCATGTGATATCTAGTACCGTCTATTGAACTTCCCGATCCCTTTGTTTTGTGTATGCTGCAGGGACTAGAAAGCTGTTGCTGATGATTCAAATGCTACAATGGATTCAAATGAGAGTTAAGTGGTATATATATCTTAGTACTTGTCTACTTGACCATTTCCTACTTCAGCCATCAGCCTAATAGCTAAATGGACTTGATCTGTAGATAAATAGAATACACTTACCAAAGAAGAAGGACTTGCTACTCCACCGATGGACATTGGAGCACTCTATCTTGTGAGCCATGCTATTGCGCCCCAAATTGTCCCTGAGGTGCTAACCTTTTCGCTTTCAAGTGTTGCAAGCACTGCTTTTCTTTAAGAGAGTGGTGCACACACACACACACACAACACAACACAACACAACACAACACAACACACACGTCATTTTCCTTTTCGCTTTCAAGTGTTGCAAGCACTGCTTTTCTTTAAGAGAGTGGCGCAAACACATTATTTCTTTGCTCCATTAATCGACCGACACTTGAACACCAATCTAACCTTTATAAATTTGATGTGCTTAATTATTTCTCTGATTGTCCTGGCACAATAAAGTTTCTTCATCGTATCGTCCCAAAAAAAGTTCCTTCACAGCATGGACGACGGTATTTGGTGGCTTTTAACTGAAAATGATAATGCACACTATTTGAGTAACCAACTTGAACATGGAACAAAGGTGGCCATTGTCTAAGCAGCAGTAGATTTGATGCTGGTTTCACATTCAAGCCCTCAAACAGTACTGCGCCGTGGAGCAAAGATCCAATAATGATAGTACAATCATTACCAGTGCATGATTCAATGTAACACCCTAAATTTTGGTATTATTTAAAATAGGTGAAAATGATTTATTCGTGCATTTCGTGAGCATACAAACTTAGAAAAAATAAATAACTTTTATTAATTTAAAATCAAATATAAGGTCTAGATACATGACTGTGCACTCATGCTGTTGCATGTTATTTTTGTATTGAGTGGTTTGATTCAAAACTCAAAATAGTATTAGAAATCATTTTGAAAATGGTTTTGGAATTTGGAAAACAAAAAAGAAAAATAAAAGGATTTCCCTCCTCTCCCTGGTTTCGGCCTGTTTGGCCTGCCTCCCCTCTTAGCCGGAGGCCTGCTTGCCTCTCACCTCATTCTAGCCGTAGGCCCAGCTCAGCCCCGAGCGCCCCGTCTTGGGTCGAGCCCAGGCCGCAGCCCAGCAATCCGCACGCGTTCTTCCTTCTCTCTTCGACTGACACCGCGACCCCGCGCCTTGTGTCGCTGCCTCCCCAAACCCACGTGATAGCGACACCACCATCGTCTTCCTCCTCAAGTCGACGAAGCCGTCGCCTTCCAAAAATGCCGCCGCTGAATCCCTCTCCTCGATCTCCACTTTCCATCGATGGCGCGGCCCCAGGGCTATATAAGTCGAGCCCCGCGCCCTCTCCGCTCCATCTCGATTTGCTCGCCGCACCCGCGTTCGCCTCGAGCAGCCACCGCTGCTAGCGAAACCCTAGCTTCCCACCTCGACGCTCAATTCGCCGCCTCCGTTCAACCCTCGGCTCCGTTTTCACATGCGGTAAACTCGCAGTGCCGGCTCTATCTCCCGGTGCTTCCTGTTTTCTAAACTGTGCCCAGAATTGAGTTTTCGCAAACTCCGGCCATGGCCCCCTTATAGAATAGTTGATCACTAATGATTAATATGTTTTTGCTATTCGTTATTCATTTTACACTGATCATATGTTTATTGTTTAAGTTGAGACAACTTGATACTACTGATATGCTAAAACTGTGCCAACTAAAAGCTACATGCCATTAAACCAATGTCATGCCTTTGAGCCTCATGAACCCCATGTTACACTTGTTGAGTATGAGATGTACTTACACTTGTTTATTCTCTTTACTTGGATAAAAATCCCAGATGGGTAACAGATGGTGCAAATAATGATTGCTACTTCTACTTCCTTGAGGATTACTAGTCTTGTGGTCAACCAGTCAATGTGCCTGTGCATGGAGCTACCAAGAGAGACTCATCTTTTCATTTCCGCTATGATTATGTAAAGACTATGTGATAATAATTGTGATGTAATAACACTTGTGATGATACTCCCTTTAATTTGTCGGCTTATGTGTGATTGATCTTTGGGCGCATATAAGATTATGCATTCCATTTTGTTCTTAAAAAAAGGGTGTGACAAATTGGTATCAAAGCCATGTTGACTATAGGACGCAAGCCTTGTTAGTAATGGTCGCTTTAGCATCCTCTGCTTCACTTGTTTCATGCTTATTATCATACTCTTGTTATTTGCTAAATTTTATGCTTCTTATGCCTCACTCTATTATGAAATTTTTGCCTCTATTTTAACTAAAGTCTAAAACTCTGTAGATGGTTTGTGCCCACAAGACGGCCCGCATCTCAACTAGAGGCTACTACCGACCTCGTGCTTTGGACGTGCCCGTGGAGCCACAAGAAGGAGAGCCCCAGGAACAGGAAGACGCTCCACCAGTCCCAGTCTAGGCACCAGCACCTCCCCAGGAAGAACCCAAGCCTGAAGAAGATCCTGAGATCATTGTGATTGAAGATGATGGGAAGGAGGATGCTGATGGAGGAGAGCAACCCCGTCTCCACCACATGATGAAGCTGCTGATGATGATGCGTTCCCCCCAATGGGGTGGACTATGAAAATTTACCACAAGCCTAGAGGTGACTCTGTCTCTCACCGTTGACTTGTGGGGATGCTTGTTGCTTATTTCTCTTATTAGAACCCAGCTGTAGAGTATGTTTGCTGGGAGTATACGCATCCACTGGAGGACACCTATTGGAAGTCAAGGGCAAGTATTTTCCCTAGGGATGAGGTAAAATATGCATACCAGCTGGACAGGATGTTTTCCCACAAGGGTCATCGAGCTATAATGGAGGCTAGCATAGAAGATGCCACCTTTGAAGCATGTATGGGTCTCTGCCACCTTCATTTTGAAAATATGAAAGATGATGTCCATCGTTACCTCCCTCGTGCACACCCTGTCCTTGGATGGGCGATGATGGACCCGGTGCAGTTGGATCCAATTCCTCGGGTGATGGTGAACTTTGTCTACGATATGATGGAGAGGAAGCTGCAGTTAGAAGAGATGGTGAAAGCTCAGGGGAAGACCATCAAGAGATGTCAGGAAATGATCGATGACCTCAGAGCAAATCAAGGCTTGGCAAGGACTTATGAGACATTTGATCATGAACCACGTCCTTAGAGAGTAGGCGTCTTTTGTCTAATAAGAACATTCTTAGTAACATGAGTTGAGTCAAGAGCCTGTTCATGTGGTGTGAACTCTGGTGTGCTTAGTTGATTTATGTTTATATCCTTGTGTGAGTTGGTTTCTTGTAATGAGTGCTGGAGCTTTGTAGGCCTGTCTACAAGCTCCATAGTTTAAGAATATTAAGTTTAAGGTCATTAAATAAGTAATTCGGTTGGGTTATATCGTCCTCTCTGTTCTGTCTTTTCAGACCAGTCTGGCTTTGGCATGATGCTCAGAAAAATTGGCTTGACCAAAAATTATGAAATTTTTATGAGAACAACTAGACTAAAGAATATTTCCAATGCATCTAGAATCATCTTTTTATCTATTCTAGTTTAAGAGATATAACTGTTACAAGTTGAAGTTTCTGTGCAGTCTGGAATTCTGGAACAGTTTAGCTTGTGCTCTATTTTTTATTAAGTTGACGTCAGACTCTGAACTGGTCACCTGAATAAAAGTTTTAGATAACTTTTTAAGCTTTCCAACCATGTAAGGAACGCTTCTGTTGGACATCTGTAGCTCGAGATATGACCGATTTACCAAACTGCTAATGTTGATACTCACCAGAAAAGTTTTCAGATTTCATATCTTATCTCTATAAGTGTTTGTGACTCGGAAATCTCAAACTTTTGAATATTATGTTGGATGACAGATGGCCGCAAGAGGAGGAAGAGGTAGAGGACATGGTAGAGGTCCCAATCCACTGCCACCACCACCACTGCCACCGACCATTGAGCAACTTTTGGCAGTGCAGACACAGCTCATGCAAACCTTGGTGCAGAATCAATAGAATATGCAGAATCAGCCAGTTGGAGGGGCACCACCGCGTGACAAACATGGTGAATTCTTGAAGGGTCATCCCCCAGTGTTTACTCATGCAGCTAATCCACTGGAAGCAAATGATTGGCTTCGAGTTGTGGAGAAGCAACTCAACATTGTTCAGTGTGATGATCGGCAAAAGGTGTTGTTTGCTTCTGGACAACTCTAAGGAGAAGCTCAGGATTGGTGGGAGTCCTAAGAGTATGGCCGTCCCGCTGATGCTTCCACTATCACTTGGCAGGAGTTTAGAGAGAGCTTCAGGTCTTATCATATACCTGAAGGAATGATAGAGCTGAAGGCAGAGGAATTCTGGAACCTGACGCAGGGATCTTTGTCTATAGTTGAGTATCATGACAAGTTTGCTTAGTTGTCACAGTATGCTCCAAATGAGGTGGCCAATGACAATGATAAGCAATGTCGCTTCTTGAAGGGATTGTATGATGGGCTTCAATTGCAGCTAATGTCCAATACATATCCCAATTTCCAGACACTGGTGAATGCGCTATTGTGGTGGACAACAAGCGCAAGGAGATGGATGCCAAGAGGAAAAGGCTTCAGGGACAAGCCTTAGGAAGCAATACTCGTCAGCGCACAAGCTTTCTGCAAGGCTACCCGCAGAGGTACTAGGGGCCACCTGGTCAGTGGAACCATGGACAGTATCCTCAGCGTAATCAGTTCCCACAACATCCACCTTACCAGTAGCAGAATGGAAACCAATGCCCCCAATAGTAGAATGGTAATCAGACCCCACATCAAGGAACACCTAACAGCACGCCTATGAAGAACATTGCGCCTAGCACCCCCAACTTATGTTATCACCGTGGAGTGGCTGGGCATTATGCTAATCATTGTCCAAAGAAGCAGAATCAGGAAACGCCCCAGAGCTAGAATAGCAACCAGAAGGTGTATCCACGGCCAACCAACACTGGGAAAGTGAATCATGTGTCTTCTGAAATAGCAATGGAGGAGCTAGAAGTCACGCTTGGTACGTTCGATGTCCAGTCCATTCCTGCCACTGTTCTTTTTTATTTTGGAGCTTCGCATTCGTTCATTTCACAAGCTTTTGTTAGAACACATAACATACCTTTATGTGCCATGAAAACCCCATATTAGTAAATTCACCAGGGGAACTATGCAAGCTTCTTATCAATGCCTCCCTACTAGTCTAATTTTAACGGGGGTAGAGTTCAAAGTGAGCCCTATAGTGTTGAGAACAGCTAGGATTGATCTTATTCTGGGTATAGATTGGATAATGCAACAAAAAGTAGTGATTCAGTGCAAGGAGAAGGCAGTAGTTCTGACCACACCAATGGGGGATAGAATCAGTGTTGATGTGGTGGTGCAAAAGCAGCAGTCTGCCACAGTGAACCAGCTAGATGATGGTACCAATAAGGAGGACCCAGTTATGGATGAGTTCCCAGATGTGCTCCCCGATGATTTGCCAGGTATGCCACCTAACTGTGACATTGAGTTTATTATTGAATTATTACCTGGAACTGCACCTATAGCTAAGCGTCCATATAGAATGGGGGTAGATGAACTAGAGAAACTTAAGAAACAAATTAAGGAGTTGCAGGATAAAGGTTTCATTCGTCCTAGTTCTTCACCTTGGGGAGCACCAGTGATCTTTGTTGATAAGAAGGATGATACTCAGAGGATGTGTGTTGATTACCGGTCACTCAATGAGGTTACCATCAAGAACAAATATCCCTTGCCTAGAATTGATGACTTGTTTGACCAGTTGAGAGGTGCTTGTGTGTTCTCTAAGATCGATCTTCGTTTTGGTTACCATCAGTTGAAGATTCGAGCTAGTGATATAACAAAGACCGCATTTACCACACGGTATGGCTTGTATGAGTACACAGTGATGTCTTTTGGCTTGACTAATGCTCCTGCCTATTTTATGTACTTGATGAACAAGGTGTTCATGGAGTTTCTTGATAAGTTTGTGGTGGTGTTCATTGATGATATTCTAGTATTCTCCAAGATTGAAGAAGAGTATGTTGTGCATCTAAGGTTGGTCTTGTAGAAGCTTAGAGAGCACAAGCTGTATGCCAAGCGGAGCAAGTGTGAGTTTTGGTTGAAGGAAGTTTCTTTCATAGGCCATGTTGTCTCTAATGGTGGAATAACAGTGGATCCTAGCAAGGTAAAAGATATCTTGAACTGGAAACCACCAACCAATGTGGTAGAGATTCGTAGCTTCTTAGGTTTGGCTGGATATTATAGAAGGTTCATAGAGGGATTTTCTAAGCTTGCTAAGCCTATGACCGCTCTATTGGAGAAAAATACTAAGTTTGTGTGGTCTGACAAGTGTCAGGCTAACTTTGAGGAGTTGAAGAAGAGGTTGAAGAAGAGATTGACTACAACTCCAGTATTAGTTTGCCTGACTTGAGTAAGAACTTCTCTATCTATTGTGATGCATCTTGTTTGGGTCTTGGATGTGTGCTTATGCAAGAAGGAAGAGTAGTGGCCTATGCATCTCAACAGTTGAGAAAGCATGAGTTAAATTATCCTACTCATGACTTGGAGTTAGCTGTAGTGGTTCATGCTTTGAAGATATGGAGACACTATCTGATTGGACATAAGATTGATATATACACTAACCATAAGAGTTTAAAGTACATCTTTACTCAGTTAGATCTGAATCTAAGGCAGCGTAGATGGTTGGAGTTGATCAAAGATTATGATCTGGAGGTGCATTACCATCCCAAAAATACTAACGTTGTTGCTGATGCTCTTAGTAGGAAGATGAAAGGTCTTGATGGCTAGAGGGGGGTGAATAGCCTTTTAAAAATTTCTACAAAGACAAGCTAAACAAGTTTATCAATATAACAAATAGCGAGATGCGTGTTTTGCTTAGCCTACGGGTGTTTGCAAGCCACCTATCCAATTCACAACTCTAGTATATTTGCACTCAACCGCACAAGTCAAACCGAGAAGGAAACTACAACTAGCAAGCTACACAAAAGAGCTACTCTAGCAAAGCTAACTAGCTAGCAAAGGTAACTAAGAAGGTAATGCGGAGTTGAGTTAGGAGAGTTTCACCGAGGGGTGAAGTATTGAGCCAACCAATAAGATCAACAAAGAATACCAAGACAACCAAACACCAGGATCAATCAATCACAATATGAAAGTGATGACACAAGATTTATCCCGAGGTTCACGTGCTTGCCGGCACGCTAGTCCCCGTTGTGTCCCTCTTCACCACGTGGTTCGGTGGCTAATCGGTCACACACCGAGCCTCTCAAAAGGCGCCACAAGAACCTACCAAATGGCAAAAGGTTGCAAATGACACGAGCAATCCACTAACGTTGCCTTTGGCGCTTCGCCGAGGTAGGCACAAACCCCTCACAATCACCGGAGGTGGCCAAGAACAATCACCAACTCTTGCCAACGCCTCCAAGCTGCTCCAAGCCGTCTAGGTGGCGGCAACCACCAGAGAAACAAGAATCCCACAGCAAATCAACCACCAAGTGCCAACTAGATGCAATCTCACAATGCAAATGCACTTGGATCACTCAATCTCACTTCGAATATGCAAAGAAGCAAGAGAGATGAGTGGAGGGGAGTTGCTTAGCTCAAAGTGCTCACAAGTATGTCAAAGAATGCAAGAGTAAGAGCTTTGAGCCGGCCAACGAGTATTTATAGACGTACCCCTTCGAATATAGCCGTTAGGAACTTGAAACAGCTGCAGTCGCGCTGACCGGACGCGCTGGTCGCGCGGACCGGACACGCCGATCACACAACGGCTACTCTCGCGAAGCACCGACCGGACGCGCTCCACGCAACGACTGGACGCGCGAAACTCGACCGGACGCGCTGGTCCCTTAATGGACCGGACGCGTTGGTCAAGCCAGAGCAGCGCACAACGAAACAGCGACCGGACGCGCTGCAGAACTGGCCAGACGCCACAGTGCCAGCGTCCGGTTAGAGTCTAGTAAGCTCCCTCAACGATTGGACGCGTCCGGTCGACTGTGACCGGACGCGCTGCGCGTTCGATCAAAAAGCTGAAACACACGCAGACACTGAACACTGACCGGACGCGTCCGGTCCAGCGTCCGGTCACCACTGTGACCTCCGTTCACCTCTGTTTGCCTCCGTTTGATTTCTGATTTCTGGTGTAGTGGAAAATAGGCGTTTCAATTCCTCGAAAACACTTGAATCCCGCCTCGCAAGCTCGGCGGGAGGGAGAGAGGACCCCAAACCCTCTCTACCACTCAAACTCCAACGCCATCGCAAATGTGCTAACACCACCAAGTGATCACGTCATGTGCGAGTGTGTTAGCATTTTCACAATCATTTTTTGAGGCGCTATTAGTTCTATCCAAATGCATATGATTATGAAATGCACACCTAGAGGCACTTAGGAGTTCAATAGCCACGCCATTCCCCTCTTTATAGTACGGCTATCTATCCTATAATGTAACCACACCCACTAGGTGTCTTGGTTACTAAAACACAACCCTTAAGCATATACCTTTGCCTTGATCACGTAGGGTTGCGTCCAAATCCAAGTGTGGCCATCATGATCACCATGTCCATCTTGCCACCAACCTTGGAATGTACTAATCCTCATATGCTACATACAACTTAGGCATAGGATTAGTACTTAGGCATTGTCACTAATTACCAACACCAAACATAGGACTTTCAGAAGAGTTATGGTAATGGAGTGCAAGTGATGCCCATGTTAAGAGAATTGTGGGTGAGTTTGCACAGTTAAACTTGGGTTTTGTTACGAATACAATGGAGTTGGTGATTGAACCAACCTTAGAGCAGGAGATATGCAAGAGTCAAATGCAGGATGCAAAACTAAAGGAGATAGCAGAGAATATAGTGAAGGGCAAATTGCTAGGATTCTATATGGATGATAAGGGTACTATGTGGTTTGGAAAAAGGTTGTGTATGCCTGAGGATAAGGCTATAAGAGAGGCAATTCTGCGTGAAGCTCATGAGTCAGCTTATTCTATACATCTAGAAGTACTAAGATGTATCTGGATCTAAGAGAGAAGTATTGGTGGTATGGATTGAAGAGAGATGTGGCTGAATATGTTGCCTTGTGTGACACTTGTCAGAGGGTGAAAGCTGAGCATCAGAGACCTGTAGGACTACTACAGCCTATGCAGATACCCGAATGGAAATAGGAAGAAGTTGGTATGTATTTCATTGTTGGTTTGCCATGTACTCAGAGAGGGTATGATTCGATTTAGGTGATAGTAGATCGTCTGACAAAGGTTGCTCATTTTCTGCCAGTTAAGACCACATATACCAATGCGAAGTTGGCTGAATTGTATATGGAAAGAATAGTGAGTCTACATGGAGTTCCTAAGAAGATTGTATCTGATCAGGGTACTCAATTTACATCTCATTATTGGCAGAAGATATATGAATCTTTAGGAACCAAGTTGAATTTTAGTACAGCCTACCGTCCATAGATAGATGGACAAACTGAGAGAATTAATCAGATATTGGAGGATATGTTGAGAGCTTGTGCATTACAATATGGTACTAGTTGGGATAAGAGTTTGCCATACGCGGAGTTCTCTTATAATAATAGTTACCAGAAGAGTCTTCAGATGGCACCGTTTGAGGCTCTGTATGGAAGGAAGTGTAGAACCCTGTTGTTCTGGAATCAGATGGGAGAAAGTCAAGTGTTTGGACCTGATGTGCTCAAGGATGCTGCGAAGAAAGTAAGTATTATTAGAGATAATTTAAAAATAGCTTAGTCCCGATAGAAAAGTTATGTTGATACTCGAAGAAGAGAGTTGACTTTTGAAGTGGGGATGTCTACTTAAAAGTGTCACCAATGAGGAGTGTGAGAAGGTTTAATATGAAAGGAAAGTTAGCGCCAAGGTATAGATTTTAGAGAGACGTGGTGAAGTTGCATATCAGTTGGAGTTACCTGAAAGTTTGGCAGGTGTACCTTGATGAGGACATCGCCAAGATGGAGTCGAGGACGACTCCAATTCAAGAAGGGGAGGATGATGAGGACATCGCCACGCTGGACACACCGACGCTATGGTCTTCCCCAAGTTGCAATTCGTCCCCAACTCAGCTGCCACGTCACCCTCGGATTCAGCAGACACGTCGTCACTGTTTTGGTCATAACTCTCGCATACGACATCGAAACGGGGCGTTCTTGGATGCGTTGGAAAGGGGACGACGACGCCGTCGTTTTGGATCTGGTCCCAGCTCCAGAAGGTCCGTGAATCATTCTGTGTGACCACGACAAGGTGCTGCGTCACCTATTTGGGCCAACTTGGCCATGTATCGTGTCGGGCCTTAAGCCCAAGTTGTGGGCGCCCAACCCCTGGCCGTCCTCAACCCTAGCTCGAGTCTTAGACTATAAAAACAGCCGCCGCCGCTGCTAGACAATTGGGTTTTGTTTAGAGTTTAGTTTTCCATCGAGAAACTGAATCGTTCATTGTAACTGTGGTGACAAATCCTTTTACAGTGATCCAGGGCCCCTGTTCTTGATCTCCTCCACTGTGTCGATTAGTCCTTTGGAACCGAGTTCTTGAACCCTATTGATATTCGCATCATTCATATTTGCAATTTCAGATTGCGTGTTTTTACCTTCTTGCTTGTGTTCTTCGATTCGCTTGCAGGAAAAGCCTTCTTGGCGAGGTCAATCAAATTGTGCTTGGTTGATAACCAACGGAGCAGTGGTGTAACGGTTGCGGGGTTCGAATCGTGTCTGATTTGAAGCCGGATCGCCAACGTCGAGATCTCCACAAGTCGAACTTATCGGTTACCTCTCGGAAGATCGGGCCTGTATTCTCATCAATTGGTATCAGAGATTTTAGGTTTACCGCGAGGTATATTCTCGTTTGCCTTAGATTCATATTTGTTCATTACCTAGAGTCCACAAAAAGCCCAAAAATATTTCAATTTCCGCTGTCCTATCACCTTTTGTGCCTTTGCAATTTCGTTTCAGATTCGCGTTGTTGAGTTTGTGTCCGTGGTCGAGTCTTGTTGCTGGTTTAGGATTGTGATCGTGGTCGTAGTTCAATCGCCCGTTGCTGTGATTTTTGTTTTCCGCCGCTATCCCATCCACCGTTCCCAAACAACAAGTCGAAGCCACCACATTACTCGACTTGCCCCCGCTAGCCGCCTTGTGTGACTTCTCGCCGCCGCGCAAACCCTAGATAAGTTGCAAGCCGCTCTTATTTTGCCTGCATCGCAGCCCTCCTTACATCATCAGGCGCATACCTATTGTCGCTGTTGGAGTCACAGGGACGATCTTGTGATCGGTGTTGGAGTTTAGGGACGCTTTGCCCTAACTGCCGCTTTCGTGTTGTGCCTCCAGTCAAAACATAACTTGAGATACCTTCGGTAAAACAGGCATAACTTTTCGCTCGTTTATCAGAAAAATCTGAAATTTTTACAGCAGCTTCTTGACACCATTTGGAGCCGACCCAAACTCGGCTTCGCCCTGTTTGGTTTCGTTAAAATTGCCAAAAAAAATCAGGAAAATAAAGAAAAAAATTGTTAAAGTTTTTGCACGCTTTTCAGAGAACGTGCTATTTTTCTGTAGACCACATCCGACCTCAGTTGTAGGTGCCAATTTTTGTGGTTGCATCTTTTGTGATCCTTGTTCAGAGAAAAATATAAAAAAAATAGTGAAAAAATAAAAAAGTTTGATTCCTACTAGTGCCTTTTGGGAAAATCAGGGAAAAATTCAGGAAAAAGGAAAAATCCGGTTATTTGCTTGTTCTGTGCGTTCTTTCCATTATCCTTTGTTTTCACCTTGTTGCGCTACGTCTCGACACGTCTTAGCCAGCAGCTGTGATTTGTACTTTGGATCCGGATTGAACAATCGCTAATCTGTATTCGTTAATTGCTAATCCTTGCTGTCATATTGTGTGCCTATCCATAGCTCCACATATTCTTCTGTCAGCACAGGTTCATCTTGCAACTGTTACCCACGCTCAACAACAGATTGCTTCGCCACGTTGGATTGCTCTTGTTTGGCGTTGGTAAGAATACAGGCAAGACGGTAGTAAGCCGCTTGTGATTTTGCATTCCACTTTCACCACCACCGCCACCACCACCACTTGGTTCCTTTTAGTTGATAGGGATAATACTTTGGTGTTGTCTTTTTCTATCTTCTAACCATGGCAGGATCTCCGACGGACTTCAATGATTGCGTATCCAAGGGCGAGCTTACAACGTTCATGACTGAACAACGCAATCTTATGACCGAGCTGACGCGCAATGTGAACAATCTGGTCACCCGCATTGAACAACTCGAGCAACGTCCTCCACCTCATCGTGCTGTTGATGACGATGCGGATGATTTTGGTGATGACGATGCGGATGTGGATGCTGACGGTTATGCCCGTCGCCGCCTCAACTTCAACCGTCGCGGTATGGGAGGTAATAATCATGGTAATAATGATCCTTTTGCTAAAATTAAATTTAGCCTTCCTCCTTTTGCTGGTAATGTTGATCCAGAGGCTTATTTAGATTGGGAGCTTGCTGTTCAACAAAAATTTGATTCTCATAATGTTCCTGCTGAGCATAGAGTTAGACTTGCTACTAGCGAGTTTACTAATTTTGCTTTGTTCTGGTGGAGTGATCTTTGCAATGCTAATAATGCTGCTGTTGTGCCTCAAACTTGGAATGCTTTAAAGCAACGTATGAAATCTCGTTTTGTTCCTCCTTATTACCAACGTGATTTACGTTTGAAACTGCAAACTTTAAAACAAGGTGATAAAGGAGTAGAAGCTTACTATCAAGAATTGCTTATTGGTTTAGCCCGTTGTGGTATAAATGAAGATGATAATGATGCTAGTGCTAGATTTTTTGGTGGTCTAAACCATGATATCCAGAACATACTTGATTACAAAGAATGGCGCAATTTTTCCCAATTGTATCATCTTGCTATTAAGGCAGAACGTGAAGTACAGGGCCGCAAACAACACCAGCCTTTCAGGTCTAACAATGGAAGAAATTTTCAGCAACGTGCTGAGCCGGAGACGCCCAAGCTTTCTGTTGCACCACATGGGGTAAGTCAATTGTCTAATGTGCAGAAGAAAGGTGCCACTCCGGGTGCTTCTACTAGCTCCTCCTCGTCCAGTGCTAAAATCATTTGCCACCGATGCAAAGGCATGGGACATGTCATGAAGGATTGCCCCAGTCGTCGTGCTTTCATTGCTACCGAGGATGGATATGTAAGTACTAGTGATGTTGAAGATGATTTAGCCCTTGCTGCTAACATTGATGCAGATTCCACCGAGGGCGATCAAGACAAGGAGGCCATCATCATTGATTCTGTGGCTGCTGCCGCGGACTACCCTAGCCTTCTTGTGCAGCGTGTGTTGAGTACACGTGTGGGACATGAAGAAGAGATGAAGATCCAACGAAACAATTTGTTCCACATGTATTTCATTGTGCAGGGTTGTCGTGTTCTCACTATCATTGATAGCGGGAGTTGCAATAACTTGGTGAGTTCAGATTTGGTTGAGAAGCTTGGCTTGCCCACACGACAACATTCGTATCCATATAAACTTCAATGGTTCAATAATAGTGGTAAGACTAAGGTAACTAAATCAGCACGCATTAGCTTTTTCACAGGTTCTTATCATGATACTGCTGATTTTGATGTTGTTCCTATGCAAGCTTGTTCTATTTTGTTAGGTCGTCCATGGGAATTTGATAATGATGCTATACACCATGGTAGAACTAATACATACACTATTGTACATAAGGATAAGAAAATTACATTGCTGCCTTTGTCTCCTACGGAAATTATTAAACATGCTAAAGAGATTAAAAATAAACCTCCAACTGACATTGCTAAAAATAATGGGATTAAGTTAAAAGGAGGTACTTTTCTTGCTACAACTTCTGCTACTGCTGAGTTATGTGATAATCCTGATGCACCATGTTATACTATGTTTTGTCAACCTATTATGTCTGGTGCATTGCCTGCTGTCACTAACCTTTTGCAGGAGTTCGTTGATGATGGGATGAAGTCGAGGGCGACTCAAATTCTAGAAGGAGGGGATGATGAGGACATCGCCAAGATGGAGTCGAGGACGACTCCAATTCAAGAAGGGGAGGATGATGAGGACATCGCCACGCTGGACACACCGACGCTATGGTCTTCCCCAAGTTGCAATTCGTCCCCAACTCAGCTGCCACGTCACCCTCGGATTCAGCAGACACGTCGTCACTGTTTTGGTCATAACTCTCGCATACGACATCGAAACGGGGCGTTCTTGGATGCGTTGGAAAGGGGACGACGACGCCGTCGTTTTGGATCTGGTCCCAGCTCCAGAAGGTCCGTGAATCATTCTGTGTGACCACGACAAGGTGCTGCGTCACCTATTTGGGCCAACTTGGCCATGTATCGTGTCGGGCCTTAAGCCCAAGTTGTGGGCGCCCAACCCCTGGCCGTCCTCAACCCTAGCTCGAGTCTTAGACTATAAAAACAGCCGCCGCCGCTGCTAGACAATTGGGTTTTGTTTAGAGTTTAGTTTTCCATCGAGAAACTGAATCGTTCATTGTAACTGTGGTGACAAATCCTTTTACAGTGATCCAGGGCCCCTGTTCTTGATCTCCTCCACTGTGTCGATTAGTCCTTTGGAACCGAGTTCTTGAACCCTATTGATATTCGCATCATTCATATTTGCAATTTCAGATTGCGTGTTTTTACCTTCTTGCTTGTGTTCTTCGATTCGCTTGCAGGAAAAGCCTTCTTGGCGAGGTCAATCAAATTGTGCTTGGTTGATAACCAACGGAGCAGTGGTGTAACGGTTGCGGGGTTCGAATCGTGTCTGATTTGAAGCCGGATCGCCAACGTCGAGATCTCCACAAGTCGAACTTATCGGTTACCTCTCGGAAGATCGGGCCTGTATTCTCATCATACCTGATGTGTTCCACGTGTCTCAATTAAAGAAATATTTGCGTGTACCTAAGGAGCAGATCTCATTAGAAGAACTTACTGTTAAAGAGGATCTCACTTATGAGGAATTTTTGGTAAAGATCTTGGAAACAGCGGAAAGGGTTATAAGGAGTCGTGTTACAAAGATGTGTAAGGTTCAGTGAAATCGATATACTGAAGCTGAGGCTACATGGGAAAGAGAAGAGGATCTGAGAAAAATATACCCACAGCTATATGAGTAAGCATCACCTGAATCTCGAGGATGAGATTCCTTTTCAGGGGTAGAATTGTAACACCCTAAATTTTGGCATTATTTAAAATAGGTGAAAATGATTTATTCGTGCATTTCGTGAGCATACAAACTTAGAAAAAACAAATAACTTTTATTAATTTAAAAATCAAATATAAGGTCTAGATACATGACTGTGCACTCATGCTGCTGCATATTATTTTTGTATTGAGTGGTTTGATTCAAAACTCAAAATAGTATTAAAAATCCTTTTGAAAATGGTTTTGGAATTTGGAAAACAAAAACAAAAAAGAAAAGAATTTCCCTCCTCTTCCTGGTTTTGGCCTGTTTGGCCTGCTTCCCCTCTTAGCCGGAGGCCCGCTCGCCCCTCACCTCATTCCAGCCACAGGCCCAGCTCAGCCCCGAGCGCCCTATCTTGGGCCGAGCCCAGGCCGCAGCCCAGCAACCTGCGCGCTCTCCCTTCTCTCTTCGACTGACACCATGACCCCGCACCTTGTGTCGCTGCCTCCTCGGACCCACGCAACAGCAAGACCACAGTCGTCTTCCTCCTCAAGTCGATGAAGCCGTCACCTTCCAAAAACGCCGCCGCCAAATCCCTCTCCTTGATCTCCACTTTCCATCGATGGCGCAGCCCTAGGACTATATAAGCCAAGCCCCACGCCCTCTCCGCTCCATCTCAATTTGCTCGCCGCACCCGCGTTCACCTCGAGCAGCCACCGCTGCTAATGAAACCCTAGCCACCCGCCTCGATGCTCAATTCGCCGCCTACGTTCAACCCTCGGCTCCGTTTTCACGTGAGGTAGACTCGTCGTGCCGCGCTCTATCTCCCGGTGCTTCCCGTTTTCTAAACTGTGCCTGGAATCGAGTTTTCACGAACTCTGGCCATGGCGCCGCCGAGCCCGCTCGCCACCAGCGACTTTTCCTTGCTGTCACCGTCATCTTCTAATCCGAGCCATCCGCGTCTGATCCAACGGCTCAAATCGAGCCATACCCTTTCGGTTGTCGCTTTTGCTAAATAGCCCCTCGGTTCTTTCATATTTATGCCCGCCGTCCTCGGTTCAATTCAAAAACCCAAATTTTATTTATTTTAATTCGAAATTAAGTTCCACTTATTTACAGAACTACCATTGATCATGTTTTGCTCATAAAATCTTCATTTTAACTACGTTTTGATCCATTCAAGTTTCATTAGATTCATAATCACATAATCTACATGTTAGTACTAGTGTTAATCATGTTTTTAACTTTAAATTTTGTGCTTAGAATTAAATCTATTATTTAACTAAGGAAAATCTTGTTTAATTCATAACTTCGCCATCTTAGTTCCGTTTTTCGTGATTTTCGCGTCTATGTGATCCTAGCGAGACGTAGATTCGTTCTACAAAACTTTTATCATATTTTGCTACTGTTGGTGTGATGTTCTAATTATAGCCTTGTTGCTTTGCATGATTGCTTTTGAATGTTGTTGATGTATTGATCGAGTATAGACGGTGAGCAATTTGTTGGTGACCAAGAATTCTTCTACGAGCAGGATCAACAAGACCAGTTTGATCAAGGGAAGATAGCATGGGTGTAATACCCAAAAATGCTCGGTAAATATGGTTTTTTTTAATAAATGGATTAAGTCATTTATCTAGCAATGGATGGCTAGCTTTGGAGAGAGAAAAAAAATTATCGATTTGATCCATTCCTCTGATGGATGAGCAGTGAACACCGTTGCGTAGAGTTCGTCGATTGCTTTTCATTCGTCTACTCATACATTTTATTTGGAGTTTGGATCATAGGATTTTAGCTATGGAAAGACAGTACAAGGAAAGGAAAAGAAACTTTATTATGCCGCTACAGTAACCGCGTATCTACAGTAACCGAACCTATCTAGAGTCCGACTCCTAGTCCTTACTGGGTCGGCAGCGTGGTTTTTATTTCCCCCTTTCTTTTCCCCACCGTGAAGCCTAGCCAGCCCAAGAGTCACCTCCTCTATGTGTCCACGCTCAGAAAGAGAAAGAGAATAGAAGGGAGAAGGAGAGGAAGAGGAGAACTAGGGCTGCCGCTATCGACGTGCTGTCCTTCTCCAAAATTCCATCGGAACGACGATCCCATCGTAGCGACGGGAATAGGTAGAGGCTTGTCATCATGTCTTTGTGATTGACCTAGGTGAGATTTCAGATCCTAATCCCCTTCTTTGTAGCAATTTTCATGGATCCAATCATCTATTTAGGAGGTGTTTAGTTGGAGTAATGCTCGAGGTTAATCTTCCCCACGTTCTGAAACCCTATCAGATTATGCAGTTTCTGTTCATCTCTATTTTAGGGCAACTTAGTGGCCTCAATTATTTTTGGCACTGTGAACAAAGTTGTAGGAGACTTCATCATCTTTCTTTTGACGCTAAGAGCACCCTCATAGCCTCTGTATTCAGAAAGATACAGTCGTCTGAAATAGACAGTTTTTTTGCGACGAGTTGTTAAACAGTTTTAGATCTAACGAGTTTTTGGTCAGCTTAGTGGACGAATCTGAACTTGTGTTCTAAAGAAAAGTTGTATAATATTTCTTAATCTTTCCATATTGTTTTAGAACATGATTTTTGGACAAGTATATCTCCAGTTATGAATTTTATGATCTTGCTGTCCTGATATGACTGTCAGAATGTTCAGTTAACTTAAGGGGATAATTATGCTATTTTCGAGACCTTTTATGCTAAATCTTATAATACCAAAGTTGTAGATAATGGACTTTTCTCTCATATGGTAGTTTATGAGCATTTTTTAATGGATGGTTATTTGCCTATGAAAAAGAGAAGGAACGGTGCTGCTGTCACGATCGGTAGCAAGATGGTAGATGCTTAAACGACGGGATTCAGACGCTTTATTGTGTAATTTGTTGTTTGTTTTGTTTGTATGATGTTGCTGGTGCTGAGTTTTGCTTATGATTAGGTGGTGCACCTACAGATCGCGCTTAGCTCTCAACTTTGATCTTCGGTGAAGGCAAGTAAATGTGGTGCTGTGGTCCACAAGCTTTAGCTGTTTTGTTTGAATTGCCTCCACTAAGTTTCAGTCGCTCACAAAGCCACTTAATTTGAATTGAGTAATTTATTTACTTTGAAGTGTGCTATTTTCATAGCTTGTGGTATAGCTCTTTAATGTAAGAACTATGAAGTATATGAATTGAAGTGCATACATTGCAACATTCGTATTTTTGCACTCTTCCCGTTGATATGCATTTGAAGAAACCATAGCCAAATTGGTGCGGTAAGTACCGGTACAGCAACACACATTGATGAGCATTGTGGTTGCAGCCCTCACTCCCTCTTGTTGGGACGTGTGGGTAGAAGAGAAGTCATGCATTGCATTGCATCATTCGTAATTGCATAGCATCATCCTCATTTGTATTGCATCATTTGCATTTGCACTTTTAATATATTCATGTTTCCTAAAGCAATTGATGTATCTACCTTTATGTTAATTAAATATGATATTTAATCAATTGTGATTTGAATAACTCAGTTAAGGCAGTTTACATGCTGAGGTTTTCCAAAAACCTCACCCGTTGTTTTTCCCCCTCAGGTGTTTGAGCTTGGAAGATGCATGCTTGGGATGGGAGTAGCAGCACGTGGGCACGTCACCTTTGAGTCATATATATCTTGGGACATATGTGTTGTAATAATAATAATTTTAACCATGGTTTAGTTGATTGTCCCATATGCTATTATGGTGGATCATGTCTGTCTTGGTTGAGTTACGATTGACTGATGAATAATAAAGACTTTATCTTTAATCTTTGCGATTATTGTTTCTTCCGCGTACTCCGTTGGTATTGTTTTTCTCTTGTGCTGAAGTGTGGTAATTCTCTAGAATACATTGTTGTCTTTTATTCTAGGGTGTTACAATGGGATTGTCCTAGTTGTCCTATTCCCAATAAATAATTAAATTTATTATGCATGTGTTCCCTTGTTAAGGATGACTTAGTTTTGATCTATTACCTTAGCACCCATGATATTGCATTGAGTAGCTTTGCTAGTGCTCAACATGAACTATGATCTTATAATTTGACTAATGGAATATGCAACAAACACTAAAAGATGAATTTTTAGTAACATACTTAAAGGGGGCTAGAGCATTGGGCTATCTTATGGTGCTCTAGTTTTTCTCCATAAGGACTCATCTGTAAGCGAACATCCAGGACTTACAGTACAACTGTGAGGGCTACATGGCTCTGGCTTTAGTCATATAGAAGGACCTTTTCTAGCTTGTTAGTGGTAACCTTTTTGGCGTATGAATGGCTTGACACGATGGGTGTAGGACAACCTCTAGTCTTATGAGTATAGCCGTGATGAAATTGTGCCATTTGAAAAGGGGTTCCTACATCTGCTTATCGAGTAAATCTAATGGCCCTAACTTGTTAGATGAACCTTCAAAAGGCTTCATAGTTTACCCTGTCTACTCACCTTGGTAGTGTTTTGGGGCTTTGCAAACCCCGGGCATATGAGCTACATGACTCACAATGAAAGTGTACAACCTTTGTAGAGTGTAAAACTGTTATAACAGCCGTGCTCATGGTCATAAGTGGCCTTCGACCCTTATGGAATAGTTGATCACTAATGATTAATATGTTTTTTTCTATTCGCTATTCATTTTACACTGATCATATGTTTATTGTTTAAGTTGGGACAACTTGATGCTACTGATATGCTAAATATATGCCAACTAAAAGCTACATGCTGTTAAACCAATGTCATGCCTTTAAGCCTCATACACCTCATGTTACACTTGTTGAGTACGAGATATACTTACGCTTGTTTATTCTCTTTACTTGGATAAAAATCCTAGATGGGTAACAGATGGTGCAAATAATGATTGCTACTTCTACTTCCCTGAGGATTACTAGTTTTGTGGTCAACCAGTCAATGTGCCTGTGCATGGATGTAACACCCTAAATTTTGAAGAAAAGAAAAATAGGGAAAATATGGTTTTTATATTTATTTTTGTGAATCATGCAAATTTAGAATAAGAATAATTTTATAAATTTAAAATCAAATATAAGGGTAGGAACATGTTTGAGCATTCATGCTGCTGCATTTGGAGTTTTGTGTTGAGTGGTTTGCATCAAATTCAAATTTGATTTGAAAATCATTTGAAAAATGGATTTGAAAATTCGGAAAAGAAAAGAGAAAAGAGAAATGCAATTCATTCGGTTTTTGGCCCGCTCCTTCTCGCAGCCCAGCACGCGCGGCCCATTCTTTTCTCCTCCCCGCGAGCCCGCGCGCCGCCTCTGGTTTTTCCTGGGCCGAGCCCAAGCCAGCCGCTGCGGCCCGTCACCACGCGCGCGGCCCGATTGACCCGCCGCCGCCCGTTTTTCGCTTTGAGCCGCCGACAGGTGGGACCCGCTTGTCAGCGTCGTCTTCGACTTTCCATCTTCTTCCTCCCGACGTCGGTGTTCCCTTTCCTTTCTTCAACCGAATCGGATCGAACTCTCAATCCCTCCCTTTCCATAGTTGTCGAGGCATCCGGACTATAAAAACGGACCCCCGAGGCTCCCCGCATCTCATTGAGCCCTAAAACACCTAGCCACGCCATCTCGGGAGCGCCACCGTCGGAGCTCCGCCTCCACCGCCGCCGTTCCGAGCTAACCACCGCCCTCAGCCCGTCCTCCGGTCCTATTTTCTACACGGGTGAGTTCGCGTCGAGGTTCTCTCTCGATTGGTACCGGTTGCGTGTTGTTTGGTGCTCGGGATGCCCTTCTTCGCGAACTCCGGCGAGTTCGGGAGATGCCGGCCATGGCGCCACCGCTCGGTCGTCTTCTCCGGTGGGAGCGCCGCCGTCTCTTTTCCTCTGAGCGATCGGGACCGTTGGATCTAGATTGGACGGATCTGATTAGAAGATAACGGTTCGCGTGTACTTTTGCAAAAGAGACCCTGTTGTTTTCAAGTATAGAACCCGCAGTCCAAAGCGTATTCGGCAAAATACGTTTTTAATAAAAGAAAACGTAATTCGTTTCGGAAAAAGAAAAATACGCTTTCTGATATTTACAGTTTTGCCACTGATATCGTTTTAGCCGTAGAATCTTCGTTTTAACTCCGATTTGATCCATTCAAATTGCGTTAGATTCATATTTGCGAGCTCTATCTAATGGTGTAACTGTACAGTAGGTTTAGATTAATTTATTTTCGAGTTTTAATTAAAGTATTTATTTTTCTATAGGAAATCTTCGGAAATTCATAACTTTGTCGTTTTAGATCCGTTTTTCGTGATCTTTGCGTCTGTGTGATCCTAGCGAGTTGTAGATTCATTTTAAAGACTTTTTATTTTATTTTCTTACTGTTGGTGTATTGTTCTAATTATAGTCTTGTTTGTCTATGCATGATTGCCTTTGGATGTGTGTTGTTGATAATGGTTGATCGAGTATAGACGGTGAGCAATTCGTTGGAGATCAAGAGCCTTACTACGAGCAAGATCTTCAGGACCAGTTTGAGCAAGGCAAGTATTGCATGGGATTATCCTTGTTGTCCTAATCACTTTATGCAATTAAAATCATTATGCATTTATTCCTTGTTAAGGATGACTTAGTGATTGATCCTATACCTTGGTACCTATTATGATGCATTGATTAGTATGGCTAGTGCTTAAACATGGACTATGATCATGTAAATTGATTAAAGGAATATGCAATAAACATTTAAAATATGATTTTGATTCTTGTATAAAGGGGATTAGAGCATGTGTGTTGTTTTGATGCTCTAATTGCTCTCCATAAGGACTCATCTATAAGCGACAATCCGGGACTTACAGTACAACTGTGAGGGCTATATGGCTCTGGCTTTAGCTCAGTATGAGGACCTTTTCTAGCTTGTTAGAGGTTACCCTTGTGGCGCAAATGGGGTAAAGCAGACTGTGGATCCCTGCGTGGTGTATCACACGGACTGACTTCTGAAACCTAGCGGCCCTAACTTGTTAGACGAACCTTTGAAAGGCTTCATAGTGATTCCCTGCCTGCTCACCTTGGAAGTGTTTTGGGAGTAATTAACCCGGGCATATGGGTAACACGACTCACAGTGAAAGTGTACAACCTCTGCAGAGTGTAGAACTGTTATAACAGCCGTGCTCACGGTCACGAGTGGCCTTGGACCCTTATGGAATAGTTGATTAATTGTTTATGTTTATGTTTTTGCTATTCATTAATCATTTCACATGGATCATATGTTTATTGTTTACATTGAGACCTATTGATGCTATTGATATGCTAAAATCATGTTAACTAAAAGCTACATGCTGATAAACCCATGATTATGCCTATTTGAGCCTCATGAACCCCATGTTACACTTGTTGAGTACGAGATGTACTTACGCTTGTTTATTCTTCTTATTTGGATAAAAATCCCGGATGGGTAACAGATGGAGGTAATAGCGACTACTACGCCTACTTCCCTGAGGATTACTAGTCTTGCTGTCAACCAGTCAATGTACCTGTGACTGGAGCTACCACGAGAGAGATTTTTATTTATACTTCCGCTACATTTGTGTTAAGACTATGTGTTTAAATATCGTGATGTAATAACATTTGCCATGATACTTCTGTTATAATTTGTGAACTTATGTGTGATTGATCTCTGGGCGCACATAAGGGTAAGCATTCCATTTGGTCGATAAATGGGTGTGACAAATTGGTATCAGAGCTCTTGTTGACTGTAGGACGCAAGCCTAGTTAGCAATGGTCGAATTAGTGTCATCTTTACACTATTTTTATGCTCACTATCTTGCTCTTGTTATTTGATAAATTTTTATGCTTCTTATGTCTCATTCTATTATGAAATTTTGCCTCTATTTTAACTTCATCTAAAAATTCTGTAGATGACTCGTGACCGTAAGACTGCCCGCATCAGCGTTGGAGGATACTACCCACCTCGTGCCCTGTTTGCAACTGAAGAGCCACAAGAGCCAGAACCTCAGGAGCAAGAGAAGACCCCTGTAGTACCAGTTCAAGCACCAGCACCTCCCCAGGAAGAGATTGAGCCTGAAGAAGATCCAGAAATAGTTGAGATTGAAGATGGTGAGGAGGAGGATAATGGAGGAGAACAACCCCCGTCTCCACCACATGAAGCTCCTGAAGATATGCCACCTCCCCCAATGGGGTGGACTGTGAGGATCTACCATAGGAATGGAGGGGATGCTGTCTCTCATATTCGCCTAGTGGCGATGCTCACTGCTTACTTCGCGGATTGGCATCCAGCTGTGGAGTACGTCTGCTGGGAGTACACTCATCCACTAGAGAGCACGTACTGGAAGGCAAGGGCAAGCATCTTTGCACACAAGCAAGACAAGGGGGCATATCAGCTGGACAGGATGTTCTCTCATGTGGGACATCGAGCCACCATAGAGGATAGCATTGAAGATGCTGCTTTCGAAGCATGTATGGGTCTTCGCTATCTTCGCTTTAACCTCATGAAGCATGACATCCATCGCTTCCTTCCTCGTGCACACCCCGAGCTTGGTTGGGCTATGACAGATCCAGTGCAGCTAGAGCCACTACCTCGGGTGATGGTGAATTTTGTCTATGACATGATGGACAGGAAGCTGCAACTAGAAGAGATGGTGAGGACACAAGGGAAGACTATCAAGAGATGCCAAGCAACCATTGATGAGCTCCGAGCAAACCAAGGCTTGCCCAAGATCTACGAGAAGTTAGAGCATGAGCCACTTCCTTAGGAAGTAGGAGTCCTTTTATGTAATAAGAACGTTCTTAGTAACGTCAGTTGAGTCAGTCGAGTCTGTCGTGTGGTTTGAACTTTGGTGTGCTAGTTGCTTTATTATTATGCTTATGTGTGAGTTGGATCTTTGTTTGAGTGTCTGGACTTGTAGGCATGTCTACAAGTTCCATTATTAAGAATAATAAGTTTAATAGTCAAGGAATAATAGTTGGGTTTGATAGTATCTCGTTTCTGTCCTTGCTATTTTCTGGAGCAGTCTCTGGTGTTTCTGTTATAGTTTAAAAATGGTTCGTGCAACATTTATGAAATTTTTATGAGAGAAACTAGACTCAAGCATCTTTCAAATGCCACTGGAATCACCTTTTTATCTAATCTGGTTCGAGAGATATAATTTTCACAAGTTAGAGTTTCTGCACAGTCTGGAATTTGGAACAGTTTCTGCACAGTTTCTGCACATGAGGTGGCCAATGACAATGATAAGCAGCGCCGCTTCTTGAAGGGATTATATGATGGACTACAGTTGCAGTTGATGTCCAATACCTATCCCAACTTTCAGACGCTTGTGAACCGCGCTATTGTGGTGGACAACAAGCGCAAAGAGATGGACGCTAAGAGGAAGAGGTTACAGGGACAAGCCTCCAATAGCAACACCCGTCCACGCACCGGCTTCCAACAGAATACTCAGCAGAGACCTCCTACTGGACAGTGGAACCGTGGTCAGACCCCATTTCGTGGACAGTTCCCTCAACGTCCCCCATTTCAGCCACAGAGTAGCAACCAACGTCCACCACAGCAGAATGGGAATCAAGTGCAGCGCCAGGGTCCTTCCAACAACACTCCTACAAAGACCAGTGCTCCCAACACTCCCAACAGGTGTTTCCGTTGTGGAAAAGAAGGTCACTTGTCTTTCAACTGCCTAGAGAAGCCTAACCAGCAGACTCCCCAGAGACAGAGCAGCCACCAGAAGCTCGCACTTAACTCGGGAAGGGTGAATCACTTGTCCCAGGAAACTGCAGTGGAGGAGCCAGAAGTTATGCTTGGTACGTTCGATGTCCACTCTACTCCCGCCACTGTTCTTTTTTATTCTGGAGCATCACATTCTTTCATATCACAATCATTTGTTAGAATACATAGAATCCATTTGTGTGCCATGAAGAACCCTATCTTAGTAAACTCACCTGGTGGAAGCATGCCAGCATCTTATCGCTGTCTTCCCATTAGTCTCAACTTAAGGGGGGTAGAGTTTTCAGTTAGCCCTATAGTATTGAGAACAGCTGGGATTGATCTTATACTGGGAATGGATTGGATGATCCAACAACAAGCAGAGATTCAGTGTAAGGATAAATCGGTTGTGCTGACTACACCAAAGGGGGATAGGATCAGGGTTGAAGTCAAAGTGCAAAAACAAGCGACCGCTACAGTGAACCAGCTCAATAATGGTGCTAATCAGGAGGACCCAGTTGTGGAGGAATTTCCAGATGTGTTTCCGGAGGATTTGCCAGGTATGCCACCAGACCGTGATATTGAATTTATTATTGAATTATTACCTGGAACTGCACCTATAGCTAAGCGTCCATATAGAATGGGAGTAAATGAACTAGAAGAACTTAAGAAACAAATTAAGGAATTACAGGATAAGGGTTTTATTCGTCCTAGTTCGTCACCATGGGGTGCACCAGTAATTTTTGTGGATAAGAAAGATGGGACTCAGAGGATGTGTGTAGATTATCGATCTCTTAATGAGGTTACCATTAAGAACAAGTATCCATTGCCTAGAATTGATGACCTGTTTGATCAGTTGAGAGGAGCTTGTGTATTTTCCAAGATTGACCTTCGCTCTGGATATCATCAATTGAAGATTCGTGCCAGGGATATACCCAAGACAGCATTTACTACACGTTATGGGTTATATGAGTATACAGTGATGTCCTTTGGTTTGACTAATGCTCCTGCATACTTCATGTATTTAATGAATAAGGTGTTCATGGAATATCTGGACAAGTTTGTAGTGGTATTCATTGATGATATACTAGTGTTTTCCAAGACGGAGGAAGAACATGCTGAACATTTGAGGTTGGTCTTGCAGAAGCTCAGAGAACACCAACTATATGCAAAAAGGAGTAAATGTGAGTTTTGGCTTAAGGAAGTTTCTTTTCTGGGTCATATCGTTTCAAATGGAGGAATATCAGTAGATCCTGGCAAGGTGAAGGATGTATTGAACTGGAAACCACCTACCAATGCAAGTGAGATCCGTAGCTTTTTGGGATTGGCTGGTTATTATAGAAGGTTTATAGAGGGATTTTCCAAGCTTGCAAAACCAATGACTGCATTGTTGGAAAAGAATGCTAAGTTTGTGTGGTCCGAGAAGTGTCAGGCTAATTTTGAGGAATTAAAGAAAAGATTGACTACTGCACCTGTCTTAGTTTTGCCAGACCTGAATAAACCTTTCTCTATCTATTGTGATGCATCTCGATTGGGATTGGGATGTGTTCTGATGCAAGAAGGTAGAGTTGTGGCATATGCATCGAGGCAGTTAAGGAAGCATGAGTTAAATTACCCTACTCATGATTTGGAATTAGCTGCGGTGGTTCATGCATTAAAGATATGGAGGCATTATTTGATTGGACACAAAAGTGATATATACACTGATCACAAGAGTCTCAAGTATATCTTTACTCAAACAGATCTGAACTTGAGGCAGCGTAGATGGTTGGAGTTGATAAAAGACTATGATCTAGAGGTGCATTATCATCCCGGAAAGGCCAACGTGGTCGCTGATGCTCTTAGTAGGAAGAGTTATGCAAATGAAATACAAGTAATGCCTATGCCAAAGGAATTGTGTGCTGAGTGTAAGCATCTGAACTTAGGATTTACTACTAATGCAGTGGAACTAGTATTGGAGCCTACTTTGGAGCAAGAAATCCGTAAAGGTCAGCAGAAGGATGAAAAGTTGAGAGAGATAGCTGAGAACATAGCGAAAGGAAAATCTCCAGGATTTCGTAAGGATGAGAATGGTACGCTATGGTTCAGAAAAAGGCTGTGTGTGCCCGAAGATAGGGAAATACGAATGGCAATTTTGCGTGAAGCTCATGAGTCAGCTTATTCCATACATCCTGGTAGTACTAAGATGTATTTAGATCTGAAAGAGAAATATTGGTGGTATGGTTTAAAGAGAGACGTAGCTGAGTATGTTGCTTTGTGTGACACATGTCAAAGGGTGAAAGCAGAACATCAAAGGCCTGCAGGATTGTTACAACCTATGCAGATACCTGAGTGGAAATGGGAAGAGGTTGGTATGGATTTTATAGTTGGGTTACCGCGGACTCAACGAGGATATGATTCAATTTGGGTAATAGTGGATCGTCTGACTAAGGTTGCTCATTTTCTGCCTGTGAAGACTACATATAGCAGTGCGAAACTGGCAGAGTTGTATATGGAAAGAATAGTGAGTCTACACGGAGTTCCTAAGAAGATTGTGTCTGATCGAGGTACTCAGTTTACATCTCACTATTGGCAAAAGATACATGAATCATTGGGGACCAAACTAAATTTCAGTACCGCTTATCATCCTCAGACAGATGGTCAAACAGAGAGAATTAATCAGATATTGGAAGATATGTTGAGAGCTTGTGCGCTACAATATGGTACTAGTTGGGATAAGAGTTTGCCATACGCAGAGTTCTCTTATAACAATAGTTATCAGAAGAGTCTTCAAATGGCACCGTTTGAGGCTCTGTATGGACGAAAATGTAGGACCCCGTTGTTCTGGAATCAGACAGGGGAAAGTCAAGTGTTTGGACCTGATGTATTAAAGGATGCTGAGAAGAAAGTAAGAATGATTAGAGATAATCTAAAAATAGCTCAGTCTAGACAGAAAAGTTATGCTGATACTCGCAGAAGAGAGTTGACTTTTGAGGTAGGAGATTATGTCTACTTGAAAGTGTCACCTATGAGAAGTGTGAAGAGATTTAACATGAAGGGTAAATTAGCACCAAGATATATTGGACCTTTCAAGATTATAGAGAGACGTGGTGAAGTGGCATATCAATTGGAATTGCCCGAGAGTCTGGCAGGTGTACATGATGTGTTCCATGTGTCACAATTGAAGAAATGTTTACGAGTACCAGAAGAACAGATTCCGATAGAGGAACTCACTGTTAAGGAGGATCTTACATATGAGGAGTTTCCGGTTAAGATTTTGGAGACTGCGGATAGAGTCACGAGAAGTAGAACAATCAAAATGTGTAAAGTACAGTGGAATCGGTATACCGCAGAAGAGGCTACTTGGGAACGGGAAGAGGATCTGAGAAAAACTTACCCGCAACTATTTGAGTAAGCATCGGTCGAATCTCGGGACGAGATTCATTTTAAGGGGGTAGAATTGTAACACCCTAAATTTTGAAGAAAAGAAAAATAGGGAAAATATGGTTTTTATATTTATTTTTGTGAATCATGCAAATTTAGAATAAGAATAATTTTATAAATTTAAAATCAAATATAAGGGTAGGAACATGTTTGAGCATTCATGCTGCTGCATTTGGAGTTTTGTGTTGAGTGGTTTGCATCAAATTCAAATTTGATTTGAAAATCATTTGAAAAATGGATTTGAAAATTCGGAAAAGAAAAGAGAAAAGAGAAATGCAATTCATTCGGTTTTTGGCCCGCTCCTTCTCGCAGCCCAGCACGCGCGGCCCATTCTTTTCTCCTCCCCGCGAGCCCGCGCGCCGCCTCTGGTTTTTCCTGGGCCGAGCCCAAGCCAGCCGCTGCGGCCCGTCACCACGCGCGCGGCCCGATTGACCCGCCGCCGCCCGTTTTTCGCTTTGAGCCGCCGACAGGTGGGACCCGCTTGTCAGCGTCGTCTTCGACTTTCCATCTTCTTCCTCCCGACGTCGGTGTTCCCTTTCCTTTCTTCAACCGAATCGGATCGAACTCTCAATCCCTCCCTTTCCATAGTTGTCGAGGCATCCGGACTATAAAAACGGACCCCCGAGGCTCCCCGCATCTCATTGAGCCCTAAAACACCTAGCCACGCCATCTCGGGAGCGCCACCGTCGGAGCTCCGCCTCCACCGCCGCCGTTCCGAGCTAACCACCGCCCTCAGCCCGTCCTCCGGTCCTATTTTCTACACGGGTGAGTTCGCGTCGAGGTTCTCTCTCGATTGGTACCGGTTGCGTGTTGTTTGGTGCTCGGGATGCCCTTCTTCGCGAACTCCGGCGAGTTCGGGAGATGCCGGCCATGGCGCCGCCGCTCGGTCGTCTTCTCCGGTGGGAGCGCCGCCGTCTCTTTTCCTCTGAGCGATCGGGACCGTTGGATCTAGATTGGACGGATCTGATTAGAAGATAACGGTTCGCGTGTACTTTTGCAAAAGAGACCCTGTTGTTTTCAAGTATAGAACCCGCAGTCCAAAGCGTATTCGGCAAAATACGTTTTTAATAAAAGAAAACGTAATTCGTTTCGGAAAAAGAAAAATACGCTTTCTGATATTTACAGTTTTGCCACTGATATCGTTTTAGCCGTAGAATCTTCGTTTTAACTCCGATTTGATCCATTCAAATTGCGTTAGATTCATATTTGCGAGCTCTATCTAATGGTGTAACTGTACAGTAGGTTTAGATTAATTTATTTTCGAGTTTTAATTAAAGTATTTATTTTTCTATAGGAAATCTTCGGAAATTCATAACTTTGTCATTTTAGATCCGTTTTTCGTGATCTTTGCGTCTGTGTGATCCTAGCGAGTTGTAGATTCATTTTAAAGACTTTTTATTTTATTTTCTTACTGTTGGTGTATTGTTCTAATTATAGTCTTGTTTGTCTATGCATGATTGCCTTTGGATGTGTGTTGTTGATAATGGTTGATCGAGTATAGACGGTGAGCAATTCGTTGGAGATCAAGAGCCTTACTACGAGCAAGATCTTCAGGACCAGTTTGAGCAAGGCAAGTATAGCATGGGATTATCCTTGTTGTCCTAATCACTTTATGCAATTAAAATCATTATGCATTTATTCCTTGTTAAGGATGACTTAGTGATTGATCCTATACCTTGGTACCTATTATGATGCATTGATTAGTATGGCTAGTGCTTAAACATGGACTATGATCATGTAAATTGATTAAAGGAATATGCAATAAACATTTAAAATATGATTTTGATTCTTGTATAAAGGGGATTAGAGCATGTGTGTTGTTTTGATGCTCTAATTGCTCTCCATAAGGACTCATCTATAAGCGACAATCCGGGACTTACAGTACAACTGTGAGGGCTATATGGCTCTGGCTTTAGCTCAGTATGAGGACCTTTTCTAGCTTGTTAGAGGTTACCCTTGTGGCGCAAATGGGGTAAAGCAGACTGTGGATCCCTGCGTGGTGTATCACACGGACTGACTTCTGAAACCTAGCGGCCCTAACTTGTTAGACGAACCTTTGAAAGGCTTCATAGTGATTCCCTGCCTGCTCACCTTGGAAGTGTTTTGGGAGTAATTAACCCGGGCATATGGGTAACACGACTCACAGTGAAAGTGTACAACCTCTGCAGAGTGTAGAACTGTTATAACAGCCGTGCTCACGGTCACGAGTGGCCTTGGACCCTTATGGAATAGTTGATTAATTGTTTATGTTTATGTTTTTGCTATTCATTAATCATTTCACATGGATCATATGTTTATTGTTTACATTGAGACCTATTGATGCTATTGATATGCTAAAATCATGTTAACTAAAAGCTACATGCTGATAAACCCATGATTATGCCTATTTGAGCCTCATGAACCCCATGTTACACTTGTTGAGTACGAGATGTACTTACGCTTGTTTATTCTTCTTATTTGGATAAAAATCCCGGATGGGTAACAGATGGAGGTAATAGCGACTACTACGCCTACTTCCCTGAGGATTACTAGTCTTGCTGTCAACCAGTCAATGTACCTGTGACTGGAGCTACCACGAGAGAGATTTTTATTTATACTTCCGCTACATTTGTGTTAAGACTATGTGTTTAAATATCGTGATGTAATAACATTTGCCATGATACTTCTGTTATAATTTGTGAACTTATGTGTGATTGATCTCTGGGCGCACATAAGGGTAAGCATTCCATTTGGTCGATAAATGGGTGTGACAATGGAGCTACCACGAGAGAGTCATCTTTTTGTTTCCGCTATGATTATGTAAAGACTATGCGATAATAATCGTGATGTAATAACACTTGTGATGATACTCCCTTTAATTTGTTGGCTTATGTGTAATTGATCTCTGGACGCATATAAGATTATGCATTCCGTTTTATTCTTAAAAAAGGGTGTGACATTCAAGGGCCGCCATTTGATAATCAGAATCCACGGGAGATACCAGCAAGAAAAAGGAGGTATCGAGGAACACAAGCCTGCATGTAACATACAACAAAACATAGGAAATCAAAATAAAGCACCCTAGTACTGAATGTGCACCAAGGGGACTTTCTAAAAAGACTCTTGATGAAAAGAAATCCTATGAGGAGAATCAAGGTACAGTTATAATAATTTCTCCTGTTATTGCTGCGGGGGAGATGTCGCCAGAATTTCTTATGTTATTGCTGCACGGGAGCTGCCACCAAACTAAGTCCTTATGAGTTTATATTCTTTGCTACTAAGATGTATACAAGCTGTTATATGATACTCAATTATTTAGTCGAAGCTTCACAAGTTGCACGGAACACACACACGTACTGTCATGGGGGGATCAAATTGAGCTCATGATCTTAGGCGTTGTGCGTTGCTTCCTTATCACTGTGACTCAAAGTCACTTGTGACCAAGTGGCTGATACATTTCTTATTCACTTCAGTGAGTATTGTAATCGGTATTTGAGGACCTAACCGAATTCAACTAAAAAGGTTCGAACTAAAAAAATTTTAGATCTCTTACGAGTACCATATGAGGTCATTTTAGAAAATTCAAAAAAATAAGAATTTCAAAATCATTAATTTCAAAACAGAATTTCTTGGCCCTAAGTTATTCCAAATGAAATGATCATCAACTATAAAGTTGTATATCCCTTTAAGTACTACAACTTTTCTTTAGGTTGTTTCTCCCTCCGAGGCACTTTGAAAAATTCAAAAACGATGAATATAAAAAATCTGAAAACTTAAAAGATAATTTTTGGGCACTAAATGATTTCAATATACAACATTGGTTTAGGTCATTTCTCCATCTGAGGTACTTTGAAAAATTCAAAAATAATAAATTGCAAAATCTAAAAACTTAAATAGAATTTCCAGGCACTAAATGATTTCTAATAAAAAAGTAGCCAACTACGAAGTTGCAGATCTCTTCGAGTAATACAACTTTTGATATAAAGTTTGTCTTATAACATGATTTATAAAATTTATGAATTGTATTGTGTTGCACCAATGAGGCAGGCTAAATTGCCAACCACCTCAAATCCATTTCTACAGACAACTAGAGCTACCAAACGCCTCAAGAAATGACTATTTCTATAGGCGGCTGAGACTTTAAGAATAGTATTTTTAGATGTGATTGGGCTCCAACCACCTATAAAAGAGCATTTCTAGAGGCAGCTCGAAAACCCAACCACTTCTAAAAGTGGATTTCTAGAGGTGGGCCAGCTCAGAAACCATTTTAGAGGTGGATTTTGACATAGCCACCTCTACCAAAAAATAAAAAGACGTCTCGAAAAGTGTTCCATAATAGTGTGTGACATTTCAAAACTAAGAGACAATTGTAGCACTCCAGTGACCACATCAGTGAGCCCGGTTGTAACACCCTAAAATTTGCTCCTTTTGAAATAGATATCAATTGGTTTAATTTTGTATTTTTGTGCTCATGAGAATATAGGAAAATAATTATTTTCATTAAATTAAAATTTATCATAAGGCTTAGAAACATTTTCTTGCATTTATGCTGGTGCATATGGTTCATTGTAATGAGTTTTTTTAACTCAAAACTCAAAATGATTCAAATTGCCTTTGAAAAGGTTTTCGAATTGGATTTGAAATAAAAGAAAAGAAAAAGAGAAATCCTATTCCTCTCTGTTTTGACCCGAAGGCCCAACTCTCTCACCTCCCCTTGGGCTCACTCTCTCCCACCCTCGACTTGGCAGCCCAGCAAGGCCGCGGCCCACGCCCCATTCCCCACCTCTGCTCTCCCTCTCTCGTTCGGCCTAGCAGCAAAGCCGATCTGGCCTGCCCACTCTCCCGCTTCCCCTCTATCCTTGGCGCAGCAGGCCCAAGGCGTCCCAGGAGGAAACGCCAACGAGCCCAGCTTATCGCGTCCCCTCCCCTCTCTCTGACTGACATCACGGCTCCCACCCCATCTCTCACTGACGCGCCGGGCCCGCTTGTTAGCCGCGTCCCGCACCTCTAGCCGTGACTGCGCCGGACTCTGTCCGATGATTTGCCGCCACCCGATCTCGATATCACGGGATCCTCCACGTAGGAGATCACGAGCACCCCTATATAAAGGTCGTCGCCCTCACCGCGCTCTCTTTTTTTCATCTAGCCCTATTGCATACGCCGCCTTGGCGATTTCGCGACACCCGAACCCAGCAAAGCAAACCGCCGCCGTGGTGACCGCCGCCTAACGTTTCTCTGTCGAATTGGGCAACCCACCGAGCTTCTCCACACGGTAGTGAAACTCACCGCGCCATTTTCTCTTTTCTTTTTGCTCTTGGTTGCTCATGCGACGTCGCCGATGTTTCGTAGGGAGTTGTCGCTCGCCTTGCCGAGCCCCACGTCCTCTCCTTTCGTTCCTTGTCGGTGAGCTCTCCGACGCCCACTCTTTCTCCCCGTTCTTTTTCCTCAAGAAACCGAGGTCCCTAGCTCCCATTCGTGCTTCTCCGGCGAGCTTGCATCACTAACAATGGCTACCGTCGCCGTTGGTCCACCGTGGATCCATGGACCTCGCCCTCAGGACCGGTCCACAGCTGGTGCACGCTCCTAGCCAATAAAACTCCGCCATGTGGACATTGATTTGGTCAGCTACCAGCGCCGCCATTTTATAGAAAGGACCCTGTATTTTGCCAATATCAAACCCACCATCCCTAACCTAGATTCAAAATTATGATTTTATTTATTTTATTCAAAAATCAGATCTCAGTATTTATAGAATTGCCACTAACCTTGTTTTATGCATAAAATCTCCGTTTTAACTCCGCTTTGACACGTTCAAAGTGCGTTAGATTCATAACGATGTAATCTACGTGTTAGTAACAGTGGCACTAGCTCTGGAATTTCATGGTTTAAATCCTAACTTGAATAATTATTATGCAACTAGATTTATAAATAAAATATGATTAATCTTACTTTAGTTCTCTGATTCAAATATAATTGATTTAATTCAATTTGGGTATTTCTCCGAAATATCATATACATGTTTTTATATAGTTAAAATAAATGAAGCTTAAAGTTTTCTCTTTCTCTTATGAAATCTTTCGGTAGTCGTTTCTCTTTCATGGTAGCTCCGATTAAAGTGCTTTTTGCGTCTGTATGCTCGTAGCAATGTGTAGATTAGTTTTCAAACATTTTCATTGATTGGTGTTGTAACAGAACCGACCAAATTATAAGAGCACAAGTACAAAAACAAGCACCGAAGCACTCAAATTTTCGAACTTGAGCCCATATAATCCCGGTAGTCAATCGAAACCACGAAGGATTTCAAACCAACTTGCTTACAACCAAGATCGCATCATTCAACATACAACATCATACGTTACATTTCACAAGTAGTTCAGAAATAAGTTTACACCATGGAGTTGCAATTATTACAAACCAAGTTTGGAAAGTAGCGGAAGCATAACACACGCCAGTTGTTTAACTACTGCCAGTCTTGATGATCAACAACCCGCAAAAGCATGAGGAAAGTACATAAAAGATGATCACGCCCTAGTGATCTAGTCTTCGTCGCCCGCAGGGTGGAGACACGTCTTGCAGAAGCCTTGATAGAGCATATCATCTGCAACAGGGTGAGATAAACCCTGAGTACTGGAATGTACTCAGCTAGACTTACCCGTCATAAACTAGAAATAAAATGACACCAAGGATTATGCAAGGCTTACACAAGAGGCTAGCTGACACCACATTTTGCATAAAGGCATAAGTAGTTGAAACTCTTATAACCTGTACTAGCAGTTATTTTTAGCATTTACCTGTCATCTATTTTAGCACCTGTACTAAACATACACTTGATTATCATCAAACAATTATTAACATCTTATCCATAGCAGGTATAAATTGTGGCAACAATGTATCATTCACTTAACCATCTGTTCAATTAATGAGATCTACGTTGCCGTTGCTCAAGTCAAGTGCTTACTAACCGGGAGCGACGGCGATTCGAATCGAATTCCTATCCAGCTGGAGGGGTATTTCTAACACTCACCGTGCAGACCCCTGCCAGGGTCGCACAGGCCACCTTTTCATATGATTCAGGAATCGTGGGTCCGAATGATGTCGTGACCCTAAGGGCGACACTCTGCCAGGTGATAGGGACTCTAACCCTCCTTGGTCTCACGCCAATGTCCCCAAGCACATCCTTTCTCTCCTCCAAGAAGCAACCTACCATTCGATTCCCGGCCTGAATCACATTACTCGGCTTCGCGGTCGGAACGACTTATCCGGCCAACTAAGTGTTAGACTGCGTTCAACATGACTCAAGGACGTATAGCGAATCGGTCCTTAAACGACTCAGACGGGCATAGCTCCACACCCAAGACGTGAAGTGTCTTGCGGCTGTACTATCGAACTCCCGCTCGGTCTCAATTTCATTTTAAAGCATGGTTCCATCCACAATAGCCACTCGTGACTCCTTCCTACATCTCGCGGATGACCGGAAATCACCCGACTTCTACCATACTAAGCAGGGCTAAGCATTGACATGTGCCTAAACCTAAATTAGGATTTAAGTACGATATCTGGACAAGGACAGGTATAATGCAACAATTATTTCCATACAACTCCTACAACTTAATGCATTAAACAATTAAAAGTACTCAAGATAGATTTATAAAATGATGGGTTCAGCATGCACCGGGGCTTGCCTTTTAGAAAGGTCGAGGGCCGGTGGTCAGGACACTCGGGTAGATCTCCGGCAGGAGCTTCGTCGCCGGTTGGTTCCTCTGGCTGCTCCGGCTGGTCCTGGACTTCCTCCGGTATCACTTGCTCGAATTCGAGGAGCGTTACCCCCTCCGGAACACCTATTGCATGAGTGCATAATAAATCTCATGGATGCATAATGAAAGATGCAGTATGCTCGGAATGAAATGCATTACAACATTCTTAAAGCTCTATTCAAATCACTTCAAATATTAGGTGCAAATTTTCTCTCCGGTAGAGAAGTACTCACCTAATCTACTCAACCTAAGATATAGCTGTTCTTCTTCGGTTAAGGCCCTAACACCTAACAATTACAAGAGTAGCATTACTTAGGTTACCACATCCAACACCAAAATACCACAGTAAAACATTCTGGACAGCAGCTACTTGTTTCTAACATAACTGGAGATTCTCAACTCCAAAAGATATGATCTAAGACAATCTGGAAAGCTTAAGAAATGCACTACAATTCATTTTCAGACCTCAACCCTAAATTCCTAAGTTTTCCATGTCGAATTTCATAAGTTCCAGAATCTGTCCTCTCTAAACAGAGAGTAACCAATTCTGGACTGTCACTTTAAACAGCAATAACTCCCAAACTACTAAGCCAAATGCTCCCAAATTTTGACACAAGCTAGTTTATCAAGTTTACTACAACTTTGGTATTTACAAGTTTTCCAGCAACCACATTTATCAAAGGTCAAACCTAGAAATACTACCAGCTATCCAGAAAACCTAGAATTGCAAGGATTAAATATTTATTTATGTGGCAAACATCCCTTAAGACCAAACTAATGTTACCACAAGTTCACATAGGTCACAAAAACACCAGAAAGTAAGGTGTGCCCACCTAGAATATTTATTTATACTCATTTCTTAATTTCCTTAATTAATTAAGTGGAATTTTAAACATATATGTAAACTGCTTCTAAAATTATACAAAAATTACAGGCGACTCTATGAACCAAAAAGAGACCACTGTAAAAATTTGAACTAAAATTATTCACAGAAACTCCCTAAACAAAATTTACAAGCCCAAAAGGTTGATTTTTGTATAATTAACAACTCATATTGAAAAGTATCAAACAACAGATTTCATATTTTTATTAGACACTCTAAGGTACCAAGACATTCTCCAAAAATTTATAAGAACATTGCACATGTAGAAAAATTACTAAAATTCATTCAAGTATTTCCTAAAATAACAAGATAGCATCATAACATGAAAAGTACTTAAGCACAAATGCCCAAATTTTTACCAGAGCTACAACAAGTATAAAATAGCCTACCCACCAAATTTCACAATTTTTGGAAGACTATAGCTCAAGTTATACATTTAACAAATTTGCCTTCATTTCAAAACACATTTGAAAGATCTATTTAATTCTCCCAAAAACTAAACATCACATACCAGATTTATATTTTTCTAAAATACTACACATCATGTAGATCCTAACAAAATTTATCTCATGATTTTTGAGCAAGTAAAACCCTAGATCTACATTTTCCAAACAACCACAAAAATCTGTGACAAATTGAAAGAAAAATCAAAGCTGAACCCTAACCCGCTACAGTGCTGGGCCGGCCTGACTTGACAGCGCGGCCCGGCCAGCGCGCGGCCCGTCCCGGCTCCCGCCCGCGCGCGGCGTGCTGACAAGAGGGCCCCCCGTGTCAGTGAAAGGGGACAGGGGAGCGGGCGGCTGTGAGCTCCGACGAGCGATTCCTCGCCGCCGGTGGCTCCTCCGACCAACCCTAGTTCACCGATGTCTTGCCCAAACCCAACCGCACCGAGGCCAGCCCTTTTCCCCAAAGCTGTCGCCCCAAAGCACCTATGCCGATGGCGATGGCGGACGGCCGTGGTGCCTGGCGGTACGCCGGCGAGTCCTGGTCGTCGCACGACCGACCGAAGGATGCACCACCTTCCTGGACCCCTAGCGGACCTCTCGAGACCACTCACACAGATGGGGATGGAGCGGAGCTGCCTGACCGCGTGAGCACCTGGCCGGCAGCCATGGCGCGGCCGTGCACGGTCTTGTTCCGGCCTGACTATCCCGATGCTGGCGGTAGCATCTTTACCCTAGCATCTACATGTGACAGGAAGGAGGGAACGTGAGTGAGGGCAGGCGGAGAACTACGGTGTGGTGCTGGCCACAGTGAACCTAACATGGCGGAGCTCCGGTGACCTTTCGGGAACGGGCGGAGGTGGCAATGCGGCTCACCTCGGGCTCAATCAAAGCCACCGGTTGGTCGAGGAGGTGTAGGGCGGTGTGGCGGAGGGAAGGACGTGATCTGGTGAGCGGTGGTGCGGTGGTGAGCGCGCGCGAGCTCGCCGGAGTGGGGGCGGCAATGGCGGCTCGGTTTCTCCGTGTTGAAGCTGAATGAGGGAGGGAGAGGGAATGGAGGCAGCTCCGGTGCGTCGTGGCGGTCTTGAAGGCTCCATGGACTGACCGGTGGGGCCAGGGCCGGCGTACGGTCGCCACCGCGTGTCCACGCGTCGGTGAGGGCCTGTGGCTGGTCGGCCACTCCCCCCTGATGAAACTGAATCGAGCTGCCAACGTGACACCGGTGATCGACTGACAGTGAAAGTTTGGCGCTGATTATCTTCCAACACAGCTCGATTCGGTTCAAGATGACAACATCAAATTTGTAGAGCTATGTGAGGGTAACAATCTTGCCAATTGGAGTTTGGACTGGTTCGGCCTAGATTTGAAACTACATGGCCCCAAAATGGTGCTCGGTGAAACTGAAACATGTTTTCAGTTAATGACACCGACTGAAACCCTAAATTCTTGACACTATATCTCCTAAACCATTGAGAACCAGGTATGGGTGATATTGGCAATGTTGTAGAGCTACACGAGGGCTACCAGTTTGTCAATATGAGTGGAAGCTGGTTTGGCCTGGTTTGCAAACTACAAGCTTCTAAAGTAGGCCACAGTAAAACTGGAGGGACACTTGGAGACTTAGAAAAAAAAATTTTGAGCTGACTTGTGGGCTACTTTAGAAAAAAAAGTGTTGAGACAGACCCTCTAGCTGACTTGTGGGCCATTTTTGAGCATGTTCTGGCCAGTTTCATGAGATGGTCATATTGAGACTTTTGTTCCCCATAAAATTCCCTACAACTTTGCTTAAGGGTGCTCCTCCATGCAAGGTCTCCAAGCTAGACTTTTTAATTGGTCAAACTAGAGCATCCTAGGGCTAAATGGTGGTCAACCACACCTTGGAGGGCATTTTGGTGATTTTGGTCAACATGAACCTTGCTCCATGAGTAACCCTAAGTATAACTAAGGTGTTGTGAGGCATAATTGGCTACTCTACCCTTTAGTTACACCAACTACCAAGTATCACATGATGTGAGCCAAACAAAATTCTAAAAACAATCACATTTGTTGCAACCACATAAAATAACATGAATGATGCATGCTTATGCTTATGCAAATGCAATGCAATTATGGAGCTAAACACTTGAGGTGTTACAGGTGTATTGTTTTAATTTAGTCATATTTGTATGTTATGCATGTCTGCTTGGATGCTTGTGTGGTGCTATATGATTTTGTCTAGTCGGTGAGCTATATGTGGTGATCAAGAAGCAACTCTTTGAAGCTTTGGACTAGAAGAAGGATCTGAGTTTAAGGCAAGTATAGCATCGGACCATCCTTGTTTTCCTAATAACCATTAATGTCACTTAATACATGATACATGTGTCAACCTTGTTGCCATTAAGGATATCCTACCTTTTGTACCTTGTACCTTGATACCTTGTACCATGATCTGTAACTTGAATAATGGTATATGCAACAATAAATGTTAAAATATGTTTTTTTGGCAACTTGGCTTAAGAGGGCGGGAGCATTGGGTTTTTATGGTGCTCTAGTTTCTCTACCTAAGGACTTATTTGTAAGTAATAACCCGGGACTTACAGTATAACTGTGAGAGCTATGGCTAGCCTAGGTTGTAGAATGGCTTATTGTCTCTCAAGGTGTATATAGCCTGCGTGGAATGTGCCACTTTGTTAAAGGGGCTCCATTCGCCTAGCTGCTGAAAACTATCGGCTACTAACTTGTCAGAGAGACTTTCGAAAGGCTTCATAGTGAACCCTACCGACCTTCCTTAGAAGTGGGTCAAGAGGATCGCGACCTCGGGCAAAAGGGCAAATCACGACTCATGGGTAAAGATGTACAACATCTACAGAGTGTCTTAAAACTATTATAATAGTCATGCTCACAGTCACGAGCGGCCTAGACTCATTATGGAATAGATGAACACTAATGATTATTGATATTGCTATACATTATTCTTGTTTACATGATCATGTTGTTGTGGGTTTATGCTAAACTTGTTGCTATTCAATTGTTAAAATTATGACTCACTAAAAGCTAATCGCAGTAAACCAGTGTCAGCCTTTAGAGCCTCATGAACCCCATGTTATATTGCTGAGTACGATACGTACTTATGCTTGTCTTTACTTTTTACTTAGAAAAAATCCTGGATAGGTACCAGAGTCCAGAGGAGTTAGGCTTGTGATCAACCAGTCAGTTGTTCCTATGGATTTGGAGCCTTCACTCGAAGATCGGAGTTATCATTCCGCTGTTTATGTTTAAGGTTATAATCTCTTGTACTAAGTACGTTATATATTAAGCATTGTCTTTTGATATTACCTCTGTTTGTAGCCATATGTGTGATTTGACTTTCTGGGCTCACATATGGTGTGTATGTGGTTTTATTCTTAAAACCGGGTACTACACCGGTAGTCAAACCCGTCCGGCGAAGTCAAAGAATCTTATCAACTAGACCCACACCATGGATCGAATTTAGATCATCAGGAGTTAGGAAAATGATCGATGCAAATGATGATTATACTGGTAGTATCTTTACCTCTGATCTAGACTAACAGCTCAAGGGTTATGGCATTTCGTTCAATTGCATAATCCTGCTCAAATGGCAATGAGTATATAAATTCAACTGAAGTATCATATTGGAGAAACTGGTCGATAAATGTTTTTCATTGAATGAAATAAGGTGACCGCATATCATACTTAAAGTTAAAAAAAAGTATCATACAGAAAGTTACATGATCATTTTTGCGATAGATTTCTAGGGAGTAGCTAATTTTTTGCCCTCTTGGGAACGCAGGAATTTCATAGAAATTGTATTTATATATATAGTATTTACGGTTACCGCTACCATTTTTGTTTAGTCAAAAACACGGTGAAACCTCATAAATGAGCCTCGGTAACCAATACCTTTTGGTTTCGCTTTCATCCCTACTTAGCACTTATATGCACAAGATAAGCAATGTGGCATCTAGGGTACTAACAAGAGCTCCTACACAAGTTTAGTATGCAAGGTCCATCAACCTAAGCAACTATAACAACAAATAAAGAAACAGAGTCCCTACTCATACTAGTGATTAAGGTAAGCAACTAAATTACACTAGTATAAGCAACTAATCGATATAGGCTATTCAACTAGTCAAGATACACAGTCAATTACACAAGCACAAGTAAAAGTTACAAGTCTAGTAAGCAAACCAATGGGGAGACATGGATGACACAATGAACTTTCTCCTGAGGATCGGTGGCTTACCAATCTCTTAATCCCTGTTGAGGCATGTCCGAGGATTGCTGCTCCACTCCTCGTTTACTAAGCCCGCAAGTTTTGACTCCCCCCCACAAGGTAGGCTCTATTGTGAGCACTAGTCTTGAGCCGATCGATCAGCAAGTAACTCCACAAGCCTCTCTATCTACTAGAGTAGCTCTTCGCCTTCCTCTAGTGGGGACGAGCACAAGAGCATTGAACAAGTCTCTTCTGGAGCTACCAGACGATCTCTATGTGGTGCTTCACAGAGTCATAGCCAACAAGCCATCTAGGGGTAGCACCCTCTAAGAGTAACAAACACATCCCTCTTGCAAATCGACAACTAGTGTCACTTGATCACTCTCTCAATGTGTTGCACTAGAGTGACTCCTCAACTCTCTAAATTATGCCTCACATGCAAAAGTACGAGAGAAATCAGAGGAGTACACATGAAGCTCTCTTCATGAATACAACATGCCCAAGATGCCAAGAGGCCTCCTACAACCAGCCACCCCTATATATATACGAGCCCTCAACTAGCCATTACTCTGCTTTTTCACGCTCTACGCTGGCCTGGCGGTTAGAATGGCCAGAGCCCAATGGTAGGCTAACGACACTTTTTTGAACATGCCTCTACTCTAGTGCCCCACTAGAAAATTCCGATCCAAACTCCTTCCTCTCAAGTTGAAACACGTGGAATATCACCCTTTCTTCGGTGTATTCTCATGTGCCCACTAAGTGGCACCACTAGAGAAACCATGCTCCAAATTTGAACCTCTCGTGTATCTTCTACTCTGCTAGACACACATGGCAGTTAGACCACACCTAGCACCTATCAAACTTGTCTCTTTAAGCAACACAAGTTAGAGCTCATGAGTGGCACTAGATAACCGACATGCAAAATGAATTTTCCTCTCTTAATAGTACGACTATCTATCCTAAACCTAGCCCATTATGTTCTCTAATACCTTAGGCCAGTGAAATGAAGTTCCCTACAAGTTATACCTTTGCTTTGCACATTTTCATTTCATCTCCATTGTGATTCCTGCAAGAATCCATTCTCCATCAATATCAACACCATCTTGGATGAACAATGGTCATCACAATGTGTGGCCAACCTTGTCACTTGACCATTACCATTTCACGAAGCTCCTTCATCATCTCTCCATCAAGCCACTTGATATTTTCACATACCATATTCACTTCGCTTGATCTTCATGACAGGATATGGTCCTCTTCATAGATTCACATGGCCTTCATAGTCTACCGATCTTATCCTTGCCCACTTTCTCCGTTACCTTGGTCCATCGAAGCCAAGCCCTCTACTCGCACTTCACCATATCGAGCCTCTAGCTTGCCCTTCACTCGTGCACACGGTCCACCATAGCCAAGCCTTTCCTTGGTCTTCACCATCTTGCCATATGAGACTGTCATAGGCCATCTTCATTATGTTTCTCCTTTCATATTGATCTTCTCATCTTCAACTCTTTACTAGTTGAGCACTTGCATCACATCCACAAGCCATCTCTCCTCCATGGCCTTCATGTCTTGCTCAACCTAGCTTGTGGAGTAATCATCGGTTTATCTCACATGAAACGTCATTAGTCCACCTAAGGTTGTCACTCAATTTACCAAAATGAAACTAGGACTTTCAAAGTTTGACTTAGGACAAAGTCAAATGAACTATGATTTGAAACAAAAGAAAGTAGGTATTAAAAACAACATAGGCAAAAGGAAAAAGAACAACTTTTTTCTACGGTTTAAATGTAGGTCAATATAGTGTTGTAAGGAATCATATTATCTCAGTTGCATTTGAGACATGTCTTGCTTCACATCCTCGCATTCCCCTTGCACTCCTTCTAGGATGTGGGTTTTAGTTGGGAATGAGGGCTGTAGAGGAAGATGTGTCGCGCGGAGAACCCCGAGCAGCAAAGCAATGCAACACAAACAGCATAGAAACTAACCCTTATACTCCTCTATTTCGGACTTATTACCCTGTTCATATAAATTAAAACAGCTCGCATATAGCGATGATGCGGAGTCTGATTCCTATACATATTGAATTCCATTGCAATGCACGGACACATTTGCTAGCTTATATTATACATTGGCTCCGTACTTGGGCTGTCCTACAGAAGCCAACTTCACAAAATTTGGTTGTAGCGGCATCTTAACAATTGGTGCGGGTGGCCAAGAAGTTTTTTACCCGAGCACATGGGTGGCAGTCTAGTCTTCGGATTGAGTGTTATTAGTGTGTCTTTCTATTTTAAGATCTTTTGTATGGCTGTGTGTATCCTCGTTATACAGAGGCCAGAAGTGTTTCAAGGTCTTTGTATCATCTCGATGTAACGATCTTGAAACTAATAAAGCTTTCCTTATCGAAAAAAAATAAATCTAGAGGCTTGCACTGGTAGCCAGCCATATTTGACTTCTTAGCAGCATGCATACTATGACGCACAAAGTCACTGACCAAGTCAAAAAGAAGCAGAGATTGTTTGTAGTTTTTCAGGGTCTAGTGCAAATGACACACAAGATGTAAGCACCGGTGCACCATGTCAACAATGTACAACTAGGCAACCCATAATGATTGACTTGGTCTTCTTCAAGTAAGTAAAAATTTTCAAACTTCTCCATGCACTACAAAATTTTTCTATGGATCGGAGCAGTAAGTTTTGTAGGTCATTGGGTAAGGCTTGGTTACCATACAGGCAATTTTTAATTAATATGTACAAGATGTCGAACCAACCAAAACTAATTTGAAGTAACAGCCGTGCATATGAATTGCAGTTTTTATTTATTCAATATACACATTTTATTTAGAAATATACTAGTTTTCCCCAGAACTACAAAACAGATATTAGACCAAACAAATCATACTTTTTCCAGTATTTCATTGAAAGCAAAAGTACTGATATACACCTGTTGCCAGCCTAAATCTAATAACAGTTTAAGAGAGACAAGATGCTCCAACAAAATGCAGAAACACCCTAGATAAAGGCCAGCAGACTAACAGCACCCTAGCTAAATCAGTGATAGGAGTACCATCCATTTGTCATGCATTATTAGAAGCAACCGTGCTTGGCCCGTCATCGATGGAGGCTGCTCTAAATGCTGCACAAATACACAAATTATGTAAAGATAAATAGATTGGTTATCGAACCAATCTGTGCACTCGACGAACAAGTAAAACCAAACACAGGGACCAGCAATTGCTTTAGAAAATAAAGCAGGCCCTAATATATGGAAGTCCAGCATTTAACAACCAGGCAGCCTAATAGATAAACAAGTTTCTTAGAAGATCAAACCAATTTTATGATGATCCATAAAAAATAAAATGTAGCACAACTTTATGTTATATATATTGCAATATTCTACTCTGAAAAACTCATTATTCTTGAACCAGTATATTATTGCCCATACTTCCATGCATGCTACTAAGTTGAATTAGTACCAACAATTAAACCTAGAGAAAGTAAAACTTTACAGAATTCAACATGGCCCAAGACACATGGCAATTACCTGGAGTGCAGAAACTCTTGTAGGGAACACAGACAGCATCCGCAGCAGCAACGATGTAAGGTGAGCATGAGAGGTTAGAAGCAGGGGAGAAGACCCTTGAGGTCAACAACTTTATGCTGCCTCCATGTCCATCCACCACTCGGAGTCGGAGCAGACTCCCTCAACCATATGCAGAGAGAGAAATCGTCATACATCATGGCAAATCCCATCCCATCATCCTCCACTGACATGAGCACAATAATGGTAGACACGATGCATATCGGCGGTAACCTTATGACTGACAGATCATTCTTGGCCAAATCGTACTCTAGATTTCCATTGTTGTGCTGTAGGAGGAAGTAGAGTGCATTCCCGACAAGGGCACCGGAATTGCAACGTTGCTCAACATACCAAGGTAGCTCAATAGAGGCTGTCCGGCTCCACTTATCGGCCTCAGATGAGTAGACGTCAGCCTTAGTGAAGCTCTCGAACATGGTCCCTAAGCAATCTAGACATTCTTTCCAAAAAATTGAGAGAAGAGTCTTTATAGATTTAGACTGCTTCATTTACAAGTAAGTTATTTATTCCCTGCCTAATTCCTAATTTATTTTATCCAAGCGATGTCCTATTTATTTTCCTTTATTTTCTGCTTTTCTCCTTTTTATTCTGGATCACCTTGGATGCAGGGGAATTTGAGGAGCGGAGGTGGCCCGCCCCCCTGGCTGTGCACCCTGGCTACATCGCATGCCAGGGGTCCGGGGTTGGTCAGGGTTGGGTCATGAGCTCCTCCTGGCCTGCTTGACCCGATGTTGGGTCCCTGATCTAGGCGCATGACAGCTATCAATTTCAATTTTTATGGGGCTACATATTTCAATTTTCCTATAATTAGTTAGAATAATTGTTTTTCAAAATGGGGTGACCAATTTCAATTAATGTAGAATAAATTGTTTTGAGCTACAATTGTTGTTCATGAAGGCTCCACGAACCGGCAGTGAAGATTGTGATCACTACCGGTCTATAAGAACCGACACTTATGTGAACCCTCCATCACTACTGGTTTCGTTGTGTCGGTTTAAAATCCGATAGTGAATGGGGGGTTTTGAACCGGCAGTGAAGTCTCAATCTGAGGTAGTGCATGATACATCCCATTGTTATTACTTGCGGTAAAAACACTGATACTTTTATATAGTAGTAAAGACTTCTTTGTTTTAAGAAACTGCAACCATACTCTAGTGATGACTTGCGAGAACTAGAAGGCAACACAAGAAAAAAATACAAAAAGGGACTCCATCTAAAGGTTTCATCACTTGCATGTCTGGTCATGTGATGACAAATTTAGAAGGTTTATGCCAGTTAGATTTTAGTCCGTTTTAGTCCCTCCGATTAGAATCGAACGTCATAGATTTAGATTAGATATCTATATAAGAAACCCAACCCTAAAGATCTCTCCCTCATTCCCACCTACCGCCGCAAGAGCTCAAGCTCTTACCCAACACTGTGCAGTGCCATTGTTGTGCCTAGCACTGAGACAGCCCTGTCGTCGCTCTTGACTCCTCCACCGATGTAGACCTGCCTTCGCGTCGGATGCTCTTCTAGTCTGGTAAGACAACTACACTCCTCCCCTATATGTGGCGACAGATCTACTACTCCTTGCCGCCTCCATGATATATCTATCTAAGATTTGTTACTCTTATTGGTGACTCTGCTCATCCATCAGCCTTGGCACCCCGGCGACAGGTCGCATCACCTTCGCACCAACCGCCCACCATCACAGGGCCCGCAACCCTCCCTCTAAGCCGTGCGGACCTTGATCCTAACCCTAAAACCATATGTGTCTAGATAGTCGCCAAAGTCAAAAAAAATTGACAGATTTCTTAACTGTTAAGGCATGTTTTTCCTGTATTTATTAAAATTCTTTTTTGATAGGTCAAGTGATTCAAAAAGTTCAACCCTGGTCTTTGTGGACTCCACAAGATAGGAATCAGGTCCCTCGATCCATGGAGAAACTGCCCCCTGGTTTCCTCTCTCTCGGAAGCGGAAGCGGAAGCGCGGAATTCAGCTTCCCCGACCTACTAGGTACCCACCGCATGCCGCCGCAGCTGCCGGATGAGATCGTCGAGGAGTTCTTGCTCTGCATTCCTCCTGACGACCATGAGCATCTCCTCTGTGTCGCACTCGTCTGCAAGCGCTGGGCCTACCTCCTCGGTAGTCGTGGCTTCCGCCGCCGATACCGCGAGCGCCACCGGACGCCACTGTTGCTGGGGTTCCTCGGCAACCTCATCGACACCGGCGGGTACGCACGCTTCATCCCCACGCGCGCGTTCCGGCCGGTCCACCCCGACCGCCACGACTACCGCGCACACGACGCCCGCCACGGCCGGGTCCTCCTCAACAGAATCGCTCGATGCGGCGACGTGTTCCAGGGAGTGGAGGCCGCTCTCATCGTTTGGGACCCTATCACCGATGAGCAGTGGCCCCTACCGCCTCTGCTGCGGGACCAGCCGGTGCGCAACTGGACCGCCGCGGTGCTTTGCGCCACCACCGGCGCTGCCGGCCTTGTCACCTGCGACCACCTAGGTTGCCGCCCGGGGGACTTCCATGTCGTCTTTGTTGGCATCGACGACAAGGAGATGTTTGCCAGCGTCTACTCATCAGATTCTGCCACATGGAGTGAAGCGACCTCTGCGAACCTTCCTGATGATTATCTCCATGAGGCGGTGCTCCCTGCTCTAGCAGGGAATGCACTCTACTTTGTCTTTCGGATGGGAATGGCAATGCTCAAGTACGATCTGGCCATGAGGGTGATGTCTGTGATGCACATACCGGTCAGTTGGCATCCTCGCCGCGTTGTGCCCATGGCGATGGACGATGGCGGCCTAGGGCTCGCGGAAGTGGACATGGAGTCTAATCTCATACTCTGGTCAATGGAGGTTAGTGCTGATGGAAATGTGGAACAATGGGTAGTGAGTAGACACTTTGAGCTCAGGACGCTGCTCCCTGCTCATGCCCTTGCGTTCTGTGTGGTTGCCGTTGCGGATGCCGTGGGTGTCATCTTCGTGTATACGGTTGATGGGGTCTACACTTTTGATCTGAACTCTGGGCAGGTCACCAAAGTTTTAAGCTATGGTTTCTATGACATTATCCCCTTTGTGAGCTTCTATACTCCAGGTACGATCACATGAGGTCCTACTTATAACATTATATTAGCCTTTAATTTTGCAGTGTTGCTCAGTTGTGATTTTTCCTGATTTATAGGGGCACCGGAATATTTTTTTGTTGGATTTCTATGTGCTCTAGAACAATCACTTCATAAAACTGTATTCTCCATTTATCCTGGCCCAATGCCATATAAAGCTGTGATACACATATAGTCATATTTCCTTTTATGACCACTGTTGGAATTAATATGCTAGACATGCGCAGTAGGAATTTCTTGGTCTGGTGTTGCTGTTCTGGACATATGGCTTGAATACGTATCTTAATTTGGGCTGGGCCAGGAAGGTGCTCAAAAGGCCATTACCCTGCATATATGATCTAGCTTTTTGCCCTGCAGTAGCTACGATACGTCGCATTGTTAGTTAACAACAGTATGGAAGCAACGATATGTTGCTTTTTAGTTTTTACCCTGCAGTAGCTACGATACGTCGCATTGTTAGTTAACAACAGTATGGAAGCAACGATATGTTGTTTTCTGGAATTTCAAGTTTATCATCTTTTAATATGAATAAGTGTGGGTTTCAAATGGTGGAGGCGTGGAGCTGCAGATAATAAGTTATTGTTACGTTTTTTGTGCTAGGATAGGAAAAATGTTTAATAAGGGGAATTGATTTCTCAGCCTGCTGACTTTTTTTTTTAATTTTTTGTATTTCTGCAGTATTACGAGCGGCCTTAGACAGGTGAGGAACTGAGTGCGGGTGATTCAAGTAGTGCTCTTGGCAGAAATAAGGTGCTCAGCGGAGGGTTTCTTGGCAATGGGAAAATTGGTGGAAATGATAAATAGTATGAGCCTTATAGTGGACAAGGTCATTGAACAATATTGAGATATATACTGATATAATCAGGAGTAGCAAGACATATATAGACTGTGTCGTTTTAATTAGTTTCAGCTCATGAGAGACTGCATATCAAACTCTGTTTCAGTTTAAATGATCTGGTCGTGGTCTACTGCTCTGTCACTGCTAGTGAACCTATCCAGCTGTCTCTTTCTAAGCCTTCGTTTCTGCTTGCTGTGTAATTGTGCTGGAGGGTGATGCTAATTTGCTGGCCATACAAATTTTAACTAATGCATTTTTTAGCACTTGCACCACACTGAATTTATGTCACACCCAAAATTTTCTATTTTGGGTTGTGCGGGAAAAACGCTAAATAAAATAAATTATTTCAATATCTGAATAAATTTATTAGATAAGTTAAGTTGTTGCTAATTAAATATAGAAAATTGTGGTTTTAAACTTTTTTATATTAATTTGATAATGTGGTGTTTGTGTGATGCTTGTCTTTGGTGTTGGTGAGTGCTATTATTTTCAAAATACCATAGGACGACGTTTACTTCTCATCGGAAAACTTTTTGGTATTTTCTGGATTCAAAATTCCAATTTTCGTGAGCTTAATCTTTTTCCTTGATCTCTTCATCCATCTTTTCATAAGCTCCAAATATTTTATTTGGGTTCCTCATGTTCCATAATGTCTCTAGAAAATTCCCTCGAATTTTCGGAGCTTTCGGAGTATTTTTCGCGGCTTAAATAATAATTCTGGACTTTTCTAGAATTATTTTATCCACGAAATTAATTAATTCCGAAAATAATAAATATCTTATTTTCCACCAAAGCTTGTGTGCAATAATCCTAAATGTCCATTCATTTATTTACTAATGGGCTTTAATAATTAATTAGGCCTATTAGTAAAGATGGAGGGTGCAACGTCAATTAGCACCATATCGCTAGTTGACGTGAAGGTGGAGAGTCTTCCTCCCTATATATATATCCGGCCTGCCTGCTAGACCTGTTTTCCGCCGCTGTTGCCACCGCCGCCGCTGTTGTCGCCGCCGCCGCTGTTGCCGCCGCCGCCGCTGTTGTCGCCGCCGCCGCTGTTGCCGCCGCCGCTGTTGCCGCCGCCGCCGTTGTTGTCGCCGCCGCCGCTATTGCCGCCGCCGTCGCTATCTCAACCGCCCACTCCTTCCTCTCTCTCTAGGGTTCCCTGCCGCTCCCGCAAATCGCACAATCGGAGACCCCCGACCCGCCCTCCAATGACGACCATGAGCGACGATGGCGACCGCACCTGCCGCTCTTTGCCGAGGAGATGGACATCACTGACCAGCAGCTCAAGCCATGCAAATGCGGCTACGATATTTGTGTTTGGTGCTGGCACCACATCATAGACATGGCTGAGGAGGAGGAAACAGTGTGCCGCGCACGCTATGACAAGGACAGGATCGTCAAGACTTGTGACAGGATAGTAGCAGAGGAAAATACATAGAAGAAGCACAAGACCCAAAAGGATTAAGCCAAAGGCAGCACCACCGCCAACAGCAGTAGTGGATCCAGCCAAAATTCCATTGATGTCATAAGTACTACGCCATGGCTTAAGTTCACGTATGAGCATCAATTTGCAATGAAAATCTCAGGAAATCATTGCTGTCATGTGAGCGCAATGAACAGGGCTGGCTCCACCCCTGGCCAACAGCAGTGTCATCTCGCCTCCATGACAACCCATCCAAGTCACAGCATCTTCTTGCATCCAGCTTGACCCAACCTTATCCAGGGAGCATCCACCTTGGTGGTTCCTCTACTGCACCTGTTGTAGGGATCACTCCAGTAATTCCTCCTTATGGAGGCTACAAAGGTGATGCGGCAGGAGATTGGTCCTCTTTATACCAACCACGAAGGGATGAGAGCTCTGCAAAGGAGTTTAGCTTGCGTTTACTTTGTGCTGCTGCAAATGTGGGGGGTGTAATTGGGAAGGGTGGTGGAATTATCAAACAGATCAGGCAGGAATCTGGAGCTTTAATCAAAGTGGCTAGCTCCAATTCAGACCCTGATGATGACTGCATAATTACAGTTTCTGAGAAAGAGTTCTTTGAAGATCCTGTATCTCCAACAATTGATGCTGCAGTTCGTTTGCAGCCTAGATGCAGCGAGAAAAGTGATTCAGAATCAGCTGGGTATTCAAATATATTTGTCACTGCTCCAAGTCCAGAGAACTTAAAAACTCTGTTTGACTTTGTGTGTAAGGGAATAAATGCATTGGAGTACAAGGAGCATTTGCATTATGATGTGGTGAAGAGGATGATCCAGATGCCGGCCGTGCACCACCAGCCAGGAACTGTGCGTGCTGCCCCTGCTCCAATTACTTGCTAGTTTGATGACCTCATCATCACATCATGCAGGTATTATGGCCGTTTTTCTTTAGTAAAACAAATCCTGAAATACAATAGAAATACGTATACACATATAATCTTGTTTTGATTATAAAATCTTCGTTTTAACTCCGATTTGACCCGTTCAAGTTGCGTTAGGTTTGTATTTGCGAGCTCTACATGTTAGTGTAGCTGTACAGTAGGTTTAGAAAGTTTAATTTTCGAGTTTATATTAAAGTAATTATTTATCTATAGGAAATCTTAGAAAATTCATAACTTTCACGTTTTAGATCCGAATTTCGTGATCTTTACGTCTGTGTGATCGTAGTAACGTGTAGAATAGTTTTGTAAGCTTTCCTAAATGTTTTTCTACTGTTGGTGTACTGTTCTAATTGTATCTTTTGTTTGCTTCGTGTATGTTTGCTCGGAATGTTTGTATGTTGATGCTTGGTGATCGAATTTAGACGGTGAGCAGTACTACAACGATTAGGAGTATTATTTTGAGCCGGACCAGCAGTATCTATCGGAGAACTTTGATCAAGGCAAGTATAACATGGGACTATCCTTGTTACCTATTCACTATAATCAATATCATATGCATGTGTCTACCTTGACAACCTTAGAGATTATAACTTAGCTATTGATATCTTGTTTCCTTGTCACCTATGGGTTGTGCATTTGGGTAGCTATTGCTAGTGCTTAATTATGAACAATGATCTTGTAATTTGATTAATGGATTAAGCAATCAACCATTAAGATGATTTTATTACTGTTGAAAAGGGGGCTAGAGCAAGGGGTTATATTATTGCTCTGGTTTCTCTCCATAAGGACTTATCTGTACGTGATCATCCGGGACATACAGTACAGCTGTGAGGGCTATATGGCTCTGGCTCTAGTTGTTCAAGAGACCTTTTCTAGCTTGTTAGTGGTTACCTTATATGGCGTAAGAATGGCTTGCCACGTTGGGTGTAGTGCGAGCCCCTGGCCTAGTGTGTATAGGCTGCGGTTGTTGTGCCACAGGGAAGGGGGGTTCTACATCTGCCTGCCGAGTGAATCTAATGGCCCTAACTTGTTAGACGAACTTTTGAATGGCTTTATATGGTTTCCGATGTTTTGGGCTTTGCAAACCCATGCATTTGGAAATCATGACTCACAGTGAAAGTGTACACCTCTGCGCAGAGTTAAAAACTGGTATACTAGCCGTGCCCACGGATACGGGCGGCCTTGGAACATTTACAGATAGATGATCACCATTGTTATATCATGCTTAATTACTGTTGTTATTATTATGCTCATGTTAATGCTATTCATTATCCTTATTACAATTGATCATTGGTTCATTAATGGGATTGAATTACCTTGATGCTACACAATTGCTAAATATATGATAAATAAAAGCTAAATGCAGTCAAACAGTGTCTAGCCTTTTGTGCCTCATGAACCCTGTGTTATACTTGTTGAGTTCGACATGGACTCACTCTTGCTATTTCCCCCATACTCCAGTGTGTAGTAAGATGCTACTCGGAAGAAGGACAAAGGTGTAGTAGAGTTTCCAGAAGACTAGTAGAAGTGCTAGGCATATGTTACCCCCAGTCAGCCGTCCCTGAGAAGAATGGAGCCTGAAGTTTAGTCACCGTTCCGCGATACTCTGATGTAAGTGTTAATATAGCTATGTATACGTTATATAATAACATTGTTTCTGATACTTTTTCATTCTGACATATGTGTGGACTTCCTGGGCACACATATGATTAGCCTGGTTTTGTTCTTTAGAAAACTGGGTGTGACAGAGTGGTATCAGAGCGGTGTTGACTGTAGGACGTATGCCAAGTAACACTGGACGTATTCTAAAACTTATTTTACGATAAAACTATTTTGTCATCCCTTGACTCATTGATTTTGACTATTTTCCTCTTCCTTGTCCTGTTGTATCCCTTCCTTGATATAGCTTCCTTTGAGCTATTATTTCTTACTCCCTTGGATTTTGTTTTATATTGTTTTTACTAAAAGTTTTCTGATCTTACCTAGTTCAAAGATTTGATGGTTTTTCATCATCTATAATCTGCCATTTAGGATGACCACCATTGTTGAAGAAGCACGTGTAGTACGGATGATGTGATGTGTGCTTGTTTTGCTTGATGTGTTGCTTGTGTGTTGCCTTGTTCTCGTGTTTCAAAGGTGGCTAGGAAGGTATAAGTCTTGAGGAGTAGCTTGATCCATGTAAGTGGGGTAGGTTTTACGTAATACTCCGCATGCTGATTTTTATAGCAGTCTGCAATGTTTCTGTTATATCTCAAGATATGGACATGAGAAATTTATGAAATTTTACTAGGAATAACTAGACTTCTGTATCTTTCCAAACCCACTGGAATTACCTTTTTATCTATTATGAGCTAAGAGATATACCTGTTCCAAGTTGGGGTCACTGTGCAGTCTGGAATCCTAAAACAGTTTCGGTTAAGTTCAGTTTTTGACTAACTTATGGACAGAATCTGGAAAAGTGTTGTGAATAAAAGTCGTAGATAATTTCATAAGCTTTCCAACCATGTAAAGATCACTTTATTTGGATCTTTGTAGCTCGAGTTATGTCAGATTTACTGAACTGTTAAAATTGAAATTCGTCCAGAAATTTTCTGCATTACTTCCTTATCTTGTATGAGTGAATATATCATTGGATATCTTTGAATCTCATTGATTTGCCTTGGAATCTTACATTAGAGATGATTATGGTTATCTAGTATAAAAGGAGATGCAAGTTACTTTGGTGTTCCCTAGTTTCTTTTTCTTAAGGGGTAGCAAAGTTGTGAGTGTTGCAAGATGAAGGTTTCGTATGTCCTAGTGCTTCACTTGGAAGAAGTGGTTATCTCTATGATTGGAAGTCTACTCATGTGCTAGTGTTGTTTGCTTGGGATCAGTTCTTTGTTGGATCGTCTACAAGAAGCTCGGGTATTCGTCAGAACTGGTCTTCACTTTAAGCTATCATTAGTTGGGAGTTCAATATTCAATTCAACATACTCTATACAAGTTAGCATGGACGACATAGGAAGGAGATGTTGGAAGTCTATAGTTAGTTTCATGAAAACTTAGATGACATCACCCCCATATCAAGTATGTTTAGTAAGTTTTAAGTGAAGGACTTATCATTAGCAGCACGCTTTAAAGAAAATGTTGCCTTCAATGACATTGCCAGGTGGAACAAAATCTTTGTTAAGTGGGGTAGTGTCCGTTACCATCATCAATCTCAAGCGACGAGGTACCAAGAACTGAAGATCAAACTTTATCTTTCTTGTCATCTTTTGGCTATCCTTCATCCATGTCTTATATCTCATCAACACAAATCAAAGAAGCATGAAGACTTGAAGATTAGTGTCATCGATCTCTCTAGTCTCTCTGAATCTTGTTCCTACCTTATCCTGTCTTTTTAGAGCAGTCTGTCTTCCATAGCTTATATCTCTATTTTTGGACGCCCAAAAATCATGGATAAATTTTGGACAATAGTAGACTTCAATATCTTTCTCTGACCGTAAGAACCACCCTGATAGCTATTATGGTTTGGGAATTATGAAAATCACAAGGCGACGGATCTGTGCTGTCAGCAACCTGAAATAGTTTCTGTTGTGCACAGTTTTCGACTACCTTAACTGCAGAATCTGGAGAAGTGTTCTATAAGAAAGTTATAGTAAATTTGATAAGCTTTTCAACGGTATAAGCTACAACATTATTGGATTCGTAGAACTTGAGTTATAACTGTATTTCTGCACTGCTATTTTTCTGCTCGCGAGGAAGTGCAGGTTACTTGTCCTTGCATGTGCTCATGAATCTCTTTGGGATGCCAGAAGGACATGATGGTAGTTATCAATCAGAAACAAATGCAATATATCCATTGGTGTTCTCCAATTGATCTCTTCTTAAGGGGGTTTGTCGAACTAAAGACGATACAAGATGGAGGTTTATATGTTCTATTTCATCACCTGGAAGCATCAGCTATCTACATGGTTGCAAAATCATTATCGAGCGCAAGTATCTTTTCTCAGAGTGGGTAACCTGTTGGAACCATTTATAAGGATCGTAAGTGTCTAAAAGACACCTTCACAAAGTTGGTTATGAGTTTGTGGCATCATCATTGGATAAGAGTTGATGAAGGAAAAGTGAAGATTTGCAGATCAATTTTATCCTTCTCCCTAGTCTCTCCGAATCTCGGGACGAGATTCCTGTTAAGCGGGGTAGATTTGTCACACCCAAAATTTTCTATTTTGGGTTGTGCGGGAAAAACGCTAAATAAAATAAATTATTTCAATATCTGAATAAATTTATTAGATAAGTTAAGTTGTTGCTAATTAAATATAGAAAATTGTGGTTTTAAACTTTTTTATATTAATTTGATAATGTGGTGTTTGTGTGATGCTTGTCTTTGGTGTTGGTGAGTGCTATTATTTTCAAAATACCATAGGACGACGTTTACTTCTCATCGGAAAACTTTTTGGTATTTTCTGGATTCAAAATTCCAATTTTCGTGAGCTTAATCTTTTTCCTTGATCTCTTCATCCATCTTTTCATAAGCTCCAAATATTTTATTTGGGTTCCTCATGTTCCATAATGTCTCTAGAAAATTCCCTCGAATTTTCGGAGCTTTCGGAGTATTTTTCGCGGCTTAAATAATAATTCTGGACTTTTCTAGAATTATTTTATCCACGAAATTAATTAATTCCGAAAATAATAAATATCTTATTTTCCACCAAAGCTTGTGTGCAATAATCCTAAATGTCCATTCATTTATTTACTAATGGGCTTTAATAATTAATTAGGCCTATTAGTAAAGATGGAGGGTGCAACGTCAATTAGCACCATATCGCTAGTTGACGTGAAGGTGGAGAGTCTTCCTCCCTATATATATATCCGGCCTGCCTGCTAGACCTGTTTTCCGCCGCTGTTGCCACCGCCGCCGCTGTTGTCGCCGCCGCCGCTGTTGCCGCCGCCGCCGCTGTTGTCGCCGCCGCCGCTGTTGCCGCCGCCGCTGTTGCCGCCGCCGCCGTTGTTGTCGCCGCCGCCGCTATTGCCGCCGCCGTCGCTATCTCAACCGCCCACTCCTTCCTCTCTCTCTAGGGTTCCCTGCCGCTCCCGCAAATCGCACAATCGGAGACCCCCGACCCGCCCTCCAATGACGACCATGAGCGACGATGGCGACCGCACCTGCCGCTCTTTGCCGAGGAGATGGACATCACTGACCAGCAGCTCAAGCCATGCAAATGCGGCTACGATATTTGTGTTTGGTGCTGGCACCACATCATAGACATGGCTGAGGAGGAGGAAACAGTGTGCCGCGCACGCTATGACAAGGACAGGATCGTCAAGACTTGTGACAGGATAGTAGCAGAGGAAAATACATAGAAGAAGCACAAGACCCAAAAGGATTAAGCCAAAGGCAGCACCACCGCCAACAGCAGTAGTGGATCCAGCCAAAATTCCATTGATGTCATAAGTACTACGCCATGGCTTAAGTTCACGTATGAGCATCAATTTGCAATGAAAATCTCAGGAAATCATTGCTGTCATGTGAGCGCAATGAACAGGGCTGGCTCCACCCCTGGCCAACAGCAGTGTCATCTCGCCTCCATGACAACCCATCCAAGTCACAGCATCTTCTTGCATCCAGCTTGACCCAACCTTATCCAGGGAGCATCCACCTTGGTGGTTCCTCTACTGCACCTGTTGTAGGGATCACTCCAGTAATTCCTCCTTATGGAGGCTACAAAGGTGATGCGGCAGGAGATTGGTCCTCTTTATACCAACCACGAAGGGATGAGAGCTCTGCAAAGGAGTTTAGCTTGCGTTTACTTTGTGCTGCTGCAAATGTGGGGGGTGTAATTGGGAAGGGTGGTGGAATTATCAAACAGATCAGGCAGGAATCTGGAGCTTTAATCAAAGTGGCTAGCTCCAATTCAGACCCTGATGATGACTGCATAATTACAGTTTCTGAGAAAGAGTTCTTTGAAGATCCTGTATCTCCAACAATTGATGCTGCAGTTCGTTTGCAGCCTAGATGCAGCGAGAAAAGTGATTCAGAATCAGCTGGGTATTCAAATATATTTGTCACTGCTCCAAGTCCAGAGAACTTAAAAACTCTGTTTGACTTTGTGTGTAAGGGAATAAATGCATTGGAGTACAAGGAGCATTTGCATTATGATGTGGTGAAGAGGATGATCCAGATGCCGGCCGTGCACCACCAGCCAGGAACTGTGCGTGCTGCCCCTGCTCCAATTACTTGCTAGTTTGATGACCTCATCATCACATCATGCAGGTATTATGGCCGTTTTTCTTTAGTAAAACAAATCCTGAAATACAATAGAAATACGTATACACATATAATCTTGTTTTGATTATAAAATCTTCGTTTTAACTCCGATTTGACCCGTTCAAGTTGCGTTAGGTTTGTATTTGCGAGCTCTACATGTTAGTGTAGCTGTACAGTAGGTTTAGAAAGTTTAATTTTCGAGTTTATATTAAAGTAATTATTTATCTATAGGAAATCTTAGAAAATTCATAACTTTCACGTTTTAGATCCGAATTTCGTGATCTTTACGTCTGTGTGATCGTAGTAACGTGTAGAATAGTTTTGTAAGCTTTCCTAAATGTTTTTCTACTGTTGGTGTACTGTTCTAATTGTATCTTTTGTTTGCTTCGTGTATGTTTGCTCGGAATGTTTGTATGTTGATGCTTGGTGATCGAATTTAGACGGTGAGCAGTACTACAACGATTAGGAGTATTATTTTGAGCCGGACCAGCAGTATCTATCGGAGAACTTTGATCAAGGCAAGTATAACATGGGACTATCCTTGTTACCTATTCACTATAATCAATATCATATGCATGTGTCTACCTTGACAACCTTAGAGATTATAACTTAGCTATTGATATCTTGTTTCCTTGTCACCTATGGGTTGTGCATTTGGGTAGCTATTGCTAGTGCTTAATTATGAACAATGATCTTGTAATTTGATTAATGGATTAAGCAATCAACCATTAAGATGATTTTATTACTGTTGAAAAGGGGGCTAGAGCAAGGGGTTATATTATTGCTCTGGTTTCTCTCCATAAGGACTTATCTGTACGTGATCATCCGGGACATACAGTACAGCTGTGAGGGCTATATGGCTCTGGCTCTAGTTGTTCAAGAGACCTTTTCTAGCTTGTTAGTGGTTACCTTATATGGCGTAAGAATGGCTTGCCACGTTGGGTGTAGTGCGAGCCCCTGGCCTAGTGTGTATAGGCTGCGGTTGTTGTGCCACAGGGAAGGGGGGTTCTACATCTGCCTGCCGAGTGAATCTAATGGCCCTAACTTGTTAGACGAACTTTTGAATGGCTTTATATGGTTTCCGATGTTTTGGGCTTTGCAAACCCATGCATTTGGAAATCATGACTCACAGTGAAAGTGTACACCTCTGCGCAGAGTTAAAAACTGGTATACTAGCCGTGCCCACGGATACGGGCGGCCTTGGAACATTTACAGATAGATGATCACCATTGTTATATCATGCTTAATTACTGTTGTTATTATTATGCTCATGTTAATGCTATTCATTATCCTTATTACAATTGATCATTGGTTCATTAATGGGATTGAATTACCTTGATGCTACACAATTGCTAAATATATGATAAATAAAAGCTAAATGCAGTCAAACAGTGTCTAGCCTTTTGTGCCTCATGAACCCTGTGTTATACTTGTTGAGTTCGACATGGACTCACTCTTGCTATTTCCCCCATACTCCAGTGTGTAGTAAGATGCTACTCGGAAGAAGGACAAAGGTGTAGTAGAGTTTCCAGAAGACTAGTAGAAGTGCTAGGCATATGTTACCCCCAGTCAGCCGTCCCTGAGAAGAATGGAGCCTGAAGTTTAGTCACCGTTCCGCGATACTCTGATGTAAGTGTTAATATAGCTATGTATACGTTATATAATAACATTGTTTCTGATACTTTTTCATTCTGACATATGTGTGGACTTCCTGGGCACACATATGATTAGCCTGGTTTTGTTCTTTAGAAAACTGGGTGTGACAATTTATTTTATTGCTCTCTGTTTGGTTACCACTTATCTCAATGTTCTACATACTCAGTAACGCGTGTCGCGCATCCTCCACACTGTGTAATTTATTTTAGATAGATAGATATATTTTTAGCATCTAAAATACAGTCATCTCTCTGTGGGCCTTAGATTTACCGTTAGATTTTATGATCATATAACGACCTAAAATAATTCAAAGAGTCTGTAACAAACATGATAGAATCCGACGGTTGTGTTTGTAGATTGCTAAGAGACGCTAGTTCATGATCAAATAGCTAACCAGTGTGAGTTGGCTGCAGTTGCAAGCTTGCAAAATGGCAAATTCGTGGCCCAAGCCTAGGTTTTTATAGTACTATTCTAATATATACAAATAAATATCCAAGATATTAGCTAAAAGGAAATGCTAAATTTGTTGATTCAGTTATTTTCTAAAATAAACCTCACCTAAAAAAAACTAGACTAGTCCAGCAGGCTATGTAAATTTGGCCTTCTATATTTTCAAATCTTCTACGTCACAGTTTTTTAAAAAAAAAACTCGGAAACAAGTGCTTCCATTAAACATTACCTCCAGGCATATCGCTGGAGACAAGTTCTTTTACAAAGTCTGGTACATGATCAAGAAATATGTGAGAATTGTCAAAAACTGAGCTAGCACCATAGGTAGCTAAACAATCTGCTACCCCGTTACATACTCTACTGCAAACCGAGACTTTACAAATTACAAACTCTGAACACATCAAATCTCAAATTTGCTTGAATAATGCCCCTAGGAGGCTTCTATCCTAGTTTGGAGAAGACATGGCTTCACTGAGAATTGTAGAATCTGTCTCCAACAGTACATAAGACATACCCCAATGTATAGCACGTTGCAAACACCGCATTGCCACCAAAGTTTCAGCGTGTAGAGGAGAAGATAGCTGTTGCAGGCGTCCCACTCCCACCTCCAGAACCTCCATCTTTGCATTTGTCACAACCATTGTGCAACCACCCGTGCCCGAATTAAGATGAAAGGACGCATCAAAATTAAGCTTGTAAAAGCCAGTTGGTGGTGGTTTCCATTTGAGTTGATGCTTTGACTTTACAGGGAGGGACCCATTCTGGAGCTTCTCCCATTCCATTAAATGATAGAGCACAAAACTGCAAATTTCCGACGTGGTAGGCATTCATTGGCCTTCATTTGTTTTATTCCTTGCTGACCACCACTTCCACATAAAGATTAGTGTCTTCTCTTGCGCCATTGGTTCCATGTCAAGGATCAGGCTTATAGTTTCTTTACCAGATTTACAGCCTTCAAGCATAACTCTTACATGTTCAGATTCCAATGCTTGCCAACATTCCTTTATACGTTTGCACTTGAAAAAAAGATGACCACAATCTTCATCAAGACGACAATACAGTGGGCACAAAGCATCTAATTGAATTCCTCTCCTTGCTAAATTACGGCGTACCGGTAGGCTGTTGTGAGTTAACCTCCATACAAACATTTTAACCTTATTAGGAAGTTTCAACTGCTAGATTCGATGCCATTTGAAATTCCCTTGCTCTAAGCTTCCTGAACTTGATGGTGATGATGCATCTTTATTCAATTTGTTATCCCTGATTTGCACAGCCAGTTTATATGCAAACTTGACTGAGAAAAGTCCCTTTGAATCATAGTGCTAGGCCGGCCAATCCTCCATTTATGGATCAGTTGGAATTGCTAGGATAATTTGTGCGTCTTCCGGCCAAAATGTATCCATCACCAATTGCTCATCCCATGTACCAGAAACAGGATCAATGAGGTCTGAAACTTTTGTTAGTAGTGAGCGTCCCTTTGGCGTGATCGGTCTCCTCGTACTCCCCCTGGGTAACCATGGATCAGACCATATATTAACTGAATTCCCTCCAATTCTCCAAAAAATACCATCCCTTAAAAGGTCCAATCCGTGTAGAATACTTCGACATGAGTATGAAACACCAGCCCGGACACTGCAATGCATAATACTCTTGTTCGGGAAGTATTTAGCCTTCAAGATTCGTCCACACAAGGTTTCCGGACATGTTAATAACCTCCATGCTTGTCTGGCCAGCATTGTTTGGTTAAATAAATATAAATCTCTGAAACCCAATCCTCCTTTCTGCTTTGACCAAGTAAGTTTGTCCCAACTCAACTAGTGAATTTTGTGTATGTTGTCTTGTTTTTTCCACCAATATTGCCCAATAATAGTACTTAATTCATCACACAATCCTTTGGTCAAGTCAAAATAGGACATTGCATACGTGGGAATGACTTGTGCAATAGCCTTTACAAGAATTTCCTTCCCAGCCTTGGAGAGGAGTTTCTCTTGCCAACCTTGAATCCTTTTTTTGCGAAGGGAAGGAGGACTTATATTAAATCTTGGCACAATACATCCCCAAATTACATATGAAAAAATCTGAAATAAAAATACATGATGTTCTATCCAGATTCTTCCATCGTCTTCTTCCCCAATGGTTTCCCTCAAACGCTAGAGCCAAAGTGCAGTCATTATGCCGAATCCAATGACCAACCCTAAAACATTGGACATGCCGCAAGATCCACGACTTCAGAACCAGTCCAAAACGCATCTAAATCGCTGAAAGAATATTAGCAGTTGCATTGTCGGGTACGACATAGGCTGCAGAATCATCACCCGGAGACCTTGAATTCCTCTCTGCGGCCATCGACAATGAGATCGATGACCCGGAGTCACTGTCCTCATAGGGGGGCTCCCAGAAGCACCCCTCCACTTGCAGATAAAGGCCACAAATTGACCTCCTACCAATGAAATCGATGCCTGCAACGACAACCTCGTCGTGGCGATCACCGAAGTCATCATAGGAAATACGATGCCGACCGAAAATCATCTGATTTCGCTGGAAAATTTATTGGACCAAACCCTAATCAACTAGATAGACAAACTACGGGAGAAAAGGATGGGTCCCCTCCCCTTCTTGTCTCTAGCAAATGCACCAGAGAGGAAGAAGAAGGAGAGGGGCCCTAGATGCGGCAGCGGCGGAGTGAGGAGCGGTGGCGGTGGCGGCGACTCTGTACGAGGCGTGCAAGGAGCTGGGGACTCATGGTTAAGGTATTCTATCCCTACCTTTTTTTGGTTCCTGCTTGCCAACCTTGAATTCGTGCCCATAACTTCCCCTTTATGTACTCAAAAGTTTTCTTGCAAGATTTGCCAATTGACACTGGGAGACTTAGGTATTTCTCATTTTTAGCTTCCTGTGTTATTCCCAGGATTCCCCTAATCTGCCCCTTGACTTGAGTTCCTGAATTTGGAGTAAATAGTATTGAGGACTTATCCTTGTTAATAACTTGCCCAAACACCCTCTCATATGTTGATAAGATGAGTCTTAATTCAAAAGCATCGTTGTATCTAGATTGCATTAAAATCAGGGAGTCATCTGCGAAGAAAAGGTGATTTACTCTTGGTGCACCATGACAAATGCAGAATCCTTTGGCCTTCTCCTCTGCTTCAGCCTTCTGCAGCATGGCCGACAGACCCTCCGCACATAAGATGAATAAATAGGGTGACAAAGGATCACCTTGTCTTAACCCACGTTGTGGATGAATTCTTGTTTTCTCCATTGACCTTAATTTGATAAGTCACTGTTGAGACACATCCCATAATCAGCTTGATCCACCGTTCATTGAAACCCATTTTAGACATCATACTTCGCAAAAAGGACCATTCCAGTCTATCATATGCTTTACTCATGTCTAATTTAATTGCAGCCACGCCTTCCTTTCCCTTTCTCTTGGTATTCAGATAGTGCGTGAACTCGTATGCCAAGAGAACATTATCTATAATTAGACGACCTGGACTGAGTGGGTGATATAATATCTGGCAGGGGATCTTCTTAAGCCTATTTGCTAGCACCTTGGAGATTAACCTGTACTGCACATTGCATAAGCTAATTGGTCATAAATCACCAATCTTCTCTGAATTTTTAACCTTGGGAATTAGCACAATTACCGTATCATTCCATCCTTGTGGCATAACTCCTCCATTTAGGACATTCAACACCTCAGATTTAACATGGTCACCAACACTAGGCCAGAATTTCTTATAAAAAATAGAAGGCATCCCATCTGCTCCTGATGCCTTTAGATCTCCAATACTCTCAAGTGCAGCCCACACGTCTTCTCCAGTGAAAGGGGAGAGGAGATAATCATTCATATCTTGTGAGATGCATGGCTGTACACAATTTAATATCTCCTCAGCCTGACCGCCTACATTAGACAAAGATTTTGGTAGTGGTTAGCGATAAAATTTCTCAACCTTTCCCCGCCACCACTCTGCCCTCTTCATCCTTCAAATTTTTAATTGTATTCTTCATTCTCTGTTTTGAGGCATAAGCTTGAAAGAACTTGGTGTTCCAGTCTCCCTTTAGCAACCAAGCAGGTTCACTTGTTCTTGTGATATACACCGCTGCCTCCAACTCTCCAATTCTTTCTTCACCTTCTTTATTCTCCTCCCAAGTTCACCTAACACATCCTTATCCCGTACCCACAACTCCTCCAGCACCTCCCCTTGTAAATCCATCACACATGTTTTCCCTTTTTTCCATGGCTACTTTCAATGCCTGCTCAACTATTTTAGAACATTCCTCCTCCTCTAACCATCTTGCCTCAAATTTCTTCAGCACCTTCATCGAACTTCTAGACCTCCTAAAATCTCTATCCCCCACGTCTACAATAACCAGCCTATGATCGGAATGCCGAGGGTCACCATTTGTCACCTTCACCAAGGGGAAATTATTACGCCAAGTGTTGTTAGCCACCGCCCGGTCCAATCGTTCCCTTATGTAACTTCCTACTACATGGTGGTTATTCCTCCAAGTAAATGTATCTCCCATAAACCCCAAATCATGGAGGTCACAATCTTCTAGTGCCTAACGAAAGTCCTCCATACATCTTTCCACCCTTGGGGGCCCTCCCTCCTTCTCATAATTGAACAAAATCTCATTAAAATCGCCATAGCACAACCATGGTAGGTTATTCTCCTTCTTCACCAGTCATAGTAGCCCCATGTATTTTCATTCTCTTCATTCATATATGCCTGTAAATCTCCATTTCCATCCGTCCTCCTTGATCACCACATCAATACGATACTTTGACATACTCTTTAATCTTCTAGTGCCTAACGAAAGTCCTCCATACATCTTTCCACCCTTGGGGGCCCTCCCTCCTTCTCATAATTGAACAAAATCTCATTAAAATCGCCATAGCACAACCATGGTAGGTTATTCTCCTTCTTCACCAGTCATAGTAGCCCCATGTATTTTCATTCTCTTCATTCATATATGCCTGTAAATCTCCATTTCCATCCGTCCTCCTTGATCACCACATCAATACGATACTTTGACATACTCTTTACTGTAACAATATCCCTCCTCCAAAAAAGAGCCAAACCTCCACTTGTACCATCACTACTACACTCAGACCTTTCACATCCACGTCGTAATCCCCATCGTAATTGCATTTCGGCCTTGGCAGCAAGCTGTCGGCAGTGATGGTCATAGCCCTCACCGTGGCCATCTGAGACCGACTACGGTGTACACTACACCACTGTATTGGCTTATGATCCGTCTGTGATAAGGTCCTTGGAGAACGACCCGTATGTGCGTATACATTAACATCGACGCATTAGCAAACGATCCGCCTGTGTGAAGGCTATCATCACCATCGTGTGGGCACATCAACCGCCTGTGTAGTGGTCATGACACTGTTGCCTTGTACTTCGACCTGACTGTCTATGGTGCAGCTCTGTTGTCGCTTGGACGGCCGAGACGTCTGTAGAGGTAAACATCAACATCGCTTCAACGTTTGAACCGTTAGTACAAAGGTCATGTTCACTGTCGCCTTGCACCACGATCCACTTTTGATGATCGTTTAGTCAGTGTCGGGTTACTAAACAATTCGGCGGTGATACACTTTTGATCCCTGCTGCATAATACATATAGCGATGGTGTTGGACATTTGCACCACCAACGGCGGTGGTCATAACAAAACAAAACTATGTAGCTGTGCTCCTCCCATGTGGCACTCCTGCTTGCTAGGAAAAAATTAATATAATTAGTGCATCCTTCAAATTGGTAGGCAATGCACCATGTTACCCCTCTTCTTCCTCCTAGCCAATGCAGGAAAATTGTTCAAAAGCGCTCAGACTCCACCTGCATAATGCAGCGGAATTAATGATATTCAACACACCATTCCTTTAGTTACCAAGCTCAAATTGGCCTATATATAGAATCAAAACAACTACCTACCTGAATAAAGGCATAACATAACAACAAAATATAGCATATGCACCTTTACTGCTCTGCTAATGACTCCATGAACTAGGGAACATAAGGAAGATAGTGAGGTCCGCCGCCCATACATAATAGTTTCTAGGTACTTCTAGGATAGCCAATGACCCGAGCAGGGAGGACATGAACTTTACTACGGTTCATATCATATGCAAGCAGTGTTTTATCCTCCCCAACAAAAAAATCAAATTCCATTCTAGATGGACTGCAATCACTCTGTAGGTCGCATCACAAACCTCGATACCGATTTCAATATTCTTCTTTCCAAATAGCTCCAGTGTGGTCACCTTATGCTTCAGTATCCATTTACTAGTACCATAGTCTTCAAGGATCCAGATTGGATGCTCATACTTATTCAAAGTATCAGCAGCACATAAACACAACTGACCCTGAGCTTCATGGATGGAGATTGCATCACCAGTTGGCCTATGAATTTTCTTCCATGTCTTTGCCTCCATATCGATAGCAACTATCTGGGTGAACTCCAGCATGTGCATAAAACCATTAACAAACAAACCTTTCTCATATGTGGATACTACAATACCCTCGCCCCATTCAGATTCTTTAAAGATCCATGCTCTAGTTTCAGATGAGTAGATGTTGACACCTAAGGAGTCATCATCGTTGATCCTATATTCAAACACATGAAAATACGAGGAGACTATCGGATCGAACCCCAAGTGAGCTGAACCACAAGAATGGTTGGTACCTAGCAATAGCAACCATTTCTTAGTCACCGGATTACAGACAACATAGCGAAACCCAGAGTACTAGCAGAGGACGAGGCCCTGGGAGCAATCTGAGATCATGACTTCCTGAATGGGAAAGGGCAAGAAGGACAAGGTGGGGTATTCACCATTGACACTGGTGAAGTTGCATTTGCCTTTCTAGCTGTGGTAGAAGAATCTAGCGAGAATCTAGGGCAGCTCCTTACTGTACTCGGATCCCGAGATGAAGCTGTTCCAGGAGTGACAGACACACTTGCAGCTGCACAAGGAACGGGTGGTGAAGCGGCTGAGGATGAGGACCAAGACATGGTTTGTGAGGATGGCCACCTCATTCCTCTTGTTGCAGGCCTCCTCCTCCATCTTGATGAGGATCTGCTAGAGCAGGGACGGCGATGGAAGTGGCAGCATTATCACCTAAATCATAGAAGGAGCGACTACGGTGATGTGTTTGTGAGCTCCTTAATAATCAGATAGAAGCTTCATTCATACTCAGATGAGTGAAGAAGGAAATAAAAATCTAAGAATAAAGCAAGGGAAGTGCAAAAGCATTACCATTGCCTTTGGATCTTGTGGCATTGAGCTCGAACTACAACGGTGATGAAGAACTAAGCACTAAGGAGGCCGGAGAAAGACACGATGGGGAGCATCCTTTGTAAGCAACTGCATCAGACGTGGGAATGCAAATTTCTGCAAAACTTTGTAAATGAGGGTAGGAATGACGTGTAGGACTCACGCGCGGACTTGAAAATTGACGAACGCGGCAATGAAGGCTACCGGCGGTGGTGATTGGGAGATGTTAGCACCTACTAATGAGTAATGACAGACGTGTCATATAGTCTGCAAACTCTAAGGCGCACAAATGGAACGTTCCAGTCACAGCAAACAGAGATGAACCCAAAGTAATGAATACTAAATATTATGAACATTTTTATTCAGAATATAGAGGTGTGTTACAATCGAACTACTCATGGGGAGTGTTACGAATGATGTCCTCTACATCCACCGTGCCCAAGGTGCCATCGCCCATGGTCGAGAACTTGTCGATCAGGTTATCGTGCTACTGATAGCTCGTCTCTCCCGAGAACCCCGGCTCCACCACGGTCAGGTCCTCACCCAGCCGAAGCTAAGCGGTAGCCATGGCCGAAGCGGCAATTAGATGAATGCAGTATGTGGCCACCTCCATGACCCATGGTGGCACATTGCGGAGGTGGTCCACCAGGGTCATCCCCGTAGGCGCAGGGGGTGAAAGCACGCGGACGGCGTTGCCTGCTACCGTGTGGAGGTCCTGGTAGCGCCTGTTGCTCTCCGTCGCCATCTGGGAGGAGACACGGGTGTTGTCCTTGGCTATCTGACGATGGTGGATCGCCTCCACTGCCTCGCCCTGCGTGGCGATCAGCTGCTCCTAGACAGCTGAAAAGGAGACAAGAAAATGTTACAACTGAAGACATGATGTCACATGTAGTGAAAGAGCAAGATCATATCATGCCGAATGTCTTACTAGCGAGGTGCGCCTGGGCCTTGGCGGCGGCAAGCTCTACCTCCTAGCTCTCCTCATGGAGGGTGGAGGTGGCCACGTCTAGCTGCTCCACCAATGTGAGGACATCATTCGCCACCCCATCGTCGGAGGAGGAGATAGCTGAAAGCGGGGATCGGCTCTCCGATGGTGGCGCCGCCAAGCTGCCATCCCCATCCTATCACAGCAATGCACGAATGTGGGGATGAGTGTTGGCGGTCACTAACGACCATTTCTGACCACCAATTATAGTCCAAAATAGGAGAAATAAATATAGTTTTGACACATATGCCTTTACTATTAACCTAGATCCACTTGTATTCAAGAAAACATGTTTTGCAGGTCATACATTCAAATACAAGTGAAAAACATACCAAAAAGCGCAAACCAGAAAGCGTAATGCAGATTCTACACTAAGGAGACAAGCAAAGGCCCGTCCAAACATCAAAACTAGGCAGAATACCACCGATGACGTGACTCAGGCCCAGCCAGCACCCCACCAGAGCAAGGCGGTGGCCAGCGGAGCAGACCCGGGTGTGGCCGCACCCACGGTGCAGGCGCACCAGCACCGGCGCGCCTCAGCCCCACCTCGCTCTGGCGGTTGCATGCCACCATGCATAGGCGGTTCCATGGGGCTTCCAAATTTTCTAGTGCCAAACCATCCTCATTCCACTATATAAAGAAGGCTAGAGCTCATCTCTCGCACACACATCATTTGGAGCTATACACCTCACCTCTCTCTACTTGTACTCTCTTAGTTCTTAGTAGTAGTTTTTGGAGCTAGCAAGAGCTACTTGGAGAGCTTGTCTCCTTGGAAGAAAAGCAACACTCGGTATGAATATGAAGAGTTCTTCCATAGTCATGCTCTCATATCATTTATATAGCGATGCATATGAAGTAGACTATAGTTCTCGTGTTATAATCGTGATATGTGAACTAGTATATAGTTTATGTGTTATGATCTTGACATGTAGAACTTTATGCTTAATCACTCATATAACTTATATGAGAAGAATTAGAGCTAAGTTGAGGTGGCGGTTCATCGTGCCTTCGGGTGTGTCCATGTCCTATGCTTGTCGATCCATAGGGTCAGAGTCCTAGGGGGATGCAGGTAGTTTCTGTGTAATCGGGTGAGGTGCCTGGGTACATAGGAGTAGGTGAATACATTTCCTACTCCATGGTTGAGGGGTAGGCGGCAGGTGATGATAGCCTTGTCCATCCCTTGTAATCCCCATGTTCGGGGAGGGCGTAGGAGTCTAAATTGTCACATAAGATTGCTGGCAGACCAGTACTCGGTGGACTCCTGACCTATCTCACATTTAGTTCTAGCTCTAACCATATTCGTTGTATGATCATTATCTGTTCTTTGCACTGCTATATTAGAACATGTCGGCTCCGCTTAGGAATATTCTTTTATTCTTTGTTTTCCTTTTATCCTTGAGGTTAGCCCAGATGTCAGTCCACTATCCATGAAATACCATTTTTACCCCTGTTATGAACTATGGTCCACTATGCAAGTATGTAATCATGCTTATGTCTATGCTAGAATATGTATACCTTGCCCTCCTTGGGAAAGTATAAATAACGATACCTTGAATACTTCCGGGTGAAATACTACAACGATAGATTCGTACGCTTGCGGATATTGTCTGTAATCTTTAAGGACTATCATAGTTAGTGTTTCTTGGTGGCGTTGCTAAGAATAACTCAGTCTTAGTAATGGTGTTAAGAAATACCAACAGCCATTTCTGGCGCCATTGTCGATGATGGACTTAAAACCTCCTCACTTGGTAATTGCGCTAAGAAATACCAACAAGCATTTCTGGCGCCGTTGCCAGGAAGGGCATAGGTTGAAAAGAATCTACCATAACTTGAATAATGATCACATGCATGTAATGGTAGCCATAGTTTATGCAGGCTAATTCTACTTATTTTCTTCTTGTTATGGAATGAAAACAGGATAGTGTATGAGTAGTTTTGATCTGCTGAACAATTAATCGATAGTCTGGAGGCACTCCTAAGGAAGAATAGGTCTCGTGCTGCTTCTTCCTCTGCTACTCCACCGGTAGTCCAACTAGTCACCCCCGTACCATTTGCTACTACCGCCATGGCCAAGTCACTCCATGACTACTCCACCCCCGTTGTTGCCAACGTGCCCGTTGGGCCCGCTGTCAGCACGAGCACCAAAAACTTCAAGGACGCAAGTCAGTTTTGTGGCATGCCAAGCGAGGACTGCCCTGATTACGATGGTGCAGGTAAGCCAGTTTTGTGGCTTGCCAAGCGAGGACGCAAATGCACACCTTCAACACTTCCTAGAGCTGTGTGACACCATCGTCATAAAAGACGTCACACCAGCTAGCATCAGGCTCCCCCTGTTTTCCTTCTCCCTCGTGGGGAAGGCATTGGTTCTACAAAGAAAGGAAAGCTGTCAGTACGTGGGACAAATGTTCTAGGCATTCCTTGCGAAATTTTTCCCCATGGGCAAAACCAATGCCCTGAGGGGGAAAATTTCCAACTTTCAGCAAACTTCACTCGAGTCCATCTCTGAGGCATGGGAAAGGCTCCAGGATTATATCTAGGCCTGCCCACACCAAGGGATGGAAGAATGGCTCGTGCTCTAGAACTTCTATGTGGGACTAACGTCCATGTCAAAGGGGCACATTCATGCCGCTACTGGAGGAGCATTCCTCTCCCTCACCGCCGATGCAGACAAGCCCTCATCGAAAAGATGGTGGCCAACCAAAGTTGGGGAGAGGAGCGTAAACAACAAAAAGGCATGCATACCGTAAAGGAGACGGATATGCTTGCCGCAAAAATAGACTTATTGTTATCAAGATTGAACGAGAGGGCCCACAAGAAAGAAGCCATGAAGGCCACCGTTTAGGCCACATAATCGCAAATGACTTGCAAAATTTGTGGAGAGGTCGGACATTCGGGGAACAACTGTCACGAGACCCGTGAAGAAGTATCGTACATCAACAATGGGTTCCGACAACAAGCTGTAGAGCAATGAAGAGGAGTCTTGCCGACGGACTATAAATGTCAAGCCCTTGCCGAAGGTAAATCGGTAGTTATCTTTTAAAAATCCAAAAGTTCAAAAATTTCAAAAATTTTAAAATTCAAAATTTAAAATTTTGCTTCGAAATAAACTTTTCAGAAAAATAAAATAAAAATCATTTTCTGACATTATAGATTTTTCTATTATCACTTCTTATTTTCAAAAATATTTACAAAAAATCAAAATATAATAAAAGTTTTGTGAAAAAACAAAATCGGGAGCAATTTTTCGAAACCGAGGGGAACACCAACGGCTACATCACCCAGATAGCCGTTGGAAGCAGCCAGCCAAAGGAGAGTAGTAGTGGGCCCACCTGGGGTGTGGGTGCACCCTGCCCAAGGCCGCCGGTGCTACCACTTCTCCAACAGCTCCTAGACGTTGCTCACACCCCCTCTCGGCCGGTGCTTCACGCTATAAATACTGAGAGCCTAGGATTGAGCTCTCCTCACCCTCACACTCTCCATTTTTCACTCCCTCTCACTCTCACTTGCTCCACTTGCAAAATATTTTCCACAAAGCTTGAGTGCAAGGAAACTCTACAGAAAATTCCTACACTCATCACCACCAAGCCAAGCTCACGGGTTGCTTGATTTCTTTTCACTAATGTAACCACGTTTGCAAGTTGTGTTGTTGTCTTTTCCCACCATGGTCAAGTTTGGGAGGAAGGTCATTGGTGCATTCAAGATGGCCGTGGGAGGAGCTCAAGTCGCTCCCGTGGAAGCTCAAGCACGCACCACACCGAGCCCGAATAAAGCTCGACGCATGAAGAGGAAGAAACGGTGCCAACCGAGGAGGTGGAAGAGCAAGAAGAAGAGCAAGAGATGGAGGAAGATGACGATGATCCACACCTTGACTTGGAGGGAGATCGGGAGATGCAGGCGTACAACCACGTCAAGGATAGCGAGTTCGTCCACACGCCGGCATATGACCCCAACCTCCTCGAAAAGATAGGTATGGACACCGAATTCACCACCATTTAGAAAGCCGTAGGATGGGAGAAAGTTGCTCCCGTTGACGAGCAAGGTTCTCACATCCTAACCATTCAATTTGTATGCTCTTTAAAAGAAGTTGAGGGTGGGATTACTTTCCATCTTTTTGAGAAAGAATATTATCTTACATAAAAAATCTCAGCTCCCACTTAGGCTTCAATGCAAAATGCTCAATTGATCTAGATTATTCTCTCAGAGGTTTTAATCGTCATGAATTCTAGAGAGTAATTTTGGGTCAAAACGTAGTTGTCAAGTTTCAACCTCGTAATATGAATATTCATCATCCCACTTTGAGGTTCATGCATCGTTGGATTGCCATGACTTTGTTCGCTAGACAAGACATTCATTTTGTTTACCATGCTGAAATGCAACTGCTCTATGCCATGCTTAAAAAGATAAAAGTTGCTCCTGTGAAAGAATGTTTAATCATTAGTTAGAAACAATCAAGGCTTCCACTGCTATTACTTGCACGTCCCTTGTGACTCGTATTGCTGCCAGTATTGGTGCGTTGGATGGACAAGATGTGACATACATCTCTACTCCATGCATCAAAACTAACGAGCATTACTTGATGCAAGGGCACCATTTGAAATATAATGATGCAAGAGACCTTGTATTTTTCTTCCCGGGATATACAAATGAGATCCAGTTACCTAACTCGGATCTTTGTTTGTATAAGTCCTCGGAGCTAACCTTCACTCTTGTTGAACAAGAGGAAGCACGCAGGAGTTCCGTTTCTCGCAGGTCAACAAGGAGCAGGACTAGGAATGAAGTAGGCAGCTCCCATTAGCCACCTCCAACACGAACACCACCATTGCCTCAGACGCACATGATGGGATGGTTCCTAGCTATGAAGACACCTAGGTTCACACCTGGGTATCAACCTTGCTTGGTATTGTTGACGGTTACTAACATCAATTATAAACCGGCAACATAACTTGCATTTATATTTAATTCTATCACCAAACATAGGTATAGGGGTTTAAACTAATGAATTCTATGAGCTTTGGTGATTTCATGACTCCAGGAGAATTTATCCAGAAAACAGCTCTCAGGACCATTGTCAAACACTCCAAACAAACAAACCAACAACAAGTGATTCAACCCATGAAAACTATGAAAGACAACTCTAGAAGGTTCCACAAGACACCATGCCGAAGCTTGGGCCAAACGGCCACGAAAGTGGGCCGGCCGGCCCAGCCCATAGGTCGGCCGGCCTACCGCAGAGCCCGCTCACCCTCCGCCACCTCGTACTCCTTCCTATGATCTACACCGTTGATTTTGAGATGGTTTTAGGTCAGTTTATCCAACGGTGGTCGAGAGAGTTGACGGATCGATGATGTGGCGATTCCTTGCCCCCTACTCCACCTTGATTCCTTGCCCCCTACTCCACCTTGGCCTATATATACCAGCCCCTATCCCCCTCCCTAGAGCCATCTCTGAAAACCTAATTCATATCTCTCATTCAAATCAACATATACCAGAGGGATTAGGTCTAGAGCTCTCAAATGTAGTATATTAGTAGCTCGGGAGTGAGGGTCAAGTTGGGCTCATGCTCAAGTTTTGGATCTAGTCTTAGAGGCTCGGTGAAGCCTTGTATCTTCACTTCTACATCTTGTAAAACTTATTATCAATATATCATATTCTTATCTATATGGCTATGCTTACTTTGAATATAATCTTGCTTAGTTATTATTGACGATGGATAACGTCAACAATTTATAGTTGAATAAACATCAGAAATGGTACAAATGGGAGAATATGCATAGGTCTAGAATTTAAACTAATAAATTCCATAAGTTTTGGTGAATCTATGTTCTCTGCAGGATTATTCCAGAAAACCACCAAGAGGGACCTATTCGTCAAAGGAAAATTCAGAATTAAAATACGACATATACGCGAGAAGACTTTAGAAGACATAAGAAGACACCAAAATGAAGTGGAAGGCGAGGGGCTGCCAAGTGGGGCCAACCGGCCCCACCTGCAGCCTGCCCGGCCCCCTGCGGGATTCCTCCATGAGCTTCTGAAGTATTCTTCTACCGTCTCCTAGGATGCATTTTAGTTGCACCTCAAGTCGGTTTGATCCAAGGGCTCACGTTGGACCCCCTATGCTATATAACGAGACCCCAGCCCCCTTGAAGCCATCAAGTCATTTGGAGATCAAGCCATCCAGAGCTAGAAACCCTAATTCCTCAGAGTTCCTCTAGTTCTAGAGGTTTAGCTAGTTAGATTAGGTCTAGAGGGAGGGAAGCAGATTACAAGCTTGGATTCCCGACGTTGGCAAGAGCAAGGTTCGGTATAATTCTTTGTACCCTTCTCTTATTCTATTCTCCACCATTTTTGTGTGCTTGCTACAATGTTTATGTCAACATTAATCTTCATCTTTTATATGTTCTTGATTGCAATTTTCATTGTTTACTTTGGTTATATGTCTTGTATAGTTAGTTTATTATTAAGTTCATGCATATATTTGTATAGCGCCCATCCTAATATGCAGGATCCATGGGTGGGTGGTAGGCATTATGTAAGCATGGTGCTTATATATTGTTTATCTGCGAATGCCCCCTACATGCCGGGACGTGTGGTAGATCGCGAGTGTGACAGGCCTGTTGAGTCCTATGTAGTCCATCCCCCGTGTGTAGGACTTGTAGAACCTGGTCTCGAAGGAGGGGAGGACTATGTTTCTGATCCTACGTAGTTGATGTTCCTTATGTGTGGATGCGATAGTAACATTAACGATGACTACTAGATGTAATTGCACTAATTGAAGCATTCATTGACTTGTAATGACTTGAAATTATTCCTCTAATATTCTGATTGGACTAATGCTATTGTCATAGTTAGAGTGCTCTGAGTAATTTATTTATTTATCATGATGCTTGATTAGTACTTATCATATATATCTATATTTATCTTGTGACTTACCCCTATTTTGAGTAGAGCATGTGATATTGGTTTATTCTCTCATACATAATCATAAATTATCAATACTACATACATAGTCATACCTTTCCACTGGTAAAATTATAAATCGATAACCTAGTAATACTCTAGGTAAAACGCTACAATGGTATAATTATTTGTCTGCTTGCAGAATTCTTTTCATTCATATCTTTAGATTCTTTATAGTCACATAAAATAATATATTTCTGTTTAGTGTTATTCTTGTAGTAATGCTAGATAGTACCAACAAACATTTCTAGTTTCATCACTAGGGATGACGATCTAGTTTAATATTAGAGATGTAGTTTATCATAGGTGGCTACTGTAAAAGTGACAAGTTAATAATTACCATACCATTTCTAGTGTTATTGCTAAGAGTAGGATTAATTCTATTTTTAGTAGTGGTGCTAAGAAATGGCAACAAGCATTTTTGGCACCGTTGTTGAGGATGGTATTTAGCTTAGGAAGTATTGATATTTTTATGTATTTGATGAGATTGAAATGACCATTGATCTCTGCTCATAACAGGCTTACCCTTGTTTTGTCTACTTATGTATCTTATGCAGGGTGATGTTGAAAGGTTTTGATCTTTCAAAAAATTATCTTTACGATCCAGAAGTACTACTCAGAAATACTAGAGCTAAGCTCAAGAAGGTTCTCTTAGTAGTTTCGGAAGACAGACTGATAAGAAGAAGCTTAACACCAGAGTTTGAGGCCATGGTGAACAAGAGTCTCCGTGAATTCTCTGCTCCGACAACAGCAAATATTCGTACTAGACCTAAAGTCAATGTTGGAGACAATGGATTCAACCTCAATCCTGCACTCATTACCATGGTGCAAGCTAATTAGTTTTGTGGAAAGGCTCATGAAGATGCAAGTGCACACTTACAACACTTTCTAAAGATCTGTAGCACCTTCACTATCAAGGGAGTAACTAGAGATGTTATTCTACTCTGCCTTTTCCTATTTTTGCTATTGGAAAAAGCCAAGCAGTGGTTCTACGCCAATAAAGAGAAACACACTACATGGAATAACTGCTCAACTTCTTTCCTGGTCAAGTTCTTTCCTATAGGCAAGACCAATGCTCTACGTGGAAAAATTTTAAGCTTTCAGCAACAACATGATGAATCAGTCCCCGAGACATAGGAACGCTTTCACGGTTACATTGCAGAATGTCCTCATCATGAGATGGAGAATTGGCTACTTATGCAAACTTTCTATCACGGGCTAAACACTAGCACCCGTGAAACAATGGATGCTGCTGCTGGAGGTGCTTTCTTGTCACTCAACCTCACAAATGCAACATCACTTGTGGAGAAGATGGCTTCCAATCAGACCTAAAATGAAGAACGTGTTAACCTTGTAAGAGAAAAGGAGGTATGCATCAACTCAAGAAGGTAGACATGTTGTCTATCAAAATGGACCTACCGATGAAGAAGCTTGAAGATCGAGTCAGTGAGATAAGAGAAGCCATGCACATCAATGATTCTCGCATGACTTGTAAAGAGTATGAAAACACTAGGCATTCAAGAAGCAATTGTCCTAAACTTCAAGAGTATGTGAACTATATCAACAATAACAACTATCGTCCTCAGCAAAATCAAGGATGGAATCAGCAACAGAGGCCAAACTACCAAGGTAACTTTCAAAGTAATAATTATAATCATTTCAATCAACCACCTTTGAGAGATTTAGTTGCTAATCAATCAAGATTGTTAGAACAGATGTCTAAAAAGGTAGCTTCTAATGATAAAACTTTAGAGAACATAAATACTAGAATTGATACATTTGTTTATGCTATTAAAAACCAGCGTAGCTTTAATAAAATGATAGAATCACAAATAGCTCAGCTGGCAGCTGTTGTTCCTCCATGTTCAGGTTGGGTGTAGGAGTCTAAATTGTCACATGAAGATGCTGGCAGACCAGTATTCGGTGGCCTCCTGACCTATCACACATTTAGTTCTAGCTCTAACCATATTCGTTGTATGATCATTATCTGTTCTTTGCATGGCTATATTAGAACATGCCGGCTCCGCTTAGGAATATTCTTTTATTTTTTGTTTGCCTTTTATCCTTGAGGTTAGCCCAGATGTGTGTCCACTATCCATGAAATACCGTTTTTACCCCTGTTATGAACTATGATCTACTATGCAAGTATGTAATCATGCTTATGTCTATGCTAGAATATATATACCTTGCAAGTATGTAATCTAGTCAGGCTGCACTACATGTGTTCTGATTATTTATTTACTTATTATGAGTTCATACTTTTGTGGTATTTATTTATAGTTAGACTTAGTTGTCTTTGTCTACTTCATGTAATTGAGTTGTTGTAATCGCTTCAAGCGACAGATTAATCAAAGCGATGGAGCAGATTTTGTATTTCATATTTCAGTTCTGATCTTGTCTTTGTTACTGCGACCTTGTTTTTGAGAAGTGATGAGTCAATGACATATCAGATACAAAACAAATCCTATGTCTTTTAGCAAAAATATCATGGGGCTTTGTGGTATTGCATACCTAATTATCTATCTGCTATTAACTGAGAATACAGTTCCAACAACATGAGGGTCTCAACAAGCTGATCCAAGAAGCTATAGGTGCTTGGTTTGAAGAATAGGAGGTCCACTTCTTACTCAGTCACTCTCGTACCCGGTTTGAGCTGTAGAATGAGTTGGTCTATCTCCAGTTCTCCACCTTATCCTTAACTAGTAAAGTAGATGAATTTACGATGAACCATCTTATCTAGAATGAAGTGATTCTCAAAGCAAACATAAAGATCAACCTGTTCAGATAGTGGTCTCCAATAATTCTATTGACATGGTTTGCAACTCTAGCAAAGAAGGGTTGTTCTTGTCATTTTTTCCCCCTACATACATGATGGTTGCTGTGTTCCCTCGATTAAAAGAAGTCAAAGAGTTGTCTATGATGCAAATTCTTGGACTAGCCTGATAGTCTCTACACTCTCCTGCATGGTTTGTTGCGGTTTTGCTTGACAGCTTCAGCTTGAGTTCCATGCACCTTGGTGGTATGTGACATGTGGTGTGGCTATTGTCAGCGCTGGAGAGTGTGCCAGGCATCTGTTGCATATCAAAAAGTTCGGTGTGCCAATAAACCATAGAGTGGTGATATGACGAATATTGCTTACCAATGGAGGCTAACACCATAGGTGGTTTTAGTACAAATAAAGTGATCCACGTAGACTAGAAAATGTTGAGACTACTATCCATACAATACAAACAATCACTACTTGTGGTTTGCAAAGAAACATTTTCCTTTCATCATACATCACATTTATTTCATCTCTCTCTTCTTCTTTAGCATGGACCATCTTCTGTCTCCCTAAGCATACGTAACTTCTGCAAACCACTATGACAAGTATAGAGCACCTACTTTTTTTATCCGAAACGATATGGCACTTGGGGCTACTAGTGAAAAAGTAGCGTTGGGGAAGCCCTTAGGCTATCCGCACCCATCGACCTCTATTTTCATCTCTAAAAAGGAATATTCTATCCTAGTCATTGAGATTCTCTACTCTATATCTATTTCTCCTGCACCCGTGTTATCTCTATCCCATACTCTATACCCACTATTTCATATTTTATTCCCCTCCCTCTCTCTTTCTCTTTCTCCTCTCTCTCTTTCTCTCTCCTCCTTCTCTTTTACCGGCGCTCACGCACGACGCTGCCTGTGGCGTGTTACTGTAGCGAACGCAAGGTTGGCGGCTCATTTGGCGTTCGGCGGTGCGGGCGTGCAAACGCCAAACATAGCGTAGCGGGCGTTTTGGCGTTGCCCGGTGCCGACAGCCTTATATGTCAATCTGTCGGTCGATCATAGTCACTATTATGTCAGAAGCTCATATTTGATACTGTTTCATTTAGCTTAACATGTGTACTCCCTCGTCCCTCCGTCCAAAATAAGTATGGTCTCACTTTACAAGAAGTCAAACTTTTTTATCTTTGACCAAATATACACAAAAAAATATTAATATTTATAGTATATAATTAGTGTCATTAGATAGACATTTAAATCTATTTTATAATAAGCTTATTTTAAAATACAAATGTTGCTAATATTTTTTTATATAAATCTAATCAAAGTTAAGAAAATTTGACCAACACGAATATCATAGTGGCACTTATTTTGAGACGAAAGGAATAGTGTTTTCTAGTTGATTTTTAAATTTAAACGTGTGAGAGATTAAAGCAATAAACAAGAAAACCGTGAGACTCTCCTATATCTTTTAACAATGAAATAAGATTATCCATGCCTCTACGTCATGGGATGCACAAAGCCTACACGGTGTTACAGGCTTACAGCACTTTGCATGTACAAGCTGAGGGAATCATCGATTTAAATTTTCATCAATAAAAAGAACAAGGGCTGCAAACATTGAAAGGTGGAGATGACTTCTAACGTCTTTGGAACACTTTTTCTAGTCGCTACCTTTAGAATCCTAGTCCGAAGATGGTCAAATCTGATTCAAAGTTTGAAGTTGTTTGAAACCCTTTTGAAATGGCGAAAAAAAACAAGGACGAAAAATATCCATGGCCATATTTGAAACCCAAAAAAAGAGATAGGTTTCAGGAAAAGGACTTCATCAACTGAAAAATCGGTGAACTCGCTGATTTCTGATGTCTAGACTCGGTATTTTTGCCCCTTCGCAAACCTAACCATCTCTCTCATGTAAACTGAACGCCAGAACAAAAATTGCAACTAATACAAGTCTTGGTAAATCATTACGAGTCAATTTTATATCTTAGGATGAGTCCATGCTTCCAACAAGCTCGTCTGAAGGTGAATGGAGAAAAACTACGATGGCACTTGGCAGGCAATCTTCCATACGAGGATTCTTGAGTCCCCATATGGCGCAACGGTAATCGGCTCTAGCAAGAGCTATCGATGTGGTTGACGTCCCGCCGGCCGTGTCCGGTGCCCCATGGGCCAGCGAGGCAGCACTTCGATATGTCCGAGCCGTGCTGATCCAACGAGAGCAAGCAAGTGCAAGGGACAAATTCGCATTCTTAATGTTATAATAACCATCACAGGAGCAAGCAAGCACGCAGATACAATAATCAAATACTCCATGGCATATCAAGCAGTGCAGGTGAACAAGTCTTTGTGGTGGCGAAAGAGGCAAGTGGTGGTAGCATACAGCATGCTACCCACAGAAGTACTAGTACATATACCCAGCATAAACATGCGCGAATACCATAATCAAACCATACGCAAACTCCAGCTTGAAAGAAAACCAGGTCCAGAGAGGGGTACAAATATGTGTTCTTACTCGTCTTGGATGGCATCCTCCTCGTCCTCGTACTCTGCCTCCTCATCAGCAGTGGCATCCTGGTACTGCTGGTACTCGGAAACCAAATCGTTCATGTTGCTCTCAGCTTCGGTGAACTCCATCTCATCCATGCCCTCACCAGTGTACCAATGCAAGAAGGCCTTCCTCCTGAACATAGCAGTAAACTGCTCGCTCACACGACGGAACATCTCCTGGATGGAGGTGGAGTTGCCAATGAAGGTGGAGGCCATCGAGAGACCACGCGGCGGGATGTCACAAACACTAGACTTGACATTGTTGGGGATCCACTCCACAAAGTAGGACGAGTTCTTGTTCTGAACATTGATCATCTGCTCGTCCACCTCCTTAGTGCTCATCTTGCCACGGAACATGGCAGAAGCTGTGAGATAGCGGCCATGGCGTGGGTCAGCGGCACACATCATGTTCTTGGCATCCCACATCTGCTGGGTCAGCTCAGGGACAGTGAGAGCACGGTACTGCTGCGAGCCACGCGAGGTGAGTGGCGCAAAGCCGACCATGAAGAAGTGCAGGCGAGGGAATGGGATCAGGTTGACTGCAAGCTTGCGCAGGTCAGAGTTCAGCTGTCCTGGGAAGCGCAGGCAGCAAGTGACTCCACTCATCGTTGCACTAATCAAGTGGTTCAAGTCTCCAACTGTTCAGAAAAAAAACTGTCAGAACAGTATTCAAGAATTACAACATAATAAACTGCTACATGATTTCTGTAAATAATCAAAATTACTCAGGAAGTGAACACTATAATTACAAAGCATATACAGAAGGAATAGCCGATGTCTAGGTGTGAAGTCATTTCATCTGATAAGCCAAGGTTATTGATTATATAACTAAGCTAATTTTCTATTACTACAGAACAGCACATCGACAAGGACAGCCATGGAGAAATAAAGAGTTGGCTTAATTGATGAACACGACAAGTGCAAAACATATTAATTAATCTGGTACACAGCAGGTGCCAGCTTTTTTTAATAGGGCAGCCATGTGCAACTAACCAGCTAATTAAGGCCATGCCACAATAACATCAAAATATCTGGCAATACAAAATATTAAAAACTGAATTAAATTACTAAGCAAAAATATATCATTGTGGCAAAGCCATCATGGGAACATAAATCTAGCTGATAAAGCATATCACAAACATCACATTTTCAACACAGGATAATTGACTTGAGTTTAAATCAACTCACAGCTAGGTGTCGTAAGCTTCAGAGTTCGGAAGCAGATGTCATAGAGTGCCTCATTGTCCAGAACCATGCACTCATCGGCGTTCTCAACCAACTGATGGACAGAAAGTGTTGCATTGTATGGTTCAACAACAGTGTCTGAGACCTTAGGTGAGGGAAAGACAGAAAAAGTGAGCATCATCCGATCAGGGTACTCTTCCCTGATCTTTGAGATGAGAAGGGTGCCCATTCCAGATCCAGTGCCCCCTCCAAGGGAATGGCAAACCTGGAAACCTGATCACAGCAAGTTAAGAATATTAGTAAGTTGCAGCCAACACAATGTAAAACAAGTTAAATTACACTATGAGACCAAGGACTTCTGAATGCTATCATAGTAAGTAACCCTGTGCACAAACCAGATAGAGACAATGTGTGGTCCAATATCACACAGAAGAAAATATCTATTACAGATGCCAATCACATAGAGTATTCCATATCGACACTTTTAAAAAGCCTTTCAGGTATGAAAGAAATCAAACAGCATATATGGGTCGATCTTCATTTGCAGTTAAAACCAGTGAAAATCGATATTGGTGAACAGGCTCATGTGACTGCACTTAACAGCGAAAAATACACAATCCGGCAATACATAGGGGTGAATCCTAGAGTATAATAGTCAACAAAACAAAGACAAGGGGTAGATAAATAATTAGTATCAACAATATAGAATACTAAACTTTACCAGCAAACACACACTAGCCAACAATCAAGTAACTACACCAAAGCATGCTTAAAATAAAAGCTAAGTAATCGCATGATAGTGCCATCCAAGAGCAATAGACAACATCAGATCTGCAAGTGCTCTCATCAGATCTAACACACATCATAGCAATCACACAGGCATAATGAACAGTGTGCTTTCAGGTCAAAAGATAATTAACAGTAAGCATTTAAGGATGGTAAAAATGAAATGGACCTTGGAGACAGTCGCAGTTCTCCGCCTCTTTCCTCACGACGTCAAGCACGGAGTCGATGAGCTCAGCGCCCTCGGTGTAGTGGCCCTTGGCCCAGTTGTTCCCGGCGCCAGACTGGCCGAAGACGAAGTTGTCGGGGCGGAAGATCTGGCCGTACGGCCCGGTGCGGACGCTGTCCATGGTGCCGGGCTCGAGGTCCATGAGCACGGCGCGCGGCACGAAGCGGCCGCATGAGGCCTCGTTGTAGTATACGTTGACGCGCTCGAGCTGGAGGTCGGAGGTGCCGACATAGCGTCCGGTGGGGTCGATACCATGCTCGTCGCAGACGACCTCCCAGAACTTGGAACCGATCTGGTTCCCGCACTGGCCGCCCTGGATGTGGAGGATCTCCCTCATGGCTGGATCTCAAGGTTGGTAGCTGCAGGTGGGAGGGGAGCAGAAGGGTGGTTAGTAGCGAGATAACGATGGAGACATTACTCCGAAATGGGAGTGGAGAACCAGATCTATGGAGGAATAACAAGCTCCGGCACGAATCAATCAGATCCGGGCATAACAAGGAAAAAGTGCAAATAAAAAAAAGTGGATTGCAGAAAACTTAAAAGCATTGGCTGTAGCACCACAAGGGAAGTGAGGAGCAGCTTGAGATCTACCTGAAATTCTATAGAGAATACCTCAGTGAAGCGCGTCACCTACGAACAAAACCAAATCCCCAAATCCCAAAATAAGAACCGAGAACTTTTTACAATCCTGAAACGGCGATAGATGATTCATGATCTGATAAATCAAACGGCGAAACAAAAATTGGAGCGGTGCAGATCCAAGCAAAAACATAGCCGCACCAGCAGCGAAGCAAGCCGCAACATCCACCCAAATCTAGCCCCAAAATTCAAACCTCACAAAACGAAACCTAAAAAAGTCCCCAAATCTGCTACTACCAGACATAAATCCACCACGGGAACACGAAACAAAACCCAAAACCGCACATAGATCAGACGCAAGCAACAAGGTACTATGGCAAAAGGATTCCGCCGCATTTTACCTCACAGAAGCGAGTCGGCCGTCCAGATGAGGAGGAGCGGGGAGGGGAGAAGGGGAGGTGTGGTAGATGAAATGAGCGAGTGGCCAGAAAGGGGGCGGATTTTATAGTGGGCGCGGGGGCTAGGGCACCGGATCAGGCGGCCCAGTCGCGTTCCCTCCAACGCCGCCGTCGGGCGCCGGGGGCCGTCCGATCGTTCCCATCGGACGGCCGGCGGCGTCGGGTTCGAAAACGGCCCGTTGGGCGCTTCGATTTTGAAATTTTTCGGATGTCCGCTTCCGGGCCAGCGGAAATGACGGTGTTGCCCCCGGCTCCCACCGAGGGACGGAACGGTTGTTGCGGGGTGACGTTACTGCCCCGGGAGCGTCTCCGCGTTTGTTTGCTTCTGGTTTTGCCGGCGTCGGCCCAGGATGGGCTGGCTGTCTGACTGTCTCGTGTTGCGTAGATGGCAAAAAAAAATTTTGTTTTGCGTACATCACGAGACTAGGAGTATTTGCTTGTTTAGATGCCAAATTCTGAACTGCCCAAATCATTGTTGTGAACTGTAGTAATTTTGTTTTTATTTGGTAATAATTGTCCAAACATTGATTAATTAGGCTTAAAATGTTCGTCTCGCAAAGTACAATAAAACTGTGTAATTAGTTTTTGATTTCATCTACATTTAGTACTCCATATATGTGCCGACATTTTGATGTGATGGAGAATCTTCTTTTTGCATAGTGGAATTTGGGGATGAATTTGGGAAACTAAACAAGGCCCGGCTGATAAGTTCATGACTGAAAGTATTATTTATTTATTTATCGTGAGAGAAAAATATTGTTGAATGGCTCGCTGATTTGGCTAATAAGCTCAAACGAACACGTCAAATTTGTCGACCGGATTTGGTCACTATGTCGAGCCAGGAGTGTTATACTATTAATGATATAGTAATTTCTTATAATGCACTGGGGCAATTCTTATCTTACTTTTTAACTAAAATTAACTAAAAACTAATACAAATAGTTGAGTTACCAAATTGAAATGAGATGGTCATCTCATCACTCTTTACCTTTTTTGTTTAATTTACCAAATTGAATGGGTTGATCCATCTTTAGCTCATTTCATACTACCTCCATCCCGCAATACAGGTCGTTTTATGATTCAAAAGATGTCTCAGAAAGCAAGTCGTTTAGCCTCTATCGTGGGTGTCATCCTATACCAGAGTAGGAGTACAACACCGATTATCATCACCTCCCTGGCTCCTGTCGGCCACTATCACACGAAAAACAATAAATAAACAGACGGTGGGAGAAGGTTGTCTGCGGACCAAGGACGGAGGTGCCGCCTGCGCCGCTGGGAGAGGCTCGTGCATCAATGTGTCGTCCCCTTGGTAGTTGTGCATCAACGAGGGTATTCATAGGGGCATTCAGGTCATGTGGCTTGAACCTTGGTAGTTGTGCCGTCCCCTAGAACATCTTTTAATCTGGGATGGAGGGAGTACAAGCTACTCCCTCTCCTAAAAATAATACAACTAGTTGAGTTAAACAATTTGTGAGTTTGGCCAAGTTTATATAAAAATACTAGTATTTAATTATTTTATGATATTAGATAAATGTCATTAACATACCACATGTTCGTTTCGCTAGTTTATTGTGGCTGAAAATACTGTTCGCTGGTTTGTTGTGAGAAAAATACTGCTGGATGGCTGCTGATTCTACTGAACAGCTCGAACGAACATGGTGATAGAATATTAACATGTACGTGTAGCATGAGTACCATCATCAACGTGACATGACTCTACAAAGGCTAGTAAGTCATTGTTCGAGTGGACAAGCACCCTGTTCGTTTCGCTGGTTCAGCGGAATCAGCAGCCATCCAGCAGTGTTTTTCTCTCACAATAAACCAGCGAACAGTACTTTCAGCCACAATAATCCAGCGAAACGAACAGGCTGAAGTCCAATAAAGGCTCAAGGACTACACTAGTCTATGGGTGTGTTAGGTTCGCTTCTACCGTCTAGCAAAATAACATGAACTAGCTCTCGTCAGCTTTACCTAATGCAACCAATGCTTGTTTGGTTGCTTTGTTCTAGACAAGTCTGGATTGGTTAGATCTTGTGTGGTTGATAGACTAGTTCAAGTGCATTTACCTCAGTTTTGCTAAGATGAGTTCACCTCCGTCCTCTCTAATTCAAGCATTTTGTCGGATAGGTTGCGAGCATTGGCCATGCTGCTCCACGAACACCATGGAAGGGGCAACAGGCCGGTGTTCACATAGACACCATGGGAGTATCACCTTTTGGAGGTCCCTCGAAACTCAAATGCAATCACGAATTCAGAAAACGCTAAAAAACAAATTCGAGAAAAATGCAATCCACGGACACGAAGACAAAATTCTTTCACATGAAGCAGGCAATAACTCCCTCCAAGTGCAAATGCAATCACCGCGGCAGCTTCCTCGAAGCATAACGGCAGTCCACACCCACTGCGAAGTTGAAGCCACCGCAGACGAGGCTTTAGTCGGTGTGTGCGAATGAGACGAAGGTCGGCAACACAAGCGGCGCACGTGCTTGGTAGCTTGACAGTGGCGCAGGTGAGAGCACAAGCAGCGATGAGCAGAGATAGTGGTCGCATAGCCCCAGTCTGGCTCCGTGAAAATGCTCGCCCTAACCGTTTCCCATAAGCCAGGCTCCGCCCCCCTGGCATCCTCGGGCTAGGGTTAACGCCTTATACAAGCATCCAAACATGAAGAAGTCGCATTAGCTAAACTTGGATAGGTGTTAAGCCACCCATCCAAACAAATCCCCATTCCAAAAAGAATAGAAATCTCACTTACCAAGAAGTCAAACAAGTATCACTAGATTAATCATGAAATATATTTTCATAATAAAACTATTTAAAGATATAAATATTGATATTATTTTCTATATACATATTTAGATTTCGAATCATTTGACTCATCCGAAAGCAAGACTTTACATTCCTTTGGAGTGAGAGGGAGTAACAAAACATAAAAGATGTAGCAGTCTGAGCGTGGTGCAGCCGATGCTGTACCTAGTTAGCTATGGTTGTAGCTGGAATAGCCAAGGTACTAACTCTGTCATAAAAAGAATATAATTATAGTTTTGGTTGAATTATCTAAAGTTTCATCAATTTTTTAGAAAAATGTTATTAGTATTAAGACATTAAATAGATATATAATGAAACTATTTTCAATGAACAAACTATGAAACCTATATGGTATTATAAATATGATACTTTTTATGAAATTTTTTCAAACTCTAGATACTTTGACTTCTTGCTATACTAAAATTGTATCTCTTTATGGGTAATCTCCGCGTCTTGTTCTAATGTAAGTCTAGATATAAACTTGGACAGGCATCTACCATATACCCTTATTTGTGTATACCATTTTTCCTTCTCTCCTTCAGCCACGTCACCAGCTTTTCCTGTTCGTCAGATTTCTCATCAACGGCCATAGGGTCACCACCGCTTCTGCTTCTAGAAAACTCTGTGCGTGCCCTTGATGAAAACAACCCAATCCCCACCCCCTCCCGTATCCGCTTCTTGCTTGATGTCCCCGCTCTGTCTCCACAGCCGCCGCCGCGTTGCCATCGCCGGACTCCCACCGCCTCCGCCCGTCCGTGTCTCCTCAGCCGCTGCCGCATGTCCGACCAGCTGCGTTGCTTGCAGGTTCGGGTCTTTCTCCGCGCCTACCTGTCCCACCATTCCCGACGCTGGGGGCCCTGCGCGGTAGCATCGGTCCGAGCCCAGTCTGCGCCGACGCCTCAAATCCTCCATCGTCGCCCGACCGTCACGTCCCCCACGCCAGCGCCCGCGAATGTGGCGGCCGGGCGGCCCTGCCGGGGGTTGCGTGCGTCGATGCGGCAGCTTGCCTTCCTCACGGCTGCCTGCGTGGATCCAGCGCAGACAGGCAGCGATGGTGGCGTTGCTGCACCTTCTTCACGTCTCTTGCCTCCTGCCCCTTGCCCCACACCAGGTGCTCGGATGAGCAATAGCGTCCATGCGAGATGACAAACTACTGAAGGCACCCAAATCCTGACACGCCACACAGACATACGTGCTCCATCGATCTCCTCCGTGCCACGTTGCCGACCTTCCTCTCATGTTTGTTGGATTGTGTAGGTGCACGACCTTCATCAGGGAAAAGGACAAATTTTGGGAAGAAGAAGGCTGATGTGTTTGTGCAAAAATCAGAGGCACAAGCGCAGGTGTTGTGTATTATACTTGCTCGGATTTGGGAGAGTTAGAGGAGGAGATGGCTTGGGAAATCAGGAGCAGGTGCTTCAAATTGAAGGAGGATGCAAATGTTTTGCGTTGCTTGAGGATGAAGGGGCTACTTCCTGTTGACGCTGTGCTTGCTGGGAAAGATCAGCAATCCAGCAAGGTGTCCATGGTGTGCTGCTACCTCTAGGTAATGCTCCGTGCTAATCTACAGCAACACACACCCCAACATTTGAAATATCCTTCCATAAGTAAAATTATGCACTTTTCTACTCAGTAATTTATATGTTTCATTTCTTTATACGTTGTTTGGTCCTGATAGGCTCGTAGCCATAGCTGTCAAAAAAAATCATGCTCTGTATTAGTCTAGGCAAAGGAGCATGTCATACAATAAATAAATAAATAAATAAAAGGAAGAAACAAAGACAATTGGATAGTTTTTTAGACCTAAAGTAACTAATTTGTTAGCAGATATAGCATAATATGACTAATAAGGTTTGATAGTTCATTGTTAGACCAAAAATACTCTCTGACTCCTAATGTTGCCCAGGCCATGTAGAGATGACTTTGAAGACAAGGGAAGACAAATATTCGTATCTATTATATGGCTTAAGATAAAATACACCAGATCACCAAGCACGACTTATAATATTATGTCCCTCCTCTTCTCACCTATCACGGCTTATGTAATTTGTTTGATGAGCTGCAGTTCTGAATCATTAGCCTGTTCGTTTCGCTGGTTTATTGTAGCTGAAAGTACTGTTCGCTGGTTTGTTGTGAGAGAAAAACACTGCTGGATGACTGCTGATTCCGCTGATAAGTTCAAACGAACAAGGTGCATGTTATTTTCTGACAGCTTATGCATTTATGCTGCTTCTTACATGAATACAGTTTCTGAGAGCGATAAAATGGCTGCTATGATCTCTCTGATCATGATTTCATTTGATAATTCGCTTAACAGTATCACTTGATACCTGACAAACCTGCATGTGTGTGGTGCCCTGTTCAGTGTGTCCCGATTCCGTGTCCTTCCTCGGCCCCTCCATCGCGGCCGGCCGTGGACGACGGCGACCTATCCTGGCTATCCACGACCGCCGACCTGTCCTATTGATGGCCTTGCTGGCGCCAGCAGCGCAGGTATAGCCCCCCTCTCTCATTTCCCACCAACATTGTACGAAATTGTTTCCACTGTTTTGGAGTACTGCGTTTTTCTCACACTCGAATAACCTAACTCTGCCTTTTCTTATAGGTATGTTCGTATTCTTGGGGCCTCCTACCTGCACCTCACTGCCACCATTGTTGACGTCTATCAGTAACTTGAGGCACTCTACGACTACCGCAGGATCAGGCACAAGCGATGGACGTATGTTCAAGTGTCTCCTGAAGTTACAGCTTTCTTTTTCCCTGCTCAAAACTCTGATGTTTTTCGCAATAATAGTTATTATGATAATAATAAACTAGGGGTAAGTAGTTGGGCCTGTATTTAGGGATACATGGGTATTTCAGTTTCATTTCAGGGTTCACACTTACCCATGTTGATGAGTTCAATGATGAATTCCTGACCGAAGATTACTCCTGTGATACAGTCCTGCCTCGCATTCACAAAAGCTTTGTTTAAGGTCAGTGACTCAACCCCATGCTCTTCAAAATTATTTTGATTCTGCCATTTTACATTGGCTTAATGGCATACTCAAAGCCCAATGGGTCAACGGCATGCTCTTCAAAATTATTTGGCTTTTCGCATTCATTTGACATTGCCGTACTCATATTATAAAAAAAAGAAAAAAAACAATTTTGTTTCACGTATGCCATTTTCTGTATTGTTTGAACAGATGGGTTCTTCAAGCATCTGGAACTCTGTAACGGACAAGAAGTGCATTTCATGGTGATTTTGAGGAAGAGGAGGAACAAAGGGAGGATGCCACAGCCTGACACTTTATTCCGAGTATATAGGTTTGATGCTCTTGCAGTCTTGAATAGTCATTCGGTGCTTTGTTAGGTGTAGGGTGCAAACTGCAAAGCCCATAGGCCAAAGATTTATTCAGAGTACATCATGAGCAGGTTTGATGCTCCTGCAGTCTTGCATACCCATAGATATCTTACCATGTTGTGCATCAAGCTAAGATCATTTAAATCATCTCTACAAGATATCCTTTCTATGAGGCGAAACAATGGAGTTTGTCAAAAATTATCCAATTTCCAAACTTTCTTCCATATATACTGATAACAGGCATGCAACTTAAGGTTTTATGATCTTTTTACAGTTTAACTGACAGCTATATATGATGTCAATTAAAATTCTCACACCCGTGGCAACGCACGGGTACCGGCTAGTTTGACCAGATTTATATAATTGTTTTTTTTTCCGTCGGAGGGAGTAGCGCCGAACAAAAATAGCCCAGAGGGGCACATTGGTCATCTCGCTGCGAAGTGACAAACATGGCGATGGATACGGAGCAGCAGGCGAGGAGCGTCCATTTGGCTTAAGCTTACGCGATAATCATCGTAGTCAAGCAGCGGATTTGACCATTCGGCCCGAGCAGAGAGCAGATGAGCATGAGCTCCTCTAACCAAGGGATTTTATTTTATTTTATTTATCCGCCGGCGACGCACTGCTAACACGGTGACTGACCGAGCCTGGGGCTGTCGAATTACTGTGCATCACTATGTGATATTGTATCATTTTGTTTTTATTTAATAATAATTGTCCAAACATTAACTAATTAGACTTAAAACGTTCGTTTCACAAAGTACAATAAAATTATGCAATTAGTTTTTAATTTCATCTACATTTTATACTTCATACATATGCCGGTATTTTGATGTGATAGAAATCTTCTTTTTACATAATGAAATTTAGAAGTAAATTTAGGCAACTAAACATGGCCCGACTCCTCCCGTGACGGTCCGCAGCACATCACCGAGCACATGGCTACGGGCACTCTCTGTCAGTCCTACCAGTACCACATACAGTACCAACGAACATGTGCATGAAAGGCCACGCAACATGATTACACGATCCGGATCGATCGCATCGTCCCAGCTGCATGCATCATTTTTCGTTACCTCCTGACTCCTGTTGCTTGACAGGGTGAAAAAACATTAATTTCGATTGCTTCATTTTCCTGTGCTAGCTAAATTCTTTCAACTTATTCACTTGGCTCAAAAGTCATAACTAAAAGTCTTTTGGAGTTACTCTAATAGCTCATAGCTAATATTAGTTAGCTAATTATTTACTGTTATTAGCTGGTATGACCCAACTAGCTATTAGTTGAGCTAACAATTAGCTAAACTATTAGCCGGATTCCTTTAAATTAAGAGGCCTAATTATTAGGTGCTTGATGCAAACATGATCTAATTAAAGGGATGCCGATTTGGCCTGTTTAAACGCGGGTTACTAGGAAGAGTGATGCGCGCGTACCTAGCACTGTAGCTAGTAACGCAGGGCGCAGCAGAGCGGCTGGCATACTGACCGTGCCCGAGTGTTGTGTAACTTGTAACCGGGCACCGGCAGGTTAAGGATTCGCTCAACAAGGCTTCAATCATTGTAGGTCCACAGACCACAGTCCCATCCACAATGCAGCGCTGTACTGTGCAGTGTGCACGAGGGTGAGGTGAGCCGTGACTCCGTGAGACCAGGATGGCACCCGGCAGATCCAGATCAGGAATGTGAGGTTATTCTCGTCAGTCCCCCATCCATATGCGTAGTAGATCACAACAGCCAGTACCGAGCTCACTCACGCTCACAGCCACACTCAACAGTCGCAGGCATCACAGGCCATCCCCGCTGGCTCTGTCCAAGTGTCGCTGGCCCCAACCGCCCGGTCCGCCGCGTCTCAAACCCGTGGAACCGAACGGTGGATCGCCTTTGCGTGCTGTTGAGTCCATCGCGCATCTCCAGCTCTTCACATCTGACCCGATCAAGGCCTGCCTGCCTGCAATCTTTCTGTTCTGCGTGCATGTGGCAATCCAGACCGACGAGAGGGGTGAAAAAATGGTTCCCATGATGAGCAGCGCCAATCCAGTCCACTAGCGGGTCACATGCGCGGACGCAGAAGAAACAGCACACCAAGGGGCAGCAGCCACAGTGCCCCGGTTGGCGCCGTGCGGCAGCTATCGGTAGGCCTGGGCATAATTAACCGAAGACCGAAGACCGGACCGAACTAACCGGTCACAAGTTCGGTCTTCAGTTTGAAGTAACCGAACTAACCGGACTTAGTTCGGTCATTACCCTCGGGTAACCGAACTAACCGAATTAACCGAACATTTGAATTTTGTTGACATAATATGTAATTTAGACTATTATTAGTGATATAATATTTATTCTAGTGGATTTATATCAACCATCACTCTTATCACTATGTTTAATCTATATTTTGTATTGTATTTTTGCCTTAAAATAGAAAAAATATTGATAAAATTTGCTACAAATTACAATATTTAGTAGTTGTTTTGTGAAGTTCGGTCATGACCGAGACCGAACCGAACTAACCGAGACCGAACTTGCTCGGTCCTGAGTTTTGAAACTAACCGATCGGTCTCCGTTTTTAGATGACCGAACTTTTGAAATGACCGAAGACCGAGACCGATCGGTTCGGTCAGACCGAACGCCTAGGGCTAGCTATCGGTGTACCATAAGGTGTGTATGTGCCTTGGTAAGCGTTGATGCGTTTCTGTTGGCACATACTCCCTCCATTCCAAATTATAAGGCATTCTAAGAATCTTAGAGAGTCAAAGCATCTTATGTTTGACCAAAATTATAGAGAAAATTATAAAAATTTATAACATCAAATAGGTACACTATAAAAATATAATTAATGAAGAATCTAATGATACTTAATTGATGTCATAAATATTATTATCTTATCATATAAATTTGGTCAAACTTGAGATCCTTTGACTCTCCAAAATTTTTGGAATGCCTTATAATTTGGGATGGAGGGAGTACTACTGTATATCGTACCACTGCCATGTTCCCCTGTGAATGAATGCTCGCTCATCATCAGCAGCACTCGTCGCACTCTAAATTCATCCTCTAAAAAAATATTCCGTCATAGTCATCGAGATTTCATCCTCTATATCAATTTCTCCTGCACCCATCCACACTCTATATCATACTCTATCCACTGTGGGGCCCACTTGTCAGATTTTTTTTCTTTTTTTCTCTTTTTCTCTTTTCTTTTCTTTTCTTTTTCCCCTCTCCTCCTTTATCCATTCGACCGCGCGCCCTCCCTCCCCATTCTCTCTCTCGGTCGGCTCCTCCCCGGCAGTCGCGCCCCTCCCTCCCCGGCCCTCCTCTCTCTGTCGGTCGGCTCCTCCCCGGCGGTCGCGCCCCTCCCTCCCCGGCCCTCCCTCCCCGGCGGGCGCGAGTGCGGGCAGGCACGGGGGGCTCACCGGCGAGCGCGGCTCCGGCGTGGTGGGCGGGGCTCCAGCGGGCGGCGCGGGGCTCCGGCGCGAGCGGCTCCGACGGCGACGACGGCCCGCGCGACCCAGCGGCGGAGCTCGGGCACCGGCAGACTCGCGCGCGCCGTCTTCTTCTTCGGCCGCGGGACCGGCTCCGTCGCAAGCTCCGTCGGCACGGGAGTGGAAGCGCCGCCGCGGGTCTGACTCCGTCGCGGCTCCGGATGCTCTCTCTCCTCGGTCTCCTCCCTCCTCCGCGGTGGTGGGCGGCGGGCCCGACGCGCCACGTCCGCGTGTACCGGACGTCCGCGAACGCGCCAGGAATGGCGGACGTCCCGCGCGTAGCAGTTGGTTTCCCGTCCCCGTTGCAGGCCACACGACCACCATCTCCTCCGCCATATCCGAGGTGGCGGGATACCGGCTCGTTTCCAGGCCCCAGTGCGGGTAGTCTCATCATCATGGCGTCTGCTTGTCGCCGCACGGCGGCCCGCCGGTAAGGGTATGACAATGCAGTGCAGTGTCGTTGCGTCGAGCAGTGGATGCGTATGGGACCATTGGGACGCCACGGCAGTAATAAAATCATCGAGACCTCGACGGACATTATTGATCGGTACGCGTGTGTGCTAGGTACTAGCTTAGGTACTGCCAGAGCGCATAGAACGAAAGCCAGCCCCACTCCGTTGGCGCAGAACCAGGAGCGGAGCGCCGTGCACTCCTGCCACTGCCACGCATCAACGCATGTGATTGATACGCTTAATCATCAGGGGCGGGCCCACTAGTATTCAAGGGTATTCAGTTGAATACCCAAAATTTTTGACAAAAGATTTCATATATATAAGCCATATACATGTCTGTATATTAAAAAAACAAAAATACACAACAAAACTGTATCTATACCGCAAATCCACCCAAAATGACATGTTCCTGCTCGTTTTTCTCCCATACCCGAAGGCCCAACGAGGCCCAGCGGCCTGCCAGCCCATATTCTCCATTCCCACACCCGCAAAGTCACAGGTACTGTCTGTTTGACTCCCAGTGGCGGGCGGCAGGGCGTACCGGCACCGCGCACGACGGACTCAGGGGCGGGCGGGCGGTGGCACCACGCCAGGCTGCCAGCGTCGGCGCTTGCCGGTTGGCCGGCTGGGGCGTCGGGCGGAGAGCTGCAGCCGACAGCACGCAACAGCGAGGCGCGAGTCCGAGGCTCCGACGGCGACATTCCGGCTGCCAAGCCTGAGTTTGTCCCGGCCAACTTATGTAAGTTTCAGTCTCTGTCTCCTGGCTTAGCTTCCGGATTTCATATATTTCCTATGTAATATTATGCAATTTCAAATTTCATATATATTTCCTATATATGTTACGCAATTTCAAATTTCATATATATTTCCTATATATATTATGCCTTATGCAGTTTCAACCATGCGGCATTATACATGCCAAATATTAGCCTTTTGGTTGTGAAGTTTTTTTGTGCCCTTATATATTTCGAATACCCAACCTCAAAATCCTGGGCCCGCCACTGTTAATCATGGCATGGGATGGCAAAACGGCAAGGCTCTCACGTACGTCCAGGCGCTGCGGTCGGTCACGCAAACCGCCGGATGCTGACAGTGCGCCTTAGCCACTCACCGCCCCGGCAATTCAGCGTCGCACCATCGCTCGATGGCTCAATGCGGCATGCTTCGGCTTGACAGGGTCGATTCACCAACCTGCCATCACGTTGGCGTTGCCGTCTCTCTTCTGACCGGACAGCCAAAAGGTAAAGGCCCGGCGCAGCCTGCCTCTGCCTGCCGACGAAACCAGTAGCTTTGAGCCTGTTTAGTTCTAAAAAGTGAACCTAAAAAGTGCTATAGTATCTGTCACATCAAATTTTACGGCACATATATGGAGTACTAAAGGTAGGCAAAAGAAAAAACTAATTATACAGTTTAGTTGTAAATCACGAGACAAATCTTTTGACCCTAATTAGTTCATGATTGGACACAAATTGCCAAATAAAATGAAAAGTGCTACAGTAGCCGAACAAAAAAATTCACCAACTAAAGAGGCCCTTTGATATTTCGTCACGGACTCCTTGGATGACTCGTCGTGTTCGCTTCTCTCACGATGAGTTGTACTCTTCTATGTAAACTGTGTTTTTTCTCACAATAAATCAGCGAATAATTTTTTTTAGCTTATTTTTTATCGAAGCGATATCCAATACCCAATAGACCAACAGTGGTGCGTTTCAACCAGTGTAGCGAGGAATGGAATCGGTTGTCACCGTTGCACGAGCAAGAGTCGACCAGTGCGATTCTGCGCCGGTTTTCGACCACGGCCTCGTTTAGTTCAGAGAATTGGGGAGAAAAATAATGTATCAGAATTTCTGTAGCATTTCGTTTGTATTTGGTAAAAATTATCTAAATTTTAACTAACTAGGCTTAAAATGTTCGTCTCGCAAAGTATAATAAAACTGTGCAATTAATTTTTGATTTCATCAACATTTAGTACTCCATGTATTTGCCGATATTTTGATGTGATGAAGAATCTTTTTTTTATAGTAAAATTTGGAGGAGAATCGGGAGAACAAACAAGGGGTACGGTGTTGATCCAGATTCCTGGCTGAGCTCGTACACATCTGGCGAGATGGGATCGGAATCTGATGAATGATAGGCACATGGTTCTCGGTTGTACACCTGTACCCGTTGCTGTGTGGTGTGCGACAACAGTCCAAGGACCAGCCGCAGCCGATTGGTCTACTCTACTCTACTCTCTGGCCACGGCCGTTCCCGTCCTCCGTCTCCTCTACTCTGTGCCTGCGAGTTAAAAAAAAAACTCTGCCTGCGACAGCGCAGGCGCACCACATCTCCATCCTGATCTAATCTAATCTAATATAGTACGTAAGTAATAAGGTGGTGGGGTGATTAATAGCTCGCAGATGGGAGACGTTCTCGCCTGCTGATCACATCGTTTGGTGCACCTAATTAGTTGCCTTGTCCTCTTTCACGGGGTGACGCCGAAACCTCCTTTTTTTTCTTTTCCTCTCGTCGGAGTGGAGAAAAGAAAATGTGTTACAAGTTGTTCCCAAAGGGTTCTGCTTCGGCCAAATGCAGTGGAGATGGAGAAAGTAAGGGTTCAGTGCAACGTACGGCATCGATTAGTGATGCCGGCGTTGCATAAGGGCGGGCACTTTAGCATTTAATTAACGTATAAGATCAAGCATCAGAAAGCATCGTCGGTTGGTTCTTAATGGTCCTAATATTCTGTTAAACAGTCCCTGAGGAAACCTATCTCAGCAACGCTCCAACGGAGACCTGGGATCCGAATGCGCTGGGTGGGCGAAGCACATGTCCCCAGCGCAGTAGAGCCTGCTTGCTAATCGCGTGTGGCGAGACTTTGAGACTTGCTATAGTACCTAACATGATCTTATTCAAGGATTGGTCACTTCACAACGTGATTGAACTGCTGCCTGCAACTCCAGGCCCCCAGTCCTTCTCCTTCACGGAAAAATGGCAGGCAGCCCTGCAGAGCAGATATCACGCTCACAACGCTGGCATCCCAACCTGAAACGATGCATATTGTCACGTCGTCATATGCGAAGGTGCAACGGCGACGGCGCATCCGGGACAACCCGCATGTCATTTTCCGGCGGACCGTCCTGTTCCAGCTACGTACATCCTTGCTTGTGTTCCAAGTTGGATATACAGCGACAGATGATGCCACACCTTGTTCAGGTGGGAGCAAAATCGCGCTGCTAAGAAAACATGAGCGTCAAGTCTGGTTGGGAAATCTCTTCGGCACACACTTGCTAGTTGCTGCTGCAGAATTGTCTCTAGGTTCTATGATGGATCTGTCAAAATTGACGAACCACTTTCCAGCTGGGTTTCCTTCTCTCTTTATCCTGCAGACGTTGCTTCTGCCAGTGAAAATGTGCGCGCACCAACCGCATCTGCCCGATTTTTTCTTCAGATATACACTTTCTACATCTGTCCCATAGAGAGGGCGAGAGGTGCTGCTGCGATCCGGTTGCAACCAAACAAAGAACATGATGTTAAAACTCATATTTTGAGGAAGAAAAAAGTAATGTAGGAAAACTCCACACATGCTAGTTAGCTATGCATATTATCTGGAAGATTTTCTCGTGCCAGATGCTCATGATTAAACAGCTTTTAATACAGACAACACTGCTTTGCTACAGAATTAGAGTACAGACCAATGATTGAGTGTCCACAGGATTGTAGTTGGGGCATTGCTATCAACATGGTATGTAGCAGGATTAATATTCAAAACTGCTCCTGTGAGTTGAATTAGCAGGTTAGCTAATTGAAGACTTTGTTAGCCCTCACCAAACCAGAAAAGGATCCAAGTATTCAGAACTTCAAAACTATAGCTGTGTTCAGCACAAAATTCATGGCAGAAGCAGAACTCCAAAATGGTTATCTGCGGTTCCATAACCAACTGGAATCAGAAACAGACATTTGATCGAACAGCTTCATCGCATAATATACAAAGATCAAACAATAGCTGATCCCCCTCATGCATCCAAAGATATGTCATCATATGATTTTGGAAAGTATATAAAAGTGCCACTTAGCCGGTTACCATGGATCCCTATGATGGCACCAATGTTTTCTCAGGGAAGCAAAAGCAATGTACCAAAACAACCTGGCTACTTCTGCTTTTGGTGACAAACAACAGCACTACAAGACAAATCTGAGTCAACCAACCATAAGTCCATATTTTCAAGTTGCTTTTGAACTGAATCTGAAGCCCTACTGTGAGACCAGAAAAGCACATTACTTTGGTCTTCTGCTATTGATCTGTTTGAGGTGTTAGGCCCTAATTCAATAACTCTGATAGCCTCATCCAGTTTTCCCAGCCTAACACCAGCACTGCTCGCCAGCACTTCAGTTAGCATATGGACAAAACTCTTCTGTTTGATGGAAACAGAAAATTCAGTAGATGTACACATCGCTTTCACTCTTGACATAGTTAGTTCATTCCATTTGTTTTTCAAGTCTAGCGAGCTCCTTATAAACATCAAACCTTCATCTGCAGTAAAGAAGTCAACAGACTGATCTGATGGCTCGATCAACTTATTGCCAAGTGAAATCATATTTCCATTTAGTAGCCATAGATTGTACCCCAGGTCCAAGCAAGCTTTTATCACATAAGATTTAACCAAAGTTTCCTTAACAAAATCATCAGAGCCCTGCAAACTACTAAATTTGATGCTCTGAAGAAATTTCATACCATCAATGACAGGATATCCTCTATGAGCAAGGTCATCCAGAAACTCTGAATTGTCACCAAGGAAAATAGAGTTCTTCATGCCTGCCTTGTCAAGATGGCAAATCAAGTTTCTTGCAAATCTCTCTTCTATTGAGTACAGAGTCACAAGAACAACAGTACTTTTTAATTGCACGGATTTGAGCACAGAACCAAGTTCACTATTTTTTCTAATAATTCTTCCTGGAAGAGCTTCATTGAAGCAGAAATCATACCACTTTAGCTTCTTTAGAGGCTGCAATTCCCATAAATTGAAATCAAGATTCTTCCCATCCAACAAAGTAGAATCTGGCCCAACACTTTTCCCGTAGTTCACACCTGCATCCCTATGAGAGATGCTGAGGGCCCTTTCCTTCAGGAAGTTTGTGTAGATATTGAAGTATCCACGTGAGTGGACAAATTTAATGAACCAAGGAGTCCATATTCTCTCACCCATCTTCTTGTACCATCCTGTAGTTTTCTGCAATGTTAGGAGTGAAATAACAGTATCAGTAAAGCTAACAAATATTGATAGAATATGAACATATATCATCATAGGAAGAAAATGCTATAAATAAGAAATGAGGTACATAAATTCCATTAACACAGGAACTGAAGAAGCAGACAGACATTAAGTAAGAAAAAGAAAGTTTACCATGCCTTGGAGAATAGGTTTGAGTCCTTTGGCTTTGTGGTCATCATACCATAATCGAAATTCTTTCCATGGTTTTGGAAAGAGAAGTTGACCCCACGTGCCTACCATCTGATACAAGAAAAGCCGAGTCTCACTATCCAGCTGTATCCTGTTTCCATGTTTACCTATGTAGTTCAAGACCAACTGGTTAACAGAGGCATTGCAAAACTGCCAGCACTTGCTGCAATCATATTAGGAGTAAGGAATGTGTATATACTGTAACTGCGTTCAAAAAGGGTATATACTGTAAGAATCACCAACATGCATTTTCTTTGGAGTGGAAACAGAAAAACAATTAGTCTCAGAGACCAAAGAATGCAAAAACAAACAAAACAAAACCATACCAAGAGGAAAATTTATACTAGAGTTACCAAAATTTGATTATAAAAATGATAAGCATACAATTTACTGCCAAAAAAAGAATAGCTGCCACGAATTCCCCTCTGAGTTCAAGTGATTGTATTCTATAGCACCTAAATTTTTTTCTGTGCCCTCACTGTATGGCATTGCATGATTGTAAGGGCAAACCTCCAATTGTACAGCATTCAAAACAGAGACTAAGCAAATATGAGCAAACAAAACTAATGGTTGTGACAATCTAATTAGATCATAGATAAGCAAGATACTTGAATAATACTGATATATGCAGAATCTAGAATACCTTTTGTATATTTGGTAGTCGTACACCATATTAGCGTAAAATAAAACCATGGGCTATCATGGGCCTATATCATCATATGGAGTGTTTGACTAGACACGATTCACCCCATTTTACCAGGGCTACTCAACCCTGGACCTGGGAGCACTGTCTGTCAGTCTCTAGGTGTGGGACTATGTTTTAGTCAAATCCTGGTCCTGTACATTATTTAATTCAACTGTAGAATGGTCAGCCCAGGGGTTGTTCATGTGTCTAGTTTTAGTTTTGGACCACAAACAAATTATGCTATAATGTTACAGACTGAACTGCCATTATCCAAATGGTATCCAAAGTAGTTGATGGGGATTGAAAACATTGTTATGAGGTAGACCAAACATGACATCTAACATAACACCACTTACTCAAACTGCACAATAATTCAAAAATGGATCATACATAATGAACATGTAACAGTTCAAATTAATACAAGATTACCACCACCCATATAACACTAAATTATCTTCTACTTAGATCAAAGGTTACTTGCTAATTACATCTTCATTATCAGCCTGCATGGCTCATCCCGTATATACAAATAAAAGGGGAAAAAACCATAGTGACAATTGAAGACAATCAAAATTCTACATATTGATTTCTACAAGTAACATAAATGTTACATGTTAAAGGACAGAAATGCTGCTGCTACAGCATTTTGATCACTACCTAAGTTATAATGCTTCAATATGATGTTATGTGAGATGTTAGCATCAGATTGAATTAGACAACAGATATTTTTTATGTATTTAATTTAATTTTGTCAGCAGCAGATTCAGTTGCTACCATTTCACTCAATTTACAGATTTGACATGAATATATGATAGATAGACTTTTATCATATCTTCGCTGGTCAATTTTCTTAAACAATTTGCCAACATGAGAAGCATACCTCTAGGGGGTTAATGAACCTGTACAAGTACCAACAGTAGCTACAACCTTTACTCGTTTATTACCAAGGATCATGTCAATTACAGAGGAACACTTAGAACCTTTATTCATGTTTTTTTTTTGTATTTGTGTGGCAAGTTTTGTTGTTGTTGTTGTTGTGTAGTTTGGGTGTGGGTTCTTATGTGTGCTTCATGTGGTGAGGTTTTAGATGCCATACTTTTTCTTCTTAATTAATAAAATAACATGCAGCTCTCCTGCGCCATTCAAGAAAAAAAATATGCATTCTTATAATGCATTATGACACAACATAAAGGCAACAAACATTAATTTCACCAACTCACACCATTGACCATTCTCAAGCAATCGCATAGACCAGCAATTTTCAATCCAAACAAAGGTTTACATTGTGGCAAACATAAAATCACAGCTTCTAGTTGGAACGGACAACCCAAAAACCAAACCAAAAAACGTTGAGGAAGTACCTAAATTTCTTGGTTTGCTCAATTTTTGTTGCTAAGTGCGGTTTTGAAATGTGATTTGTTCAGTCTAGGTCTATGTTTCCATAGGCTGAAGAAGCTGATCAGTTCTGAACATACATTGTATTCGATCAACCAAGTGCCCCAACAGTTCAATTAATACATATGGTGCAAAAGGCAGAGCTGAGTGAGAACACCTGAATCCCCCATAGACTCACTACTGCAGAAATCCCGCAGATCTTCCATATCTGACTGCCTATCACAGTCCCACATCACACCACCTGCCACTATCCTCGCTCCTCTTCCATACCAAGGGGCAGAGCCTGAGCTACTAAGTACGGCCAGCTGATCCCGATGATTTTTTGTAATGCAATGGGAAATCACTATTTACAGCAGTCATAGATCCCACTAATACATCCCTGTCGTGGAGAAGACCACAGCCTTATGGTTGCCCAGCTCTGCCCTGTCCACACCGCCACCTTCACCCCTTGCTCACAGTACCAGCTACCCACCAGCCTGCAGCCAGCCAATTACTCAATGCCAAGAAAGCAAACTGCCAATCTTTCACGCAGGCAAAAATGCAGAAGAAATGAAGACAGACGTGGGCTCAGCAACTCAACGCCAGTATTGCCTCTTGGATTCTTTTTCTTGCCAAGATAATTTATGCTTAGTGAAATGTAAAATGGTTTGATGGTGCTTATGCTAATTCAAGCTGCACTTCTTCCACTAAGAAGGTGCCTTACTACCTTACCTTTACTGTTTCCTTGAATCAAATTGAAAAGTTCATGAGGTCAATAGCTGTTGCAGTGCTGTGTTTGTGCCGCCCTGCTGTGTGCTGAGGCGATGCCAATTGGTTTACCAAGAAACTGAATTAGCTGAACCAACTAACATTGGTCAATGAGGTTCAGTTTCTATTCAGCTTGGTTATTTCGGTTGCCATTTCTCAGAAACCGAAGCTTAAACATAGGAATAAATCGAACCAATCTAACTGAAGAAACCAGGTGGCCATTCCTAGATTCTAGGCAGACAATATTTTCCATGAGGACCAATTTTTGTATTAGAAACTTAGACCATGTCAGTAAGGCTTCCTGGACATTGAAGTGCAGAAACAGAGCGCATTATCCATTATCCTAAAATGGACAATAACCAGCAAAGCTACAAAAATGCATCCATGAGCCACGATCACTCTTTACTAACCAATTATAGTAATATGATATGATGACACTCAGGCTGCAGACAACCAAAAGTCAAAACAAGTCAAACAACTTTGCCCCAAGGAAATCAAATGCATAAATCCTGCTCACGAGAAACTCTTAAGTTGTGAATCTCCATCATTTTAACTGAGAGACAAAATAGCACCAGAGATTAGACTAGAGCACCATGGCATGGTATCAGCGTATTTTAACCTACCCTACTTAATTGTGTTTCAGATTGTGTTCGAAGTTCCAGTGACAGAAGATCTTATGCAAAAATGATAATTAACTTAATAAATTATAAGCACAGAGATCCACTATAAACACACAAACTCCTCAATCTGGCATGACAACACAAAACAGAGTCAATCTTCTAACTAATCCCAATGAATAGGACACATATCACAGATGTGATAAGGCAAACAAAAAGAACTAGCTATGATGCTTGATAGCAGCTTCATCTCAACGAACTACAGAAAAAACAGATCATTAACCACGCCAGGTCCCATTTACGAATAATAGTCTGCATTCCGCACCCTTTCTTCGTAACCAAGGGATGAGACTAAACAAGCATTCGTGACGCAGTGCAGTGTTATATCCTATTAAATAAGCTCTCACCTGCGACGAACCGAGGGCGCTGCAGCGACGCGCCGAACACGTAGGGGCTGTAGTTCTCACGGTCGTAGTAGTACCTCATGACCACCCGCTTCAGGAACATGTAGTAGAGCGGCGAGACCTGGAGGTCGTCCTCGACGACGAAGGCGAACTCGTCGTCGGAGCCGGGCCACCACGCCTCGATCCACTGCGCCTGGAGCCCCGCGTTGGCGGCGCGGTAGTGCACGCGCTTCTCGCCGTGCGGCCACGGGAACGCGTCGACGAAGTCAAGGATCTCGTGCGACGCGGCGATGGGGGACGACGAGGAGTTGGTCGTGCGGTGGTCGAGGAGGACGTGGAGCGCGACACGGTCCCCGTCGTAGTCAGCGGCGGCGAGGGAGCGGAGGCAGCGGCGAAACGCGGCCGGCCGGTCGTAGGCGAGGAGCTTGATGAGGAGGGAGAAGCGGCTGGGATCGGGGCTGGGGCCGGAGCCAGAGCCGGCGCTGTGGAGGAGCGGGGCGGAAGGATGAGAGGAGCGGTGGAAGAGGAGGAGGACAAGGAAGAGAGGGACAGGGATGAAGATGAGGAAGCGGAGTGGGAGGGAGCGGCGGCGAGGAGACGCCATTGTAGGGGTGGGCGGTGGCGCTGAAGTGGAGTGGAGGAGATCGAGGAAGTGCGACGGGACGGGACTGGAGGGGGAGGAGGCGGCGGATCGACGGAGTTGGAGAGGAAGACAGGAGAGCGATGACTGTTGAGGCCCATAAACTTTTTTTTTGAGGGGGAGGCCCATAAACTTTCTTGAGCAAGCAGTGGGCTTGAGGCCTGCAAATACGGATTTGATTGGAATGTGGTTATCTGCTGTGATTTTCATCCTCTTCCATTTACTCTCTAAGGCCCTGTTCGGCTGTACTGATAAGCCGGCTGAAAACACTATTGGCTGATTTGTTATGAGAGAAAAACACTGTTCCAACTGAAAAAATAAGCTGAAAAAGACGGATTATAAGCCGGGTGAACAGGGCCTAATTTTCTACAATACTCCCTCCATTCATTTATCTCCTTCACGTAAGTAAAAACTTTTTATTCAAAAATCTCCTTCATATTAGCTTGGGACTTGCCCGCATTTATTATCTCTTTGCTGCTCATTGGCTACCACTCGTCTGCATTTATTGTCTCTTTACTGCTCATTGGTTGTTCCTAGCCTGTGACTCCTCGTATGCGCTCAGCACGCGATGATTAAATACAAATTGAGTGGTTTTACTCTGCTCCTTGGTCACTGCGCGGAAGGCTAAAATGATGGAGATAAATGAACGGAGGGAGTACTATTTTAGGACATACTAAAGCGAACTATTTTGGGAAGGAGATAATGTGTAGGTAAAATTGTGCATGTACACACTGTAAATACTCTATTTTCATTTTCATAATCCAAAACATTATGTTTTCACTACAAATAGTTCAATATAATATCATTTCAAATCCACAATCATACCGGGGACATGACGAATATGAGTAGAGAGAATATGTAATAAATTCATATCTAGTCATAATACTACAACAAAACGTAGATCTCGTCATTACCATTTGGGAGTGAATAGAACATGGTAGTGTTGAACCATTTTTTTCTTTAGCATTGTATGTGTCCCTTTCCTCGTACGCAGTAGCAATTTTAGGATCAAATAGAGTCTGGCAAAAGTTCAATTTGCTCTCCACTAATTAGTTAGTTTCATCATTAATAACTTGCTTAGAGTATCACCGAGAGTACCCAATAATCCTTCCCAATTCATGATTTTTTGGAAAGAATGAAAAAAATACATTAACAACTCTCAAACTCACCTCCCAATCTTTTGACATTTGGAAAAAAAACCTCCCCCTTGCGCGTAAAGACCCGCTGGTTAGGAGTTTTTTTTGATAAGTTACTGGTTAGGAGTGATTATCTTTGAAAAAACTAGAGCTGGAACTATTCCAAACGGTTCCAAAGACTTCAATCCTAATGAACCATTTTTATATATATTTGCTACATACATATATGCTCATAGCCTCCTGGCGGTCTTGGCGCTAACGATCATACCTCCCACCCTTGCCAGAGTCCTCCCTGAACATGGCGCTATATGGGCTATTTGGCAAAGCTCCTCAGAGCGGATTCTCTTCGAGAATCATTCATTGTCATCCAATCGATAAAACTACGTATGAGAGCATACAAGAATCATTTATCTATTTAAAGTGGAATCTGTGAGCTAAAAAAGCTTGCTATTCATCGCTCCCTATTCAATCTCTATCAAACTCACTCCGAAATCAGTTCTCACGTGCTCCCAAAATCAACTAGAATTGCTCCAAAGAATCAAGGAGCCAGAGCTGATAATCTAAGGAAGGAAGCTCTGCCACACAAGCCCGTTGAGACCTCAATTGCAGCATGCCCAGTTTTTTTTTAAAAAGTTTCTTTAGGGTGTAAAAAAGGATCTAAGCCCTTGTTTAGATACCCAAAATCACTCCAAATTCCACTATGCAAAAAGAAGATTCCCCGTCACATCAAAATGTCGGCATATATATGGAGTACTAAATGTAGATGAAATAAAAAACTAATTGCACAGTTTTGTTGTACTTTGCGAGACGAATATTTTAAGCCTAATTAATCAATATTTGGACAATTTTTACCAAATACAAACAAAATGCTACAGTGCGCTGATTTGACGCGGCACTGTGCAGAGTGCTGAATCGGCCGGCAACTAAACAAGGCCTAATTGAAAAAAAACCACGATTCCCCTTCTCGTTTCCACCCTGTTCGTTTCGCTGGTTTATTGTGCTGAAAGTACTATTCGCTGGTTTATTGTGAGAGAAAAATACTACTGGATGGCTGCTGATTCCGCTGATAAGTCCAAACGAACAGGGTGTTCGACATCACACATTTCTGAATTCACTCTCTGCCAAGGGGGCAAAAGGGTAAAGTTCTCCGACCACCGAGCAAACCCCAGCACAGCAGGCCCAGTGCCCAGCCTCCGTTCCTCTCCATCCCCTTCCCTCGCCTCGGCTCCCCTCCTCCTCTTGAGATCTCCGAGGGTACGAGCGCATTCGCATCGCTTCGCCTCCGCCGTTCGCGATTTCGGCCGCCTCCGCTGCCGCCCGGGGAGATGGCGGGTCTGGGAAAGGCGATGTACGCGGTGGGGTTCTGGATCCGGGAGACCGGCCAGGCCCTCGACCGCCTCGGCTGCCGCCTGCAGGGCAAGTACTTCTTCCACGAGCAGAGTAAGTGACGCCGCCCCTCCGGCACACCCCATCATCCTCTAAAATCACCCTCCCGTGTCCATCGATTAGCAGAGCACTGCGGGCGCAGAGGGGATTTCGTCTGTCCTGAGCGGCTGAAAAGATTGAGCGAATGGGGATTGCTGGGTAGGGTTAGTAGCGATTAGGGAAATGTTGTGTTTTGGCGTCCGGCATGTAAGTCCCCTATCTAAGAAGGACAGGCTGGATGGTTCACTCGAGGATTGTCCGCAGAGTTTTGTGTTGTTAGCTTACTGCACTCTGAGTTGAGTTGAAATGGACCTGCTCTTTTGTGCATGTTTTCACTGATGTTGCACGGTGGCTGATCGTATTGATAAGATTGATAGGTTGAGTAGGTCAACGATATCTTTATGAATTGTAGATCATTCTCTGGTAGCATTTGGTTTTATAAGGTGGTGCGAATTTTGTAGGACTAGAAGTTTCCCAGATGTCAAATTGCTGTGTTGATCATTTCAGTGATGGTATTAAGTTGAGTATGTATAGTACTATCCCTTGTTTTTCTTACCAGACAAGTTTGAAACTAGACAGCAAGTCCTCTCTCCACAATGTGAATACAGTACTGTTACTCCCTCTATGTATTGGGTCTTGTGAAAGTATTCCTGTGTCAGAGAATGCGAAATGACCTGATTGTCTCCATTTAGACCTGTTTCTATGTATAGTAGATGTAGATCTGCTTCAGTGACAGCATGAGAATGTTTATATCATGAGTCGCTGGGACCTTAGTCATAGATTTTTAAGAATACTCATCTCAACATTATACTTTTGGGAATCATTCAAGTGCAATTAAACTTCTTTAGGTTCTGCTTGTTTTCTGTTTTCTCCTTATCTTCTACCTAATCTTGTATGTGCATGTTAGCTTCTTTGCACAGGAAAATATATTTGTTGAACCAGATGATTTTGAGCAGTCAGCCATCTAGCTGGACCCTTGGAACCTCCCTTCATCTATAACTGTTGTCAAACCTATGATTTGAATCTACGATGTTAGGGGTGGAGCGATGCACATCCTCACCCCAGTAGCCATGGAGCTTGGTTGTCTTATTCCTTCATAAGAAATTCTTGCACAAAAATTTGAAGTCATGCATTTTACCGCCTTTTTCCAAGTGTCATTTTTTGATGAAGATGGCCTAACCGCTGAACCAATGAACTAGGAGACTAGGACGTTTACCAGTTCATGGACAATTCTGGCTCTAATAAGTAATAACTAGCAATTTTTGTGTGTGGGGGAGTTTGGGGGGTGGTTGGCCAGTGGGTGGGTCTTGTTGATAAAACTGAAAGTGCAAGAACTGTTTCTCATGGCATACTTCTGTCCTCTACCTATCTTAGAACTAGCTAATCTCATGGGGTGCTTCATGCTGCAGATTTGTGGTGCATTGGGCTGGCTAAGAATCATATAGGCTAAAAATAGTATTGCAAGTATGCTTAACTATATATTGCAATATATAGTTTTAATATATATTGAATGTTGATAACATGGTTACACTATCTATAATGAAACCATGCAGCAAGAACTCTTTGTGGAAAGGGATCTCATGATTTAATGGGCTTCCAATTGATATATCTGCAGTATGGATATTGATGCTCCCACTTGTGAGCATTTAATAATTGTTCTATCATGTGTCTTACATTGTAGAAAATCTGGAGAATGCTTGCAAGCAGTATAATGTGTTATTTATCCTTCTGGTTTTAAATTTTTGCATCCACCAAGTCAATAATTCAGATAAATTTGGTTCCCATGGCCCAACTGGAATACTGGATCATGTGAAGAAAACCCTGTCATCTGCCATATGATGCCTTCTAGTGCTGTCTTTTCTTTTTCTTTTGGTCCATGTTTTCTGATATTTTTTTAAGTCCATCTCTGTTACCCTGATACTCCAAGATAGGGACATATCCCGTATCGGATACGCATGGATACATGTTGGATAGGTATCCACGGAGTATCCGTAAAAAAATAAATCAACAATAATTCGGATACTCTTCATGGATACGTTAACCTTGTTTGATACGTTAGTCCGATACGGCCCAGCCCATCAACAGCTAGTTGGATGACTCCAGACTCCCTCGTGCGGCGGTAACCCTACACAGCCGCGATAACACACCCGCACGCAAGAGCTCCTCCACGGCCAAGCGGCGGCGGCAAGGAGGTCCTCTGCTCCACCGCTGGTCCTTTGAACTGTGGAGGCTAGGCCAGTGAAGGGAGCTAAGGCCACCAGATCGCTTGCTGGTCATGGCCAGCAGTTAGGCCAACTTAGTGAGCTTTCCCATTTTCCCTGTCTCTAATCCCCATTTGGTTTAATTTCTCTCTGGGTCTTGCTATTATATAGATGCAGCATTGTGATATACCTGAATAATTTAATCCTCCCTCAAGTTGACTAGTTCTACTTCTGCACTAAACACCTGTACATTCTTAATTGGATTTTGATGAGTGGATGGAGATGCTTGGCAAGCTTCTGTTGGAACATTGGCTAGATGGAAATGCGGAAAACATGAGCAAAACAACACAATTACAAGAATGCAAGCCTTGGTTGCTACTGCTTTTAGAATTTTTAATATGCTTTATTTTTATTTATTTATTTATTAAAAATACTAAAACATATCCACGTATCGGGTTTTTTTTTTCTAAAAATGCCGTATCCATGTATCCGTATCCGCCCAATACTGATACACATATCCGTATCCGTGCTGCATAGAAGTCCATGGTCCCTTCCTTCTGCCTTCAGAATTAGAGTATATATCTTCTCCTTTGGTTTTGCTTTTATTTCATGATTCTGTCTCCATAAGTAAGACTATCATTATTTGTTTCATTCTACAAGCATCATAAGATTATTATATTGTTGTCATCCGATGCGCAAGTATTACATAAGCAAACGCTAACATGACTGCCCTTTGGACCATTTCAGTTTCAAGGCATCGCACCATCATGAATATCTTTGACAAAACCCCTTATGTTCATAAAGACGCATTTGTTGCTCCAAGTGCATCCCTTATTGGTGATGTTCAAGTTGGGCCAGGAGCTTCCATTTGGTATGGGTGCGTCTTAAGAGGTTTGTGGTTCCTGTCCCAATGAGCATCATTTTGATTGTTTTACACAAAAAGAAAAGAAGAGCTAATTGGTGGGTACTTCTACAATGTGTGTATCTCCATATTGTACTCATCCGCTCATATACAACGTTCCACCCTAGCGAAAAAGCTGTGTCATCGTATATTTCTGGACAACTTTTGGTGACAAAAAATCTGTTATTTTCGATAACTGTGATATTGATGAATATGCAATGTTGATGTTGGATAGTAATTTTTGTTGCATTCAGTGGGATTTGCTTCTAATTCAACAGTTTGGCCATATGCATATGCTCTCGAATCTTGTGTTTTATCTTAATAGGGCTGGTTCAGAGGTGGGCATATGTCAGTAGTTGTGGGGTACACACTACACAGACTCACTGTTCTGTTTTGTGCAAAAAGAAGAGATTTGAAAACACAACCAATTCGTGGATAAGAGGAAAGAAGACCTTTATGGACTGTTTACTACAGAATACTCCCTTCGTTCAAAATGATAGGCCACTTTAGCTTTGCCCTAAGTTAAACTTATCTAACGTTGACTGAGTTTATCAAAAAATGCACCACCATCTACAACATCAAATTAGTTTCATTAAAATGGTGCACATATTTGAGATAAGATAAAAGTTTACTATAATTTGGAACAAAGGGAGTAGCTAATTTGCAGAGTAGAGATCTAGAAGTGGACTAATTTGCTATTCACAAATTTTTTTCTTATCTTAGTCTTTTATTTTGTATTTTGATCTTCCAAGTTGTTATATGATGCTATCAACAAGTCTATGACTTCAATTTCAGGGGATGCAAACAACATACAAATTGGATCTGGGACCAATATACAAGACAATTCTCTTGTGCATGTGGCTAAATCTAATCTAAGTGGGAAAGTCTTTCCAACAATCATTGGCAATAATGTCACAGTAGGTAAATACCTCAAGAAATATGTCTTTCTTTAATAATTGCAGTCTTGTATTGGCACAATTCTTTTGACCAGTCAGGATCTGATTACACCAGAACTGAAGACAGTAAATACCATTTGGCATAACTTGCTCTGTATGGCCGAGCTGGAGCACTTCAAAACAGTTGACCCAGAAAAAAAATACACAAAAGTTAACATTTCCAACTCTGTATGGCAGGTCATAGTGCTGTGTTACAAGGATGCACGGTTGAGGATGAGGCTTTTGTTGGCATGGGGGCAACCCTATTAGATGGTGTGGTTGTTGAAAAGCACGGGATGGTAGCTGCTGGAGCCCTCGTACGGCAGAATACTAGGATCCCTTGTGGAGAGGTTGAGCACACTTCCTCAACTGTCCTTTACTTTTGGTTCTTACTTGCGCTGTCTCAAGCACCTTTACTTTTCCTTTTCTTATTTATTTCACTCGACTGGTTCCAGCAAGGCAGGGTTTTCTTGCGATGATGAAACCCAAATGACACGTAGATTGCATCGAGCACTTAATTTTTGTTCTTTGGTGTCTAGTACATTTCCATGTGGCATACATATTTACAGTGTCCATGGGTGGAAGTGGAACGAGAATATGCTGCAGAGGCCTTGTTTGTTATCTTATTTCTGCATGCTTTCATGACTATGCTCTGTTGGATTTAGGTATGGGGAGGGAACCCCGCCAAATTTCTGAGGAAGCTCACAGATGACGAGATCGCTTTTATTGCGGAGTCAGCTGCCAACTATTCCAGTCTGTCCAAGGCGCATGCTGATGAGAATGCCAAGCCTCTTGAAAAGATTGAGTTTGAGAAGGTGTTGCGCAAGAAGTTTGCTCACCAGGATGAGGAGTATGATTCTTCGATCGGTGTCACTCGAGAGGCCCCACCAGAGCTGACGTCCCCAAATCCAGCCCAATAAACCTCTGTTTTTGTTTCTGTTTTCTCTTTGGCGCCTTAATCATTTTCTATTGGACAGTGCTGGATCGTTGATCAGGGCATAGTTCCATGACTTTGGTGGTTTATGTTTACTTTTCCTCCCCAATAATCTTGGGTCGAGCGATGTTATAAAGCTGGCCATGCACTTCTTCCAGATTCTGTATTCGGTATGTTTAAGATGTGCTCCCATGAAAGACAGACCCACTAAATTGACAGAAATGCATTGTTTTGACAGGTAACATGCACTGAATTACATTCATTGGTCGCGTCCGTATGCTTTCCGGCATGTATGAATCGTCTTTATAAAATTTCTGAAGCACAGATTCCTTTATGAAATGATTGATACTGGATTGACACTGAATGTCTTCCCTAGTGTATCCCTGCTACTCTTGTGGACATCCTTAAACAGTATGCGAGAATAGATGTTTCGAATGATTTTGAAGAAACATCACATTTCCCACTCAGCTATTATCGTTGTTGGATTGAAAGTTTGAAACCCAGTTAGTGCTTGTTTGAATAAACCTATTCTGCATGTGGATCGGAGTGGACTCAGGCTGTGAGCCTCCCGACCTGATCCGCCCGTGCATTGGGTCAGTTTTGGGTCATAATTTTCAACCCATGTCCTAACCCAGTCAAAAGAAAATGATTCGATTAAAGAAAATGGCATTCATCCGCATTCATCCTTAAACTATCGTCTTTGGTCCCTAAACTTTAAAAGTGTCCACTTTTGTCCTCAAACAATGGATTTACAGGTCAATGATGTCCATCTAGCCATGTGGTCAACCATACATGTGAAATGACGTCCCTGCCCCTCGCTCCCTCCTTTACCTATCGACTAGAGGCTCACGGTGTTTCCCTCTCAGTTTTCCCCCTTTGAATGTTCTTCAAGCAATATTTCAAGCTACAACAAATCAACAACTTTTGATAAAAATCAAATGAATTCCTGTTGCAATCAAAATTTAGTATAGTCCACTCATTAACCCTAGCCCCAATAGCTTTGTACTCACCTCCACAACGTGGGCAGCTTCATGAGCGCTAGAACTCGACGCCCTGGGATCCGGCAGTACTCCTTTTCTTGGCGTCGACCTTCTCCCTCTCCCTCTCCCCTCACTGGATCCATGCGCCATGGAGACACCAGACATAGGCACAGCAGCGGCAGCGGCCTCCGCAAAGGAGCAACCGAATTAGAGGGAAAGACGAGATGGGGGAGACAGGGGAGAGGAACCAGAGGAAGCAGATGGGGGAGAGGAAGCTAGGGAAACCCACCGGCCAATCTTACGGCTCTTCCTCCCCGACGGAGACGATAAAAAGAAACGAAGAGGAAACGGGGACAAGAGGGAGGAAACAGGGGAGATGGAAACGCAGTGAGCTAGAAGGTAATAAAGGAGGGAGCGAGGGGCAGGAATGTCATTTTGCATTTACTGCTGGCGATGTGGCGAGCCATGAAGGGGGATGGATGAGATTGGCATGCAAATCCATTGTTTAACGACTAAAGTGGACACTTTGAAAGTTCAGGGACTAAACTGAGCCTCGGACAATAGTTTAGGGATGAAAATGGCTATTTTGCCAAAAAAATCTGAGAAATAGCCTAACATGACCCAACCCACCAATACGTGAGGCCAAGCGTGAGGCGCAAAAGATTTTAACCTGACATTTTTTTCTAGCATGATCCGACAAGAAATAGCCTAACCTGACCCAACCCACCAATACGTGAGGTTGCTTTGGCCAAAGATTTTAACCTGACATTTTTTTTCTAGCGTGATCCGACCCTTCTTCATTGAGATCAAGATGTCCATTTATTGGCATGAGAGTATTAACAGGTTTTGCATTTGCCATGTCAAACTTCTTGAGCATATCATGAGTGTATGTCACACCCCAAAATTTTTGATTTTGGGTTGTGCATAGAAAACACTAATTAAAATAAATGTTTTAATATTCGGATAAAATTTCCTAAGTTTAGTTTATGATAGCATCAATTAGTTATAAAAAAAATAATATCTTTCTTCTCCAGCACGTCTTTATCTTTTTCCGCAATCAATATTCCTTGTTTCTCATCTTAAGTTCTCGTTGGAAGTTTTCTAAAATCTTTTCTTTATAACGTAAATTATTCCTTTCAGTTTCTCGTCCATCAATCAATCTCTACAAACTTCTCGAGAATTTTTTCGATTTTTTCTGTAGCTTGTTTCCACTTGTCTGTGAGCATAATCTAATTTTTAGATGCTCTAAAATATCTTTTCATGAGCTCCAAATACTTTATTTGGGTTCCTCATATTCCATAATGTCTCTGGAAAATTTCCCTGAATTTTCGGAGCTTTCGGAGTATTTTTCATGGCTTAAATAATAATTCTGGACTTTTCTGGAATTATTTTATCCATGAAATTAATTAATTCCGAAAATAATAAATACCTCATTTTCCACCAAAGCCTGTGTGCAATAATCCTAAATGCCCATTCATTTATTTACTAATGGGCTTTAATAATTAATTAGGCCTATTAGTAAAGATGGAGGGTGCAACGTCAATTAGCACCATATCGCTAGTTGACATGGAGGTGGAGAGTTTTTCTCCCAATATATACGCACCTACCCCATGGGCAAAGCACACCAAAAACTACCGTGGAGGAGCCCCTAGTTTGGGAAATCTCTCAGGTAGTAAATTAGAATTTTCTCCCTTCTTATCGTGTCGCCGCCGCCGCTGTTTCCGCCGCCGCCGCTGTTGCCGCCGCCGCCGCTATTGCCGCCGCCGCCGCTGTTGCCGCCCGCCGCCGCTGTTGCCGTTCGCCGCCGCTGTTGCCGTTCGCCGCCGCTGTTGTTGTCCGCCGCTCGTAGCTCCGTCCACCCCTCGCCGAAGTTCGTCATGTACAGCTTGCGTTCCGGCGAATTTCCGGCGAATTTTTTCGGTCAGTTCGTCGCGTTCCAGCGAATTCCGTCACCACCAAAAGGTTCCTATCGATCTCCTCTACGCCGTCATGCCTTTCTTTTCCCAAATCCATGCTCGTTCATCGTTTTCCTAATGCATCTTTATCTTTTCCGACGAACTTCACCATGGTTCCTCTGTTTCAGCCTATCCCCGGCCAAGGCTGCGGCCCTGCTCGATAAGGGCCTGGCGCTGCCGCCCCTGGACCTCACCCGCGCGCCCTCTCATCGCAGCCGCCCGGGCCGAGAGCCCCTGCCTCGCGCCTCCTGCTCCTTCGAGCAGAACAGGTAGACGACGCCGCTGGTGTGGTCACTCGGCCACCCATGCTGCAGACCGAGCGGGGCCGTCTCGGCCCCATGCGTTGGCCCGTGGCGTGCCGTGCGCCGCTGCAGGTCCGATCCGGCCAAGCCCCGGCCGAGGGTGAGCCCCTCCTTGCCCAGCGCATGAGCAGCAGCAAGTCACCTTCGTGCGTGCGTTCGTGAAGATGCGGAAGAAGACGAAGGTATTCACAAATTTGCCATTGGTTTCTAATCTCCACCGTTTAATCATCTTAATTCCGTTTTGATCCATTCGAGTTGCGTTAGATTCGTGTCAGTGTGCTCTACGCAGTAGTTCTAATATTCAATGTTCGCTTATATGTTTACAATTATAATCTAATTAGATTAATCACGCTACATGTAATATATTCATGTATATCTCTTTTGCAAAGATAATGTTTAATATTCCATTATGCAATAATATCTATATAATAAAATGCGGTTAGCTTCAACATGATTTTGATGTAAATATGATGTTATTAAGTAAAGTATTAAATTGGATTAATGCTTTATGCAAATGGTTTCTAAATTAAAAACAACATCGGTTAATATTTAGCTTTTCATATATTTTTTAAGTTATAAATTGTTTAGCTTAAACACGTCTCATTCATAATTCGGTGGGATACTCTCACGTGTTTATTCCTTTGCAAAATAAATGATTTAATAATATGAGACATGTTTATAATAAAACATGATTAGTTTAACTCAGATTTGGATTAAGCATAGTTTAACTAATCTAAGTTAATAACCTTTATCAATTTTATTTAATTAAAATAATCAAGCTTGTAGTTGTTTCTTTTATATAATATAAATGTAATTTGATTAATATTTATTTAAAAGCTTTCTAATTAAAAGTAATCTAGTCTTATACTTTTGTTTTGTTAAGTTGCGATCGTGCCGACATAATCTTCACGATAGTGGCATTGTTTATCGTGTCATTTAGTTATGAATTTATTGATTAAAATACTAATTTGATTAATAATTATTTAATAGCATTTTAGTTAAAATCAACATAGGCTGTAATTCCGTTTTCGTTCTTGTTGCCTTGCGACCGTGCCGATGTAAGATACACTTGAACAATGTCATGTACCATGTCACACATGTTTATGAAATTAATCCTACTAATTTGATTAAGGATTAGGTAAACTTGTTTCTAATTTTTTTACAAATATTAGTCAACTTAAATATGTATTTATTGGTTATAATTTGTATAGTTAAACATGATTAATATAAATCCAATTTAGATGCACTTATATTATATGTATTCAATGCCTTTTTGATTAAAGTTAATTTAGGTTTATCTCCGGTCTTTTATAAATAATAAAATGATAACTTGATAAATAACAACTTGAATATTTCTTTGTTAATTATAATCTGTTTAGTTAAATATGAAATCTATAAATAATTTGATTAATGTTTATCTAATGATTATTTATTTATTTATTTATTAAAAACAACTTAGGTTTATAACTCCGGTATCTTATAAATAGATGATAATATGATCGATATCAACTTAAACGACTTTTTCAATTATGACTTCTTAGTTTAAACATGAATCGTAAATGCTTACACTCAGCTTGTCACATGTTCTACCTTTCTAAAGTATAAATGTTTAAATAACTTAAATACTATGATATATTTATAAATAGAATGTGGCTAAGGTATAACGTTAGCTTTTATAATTCAACATAATTTGGTTAGTTCCACTTTAGTGTATTTCCCTAAAATATATAACGCTTTATTTTGATAACTAAAATGAATCAAGTTTATATTCGGTCTTCACAGTTATGTTGCAATCGTCTCGATAGTCGCGTGTCCTCTTTAATGGTAGCTCCGTTATCCGTCGTTCTTGCGTTTTCGTGACTGTAGCAACGTACCGTGTCCTTTAGTGCGCTCTCTTTTAAAGCATTTCTTTTGTTTGATGCATGTTCTTAGATGTGTGTATTGTTTGTCTGTTTGTGTTGCCTGGTTGCTACGAGTAGATGAAGCATGGTTTCATTAGCATTGGAGGCCGAAAGCTACAAAAGAGAAGACCGAAGAATTTCTATGAGCAATTACCTTGAGTGGAAGTAAGCATAAAGACAAGTATAATATGGGACTATTCTTGTTGTCCTATTCACTGAAATTATCATACATATGCATGTGTCTTCCTTGACAACCATAGAGATTATAACTTAGCTATTGATATCTTGTTTCCTTGTCACCTATGGGACTTTGCATTGGGTAGTTTTTGCTAGCGCTGAACATAAACTATGATCTTGTAATATGATTAATGGAATATGCAACAACACTAAAAGATGATTTCTTGATTACTGTTTAAAGAGGGCTAGAGCATGGGGTTATTTTTGGTGCTCTAGTTTCTCTCCGTAAGGACTCATCTGTAAGCGAACATCCGGGACTTACAGTACAACTGTGAGGGCTATATGGCTCTGGCTTTAGTCAAGTATGAGGACCTTTTCTAGCTTGTTAGTGGTAACCTTCATGGCGTAAGAATGGCTTGACGAATCGGGTATAGTGCGGCCTCTGTCCTTATGTGTATAGGCTGCGTGTTATTGTGCCATTTGGAAGGGGGGCTCTACATCTGTTTGCCGAGTGAATCTAATGGCCCTAACTTGTTAGACGAACCTTTGAAAGACTTCATAGTGAACCCTGCCGACCTTCCTTGGTAGTGGGTCAAGAGGCTGATCACCTCAGGCGAATGGGTAAATCACGACTCACAGTGAAAGTGTACAACCTCTGCAGAGTGTAAAACTGTTATAACAGCCGTGCTCACGGTCACGAGTGGCCTTGGACCCTTACGGAATAGATGATCACTAATGATTATAAATATGTTTTTGCTATTCATTATTCATCTTTACATTGATCATATGTTTATTGTGGGATTAATGCAACCTGATTCTACTCATATGATAAAACTATGGTAATTAAAAGCTAAATGCAGTAAACCAGTGTCTAACCTTTTGAGCCTCATGAACCCCGTGTTATATTTGTTGAGTTCGACATGGACTCACTCTTGCTATTTCCCTACACTCCAGTGTGTAGTAAGGTGCTGTTTAGAAGAAGAATAAAGGTATAGTGGAGTTTTCAGAAGTCTTTCAGAAGTGCTTGGCATATGGAGCCACCAGTCAGCCGTCCCTGAGAAGAATGGAGCCCGAGCAGAAGCTTAGCCACCGTTCCGCGATACTCTGATGTAAGTGTTAATATAGCTATGTATATGTTATATAATAACATTGTTTCGGATACTTTTTCATTCTGACATATGTGTGGACTTCCTGGGCACACATATGATTAGCCTGGTTTTGTTCTTTAGAAAACCAGGTGTGACAGAGTGGTATCAGAGCGGTGTTGACTGTAGGACGTATGCCAAGTAGCACTGGACGTATTCTAAAACTTATTTTATGATAAAACTATTTTGTCGTCCCTTGACCCTTTGGTTTTGACTATTTCCTCTTCCTTATCCTGTTGTATCCCTTCCTTGATAGCTTCCTTTGAGCTATTATTTCTTACTCCCTTGGTTTTTGATTTGTGTTGTTTTTACCAAAATTTTTCTGATCTTACCTTGTTCAAAAGTTCGATGGCCTTTCATCATCTCCAATGTGCCATTAGGATGACCACCATTGTTGAAGAAGCACGTGTAGTACCGATGATGTGATTAGTGCTTTGTTTTGCCTGATGTGTGCTTGTCTTGTTTGATGTGATGCTTGTGTGTTGCCTTTGTTCTTGTGTTCCGAAGGAGGCCCGAAATCATCTTGAGAATTAGCTCAATCTATGTTAGAGTGGAGTAGTATCCTCTCTTGACCTACCTAACCTTCGATCAATCCTAATTCTTATTGTCTTTTCCCTGTATCATCCTTGCTTACTCTTGGTTTCTATGTTTTCTTCTTTATCTTAACCCAATGGAGGATCAACACATGAAGGACTCATCAATAGTAGTAAGCCTTAAAGAAAGTGTTGCCTTCAATGACATCGCCAGGTGGAACAAGATCTTTGTTAAGTGGGGTAGCGTCCGCCACCATCATCAATCTCAAGTCACGAGATAAGAAGATCCAAAGACCAATCGCTACCATAATATCATCTTTTGCTAGTCCTTGCCCCTTAACCAATCTCACTCTCTCGCCATCAATCTTTATCTTTCTTATCACCTTTTTTTCGATCTTCGATGGTCGTTCTTACACCTCATTAATCTTGAAACAATCTTAAAGAGCTATCTTCAATTTCTTTATCCAACTTTGTTAATCCTTAATCTCTATATTATATCTCGACAAAGGTCTTAGAACAACCTTGATAATCAGCTTTATCTTTCTTCCTAGTCTCTCCGAATCTCGGGACGAGATTCATGTTAAGTGGGGTAGAATTGTCACACCCCAAAATTTTTGATTTTGGGTTGTGCATAGAAAACACTAATTAAAATAAATGTTTTAATATTCGGATAAAATTTCCTAAGTTTAGTTTATGATAGCATCAATTAGTTATAAAAAAAATAATATCTTTCTTCTCCAGCACGTCTTTATCTTTTTCCGCAATCAATATTCCTTGTTTCTCATCTTAAGTTCTCGTTGGAAGTTTTCTAAAATCTTTTCTTTATAACGTAAATTATTCCTTTCAGTTTCTCGTCCATCAATCAATCTCTACAAACTTCTCGAGAATTTTTCCGACTTTTTCTGTAGCTTGTTTCCACTTGTCTGTGAGCATAATCTAATTTTTAGATGCTCCAAAATATCTTTTCATGAGCTCCAAATACTTTATTTGGGTTCCTCATATTCCATAATGTCTCTGGAAAATTTCCCTGAATTTTCGGAGCTTTCGGAGTATTTTTCATGGCTTAAATAATAATTCTGGACTTTTCTGAAATTATTTTATCCATGAAATTAATTAATTCCGAAAATAATAAATACCTCATTTTCCACCAAAGCCTGTGTGCAATAATCCTAAATGCCCATTCATTTATTTACTAATGGGCTTTAATAATTAATTAGGCCTATTAGTAAAGATGGAGGGTGCAACGTCAATTAGCACCATATCGCTAGTTGATATGGAGGTGGAGAGTTTTTCTCCCAATATATACGCACCTACCCCATGGGCAAAGCACACCAAAAACTACCGTGGAGGAGCCCCTAGTTTGGGAAATCTCTCAGGTAGTAAATTAGAATTTTCTCCCTTCTTATCGTGTCGCCGCCGCCGCTGTTTCCGCCGCCGCCGCTGTTGCCGCCGCCGCCGCTATTGCCGCCGCCGCCGCTATTGCCGCCGCCGCCGCTGTTGCCGCCCGCCGCCGCTGTTGCCGTTCGCCGCCGCTGTTGTTGTCCGCCGCTCGTAGCTCCGTCCACCCCTCGCCGAAGTTCGTCATGTACAGCTTGCGTTCCGGCGAATTTCCGGCGAATTTTTTCGGTCAGTTCGTCGCGTTCCAGCGAATTCCGTCACCACCAAAAGGTTCCTATCGATCTCCTCTACGCCGTCATGCCTTTCTTTTCCCAAATCCATGCTCGTTCATCGTTTTCCTAATGCATCTTTATCTTTTCCGACGAACTTCACCATGGTTCCTCTGTTTCAGCCTATCCCCGGCCAAGGCTGCGGCCCTGCTCGATAAGGGCCTGGCGCTGCCGCCCCTGGACCTCACCCGCGCGCCCTCTCATCGCAGCCGCCCGGGCCGAGAGCCCCTGCCTCGCGCCTCCTGCTCCTTCGAGCAGAACAGGTAGACGACGCCGCTGGTGTGGTCACTCGGCCACCCATGCTGCAGACCGAGCGGGCCGTCTCGGCCCCATGCGTTGGCCCGTGGCGTGCCGTGCGCCGCTGCAGGTCCGATCCGGCCAAGCCCCGGCCGAGGGTGAGCCCCTCCTTGCCCAGCGCATGAGCAGCAGCAAGTCACCTTCGTGCGTGCGTTCGTGAAGATGCGGAAGAAGACGAAGGTATTCACAAATTTGCCATTGGTTTCTAATCTCCACCGTTTAATCATCTTAATTCCGTTTTGATCCATTCGAGTTGCGTTAGATTCGTGTCAGTGTGCTCTACGCAGTAGTTCTAATATTTTTCATATCATACGTTTTTCTATATAAAGCTAAATATTAAATTGATTAGTGTACATGTGACCGATTTTATAATTATTAAAAGCAATGAAAGTAAACGTCAGTCTTTTATAATTAAATATTAATTTGATCAATGTTCGCTTATATGTTTACAATTATAATCTAATTAGATTAATCACGCTACATGTAATATATTCATGTATATCTCTTTTGCAAAGATAATGTTTAATATTCCATTATGCAATAATATCTATATAATAAAATGCGGTTAGCTTCAACATGATTTTGATGTAAATATGATGTTATTAAGTAAAGTATTAAATTGGATTAATGCTTTATGCAAATGGTTTTCTAAATTAAAAACAACATCGGTTAATATTTAGCTTTTCATATATTTTTAAGTTATAAATTGTTTAGCTTAAACACGTCTCATTCATAATTCGGTGGGATACTCTCACGTGTTTATTCCTTTGCAAAATAAATGATTTAATAATATGAGACATGTTTATAAATAAAACATGATTAGTTTAACTCAGATTTGGATTAAGCATAGTTTAACTAATCTAAGTTAATAACCTTTATCAATTTTATTTAATTAAAATAATCAAGCTTGTAGTTGTTTCTTTTATATAATATAAATGTAATTTGATTAATATTTATTTAAAAGCTTTCTAATTAAAAGTAATCTAGTCTTATACTTTTGTTTTGTTAAGTTGCGATCGTGCCGACATAATCTTCACGATAGTGGCATTGTTTATCGTGTCATTTAGTTATGAATTTATTGATTAAAATACTAATTTGATTAATAATTATTTAACAGCATTTTAGTTAAAATCAACATAGGCTGTAATTCCGTTTTCGTTCTTGTTGCCTTGCGACCGTGCCGATGTAAGATACACTTGAACAATGTCATGTACCATGTCACATGTTTATGAAATTAATCCTACTAATTTGATTAAGGATTAGGTAAACTTGTTTCTAATTTTTTTACAAATATTAGTCAACTTAAATATGTATTTATTGGTTATAATTTGTATAGTTAAACATGATTAATATAAATCCAATTTAGATGCACTTATATTAATATGTATTCAATGCCTTTTTGAATTAAAGTTAATTTAGGTTTATCTCCGGTCTTTTATAAATAATAAAATGATAACTTGATAAATAACAACTTGAATATTTCTTTGTTAATTATAATCTGTTTAGTTAAATATGAAATCTATAAATAATTTGATTAATGTTTATCTAATGATTATTTATTTATTTATTTATTAAAAACAACTTAGGTTTATAACTCCGGTATCTTATAAATAGATGATAATATGATCGATATCAACTTAAACGACTTTTTCAATTATGACTTCTTAGTTTAAACATGAATCGTAAATGCTTACACTCAGCTTGTCACATGTTCTACCTTTCTAAAGTATAAATGTTTAAATGACTTAAATACTATGATATATTTATAAATAGAATGTGGCTAAGGTATAACGTTAGCTTTTATAATTCAACATAATTTGGTTAGTTCCACTTTAGTGTATTTCCCTAAAATATATAACGCTTTATTTTGATAACTAAAATGAATCAAGTTTATATTCGGTCTTCACAGTTATGTTGCAATCGTCTCGATAGTCGCGTGTCCTCTTTAATGGTAGCTCCGTTATCCGTCGTTCTTGCGTTTTCGTGACTGTAGCAACGTACCGTGTCCTTTAGTGCGCTCTCTTTTAAAGCATTTCTTTTGTTTGATGCATGTTCTTAGATGTGTGTATTATTTGTCTGTTTGTGTTGCCTGGTTGCTACGAGTAGATGAAGCATGGTTTCATTAGCATTGGAGGCCGAAAGCTACAAAAGAGAAGACCGAAGAATTTCTATGAGCAATTACCTTGAGTGGAAGTAAGCATAAAGGCAAGTATAACATGGGACCATTCTTGTTGTCCTATTCACTGAAATTATTATACATATGCATGTGTCTTCCTTGACAACCATAAAGATTATAACTTAGCTATTGATATCTTGTTTCCTTGTCACCTATGGGACTTTGCATTGGATAGTTTTTGCTAGCGCTGAACATAAACTATGATCTTGTAATATGATTAATGGAATATGCAACAACACTAAAAGATGATTTCTTGATTACTGTTTAAAGAGGGCTAGAGCATGGGGTTATTTTTGGTGCTCTAGTTTCTCTCCGTAAGGACTCATCTGTAAGCGAACATCCGGGACTTACAGTACAACTGTGAGGGCTATATGGCTCTGGCTTTAGTCAAGTATGAGGACCTTTTCTAGCTTGTTAGTGGTAACCTTCATGGCGTAAGAATGGCTTGACGAATCGGGTATAGTGCGGCCTCTGTCCTTATGTGTATAGGCTGCGTGTTATTGTGCCATTTGGAAGGGGGGCTCTACATCTGTTTGCCGAGTGAATCTAATAGCCCTAACTTGTTAGACGAACCTTTGAAAGACTTCATAGTGAACCCTGCCGACCTTCCTTGGTAGTGGGTCAAGAGGCTGATCACCTCGGGCGAATGGGTAAATCACGACTCACAGTGAAAGTGTACAACCTCTGCAGAGTGTAAAACTGTTATAACAGCCGTGCTCACGGTCACGAGTGGCCTTGGACCCTTACGGAATAGATGATCACTAATGATTATAAATATGTTTTTGCTATTCATTATTCATCTTTACATTGATCATATGTTTATTGTGGGATTAATGCAAACCTGATTCTACTCATATGATAAAACTATGGTAATTAAAAGCTAAATGCAGTAAACCAGTGTCTAACCTTTTGAGCCTCATGAACCCCGTGTTATATTTGTTGAGTTCGACATGGACTCACTCTTGCTATTTCCCTACACTCCAGTGTGTAGTAAGGTGCTGCTTAGAAGAAGAATAAAGGTATAGTGGAGTTTTCAGAAGTCTTTCAGAAGTGCTTGGCATATGGAGCCACCAGTCAGCCGTCCCTGAGAAGAATGGAGCCCGAGCAGAAGCTTAGCCACCGTTCCGCGATACTCTGATGTAAGTGTTAATATAGCTATGTATATGTTATATAATAACATTGTTTCTGATACTTTTTCATTCTGACATATGTGTGGACTTCCTGGGCACACATATGATTAGCCTGGTTTTGTTCTTTAGAAAATCGGGTGTGACAGTGTACTCCGTTTGACTAATAAAAGTCCCTTCCTTCACTTACTTGATTTAAAATCTAAGAAAGAACTTCAATTCACCCATCGTAAACATCTCGAATCTCTTTGTCATGATTCTACTAAATTTCTCACAAAAAGAATGATTAGTACTACCAAATATTAAGTCATCGACAGTACTACCAAATATTAAGTCATCGACATATATTTGGCACACAAATATATCTCCATCAACTTTGTGAGTGAAAAGGGTAGGATCAACTTTGTCTATTTCAAAACCTTGTTTGAGCAAGAATTTCTTAAGTTTCCCGTATAAGTTTACAATGAGACAATAATTAACATATGGTGTATCATTTTCTCCTTATTTCTCCTGCTGGGTTTTAAGGAGTTTTAATAGCATATCCACACATATTTCTCATTTTTTCTCACGGGGTTTTTGAAGAAATTATTCAATACATTAATCTCAAAGATGGATTCGATCCAGAGGGAGTGTTACAAATATCTTGCATACGGATGATCTCATCCTGTAATTGCACAGCAGTTCCCTCTCTCCCACTACCTCCGCAAACTACGGCACCACAGGACGGTTGCTTTGTGCACGTCCTGGCATCTGTACGACATGTATATATGCATATCAAAGATCAACACTTGCTCCTTCCGTTCCAAAATATATGTCGCTTTCGCTTTCTAAGAAACAACTTTGACAAAATATATATTAAAAAATATTAATATTTATGATACATGATTGGTACCATTGGAAAGATCTTTGAATCTATTTTTTTAATAAATTTATTTGGAGATACAAATATTACACGTATTTTCTATAAATTGAGTTAAACTTATGATGAAAAAAACCGAAAACGACGAAATTGGGACAGAGGAGTACTCCGTAAGCTGGTACTATTGAAAATCAAAGTCTACATCCAGCGAAGCAACAGCTTCACCACCTGAGACCTAACGCCAAGCCCAACGCAGGCAGCACAGACGTTGGCCCCATCTGAAAAGTCGTGCTCTACGTAGGCCTGTGCAAGTTGAGACGGTAATTTTTACAACGCAGGCTACAGTGTGCCCTATCTACTTTCTCACCCACGGCTGCCTCTCTCTCACTTCGAATGTCGCTTTCAAGGACTTGCTTTTGTAGTCTGCTAGCCAATACCATTCAGGCTTTCTAGTGAAACCATCGTTCTTTCTGACGAGGCGGTCGACTCCTCTGCAAGACACACTGACAGACTGCGGAGCTGCTATCCCGGTGCCTCTCTCTTCCAGATGGCATCTAAGCCTGCATGTCTCTGCAGGGCAGCTGTACACGCTGGTGTGTTGGGCTCGGCCTAAGGGTTGAGACCTGAGTACTCTACTAGCCTACTACTGTACGTACTAGAGAATCAACAGTAGTACACGTCAGGCACAGCACCTCCTGACAAGCATAGATGCAGACTTTGCAGTGATCGGCGCTCGCGGGATGGTGGGGCAAGTGCCCAGCTTCGCCTCCACTCCCCTCCGCCAGTGTCGGTCGGTACTTCTACGCGCGGTTGAAATTCTACCCCGTAGGGCGGTGTGACTGTAACAACGAAGAACAAGCTAAGTTAGACACGTAGGAGTACAGTGCATGATTTGGAGAAAAGATCCAAAAAAAACCAGAGGGCCAGCTGGGGCAGTGGTACTGGTAGATGCATGCGCGTGCACCTGATCCTCTTTTGACACGAAGGGTGGGGCGGTTGGGGGGAAAAATTGGGTGAGCGCCGGGCGCATCGCGCGTGTCGTGCGCCCCCCGGCTGGATGGATGTCGCGTGGACTCGCCATGTATCGGACGGCCGCCGGAAACGACGCTCCGACGGAAGGCAAACAGCCACACGGCTCGGCTCCTCGTACTCATCGGCTCAGCCAGAATACAAGACGCCCCAATAGATGTGCCTTAAGCCCTAGACTAGTACGGCTGTTGCACGCCGCCACCGCTGCCGATTCGATGGATGAACCTGCAGTTGGCCTAATGCCATCTTCTTCTGTCATAGAGGATTCACGTGCACTAGGAATCAATGTTATTGATGGTGGTCGTCTCGAAGAAGAACAACAGATAACACAGGTCAGTTATCAGATTGGATGTTGTACCTTTTCTTCTGTGATGTCTGCTTTCTGAAATGTAGTGTCTTTTCTTCTATGCTGTTTGCTTTCTAAAATATAGTGTGCATATTTTACATAACACCACCTCAGTTACCATGGGAGTAGAGACCACCGGAACCATTTCACAGACATCTGGATCAGTGGAGATTGAAGTACCTGATGAGGTAAAAAAATATTTAACAAACTTACAGAATAATGATATTTTTTATTTTTAGTATACCTTTAATTAAAAATTTACAGGAGGTGGATCGTAAAGCTGGGCACAATTTGATCAGTCCTAAAGTTGGGATGACATTTCAATATGAGGAAGAAGCTTATGAGATGTACAACACCTAATCCGCTAAGGTTGGTTTCAGTATTAGAAAGAGCAAGACAAATCACCGCCGAGATGGTAGTCTATGTCAGAAATATATAATTTGCAGTAATCAAGGACATCGAGAAAATGAGTCATCACAAAAGGACATTACAAGGACGGATTGTGATGCTCGTGTCCAGTTTAGTATCAGCAAAGAGGGGATTTGGACGGTGCAAAAGGTCGTGGAACAGCACAATCATTATCTTGCTAGTCCAAATAAGGCACACAAGTTGAGGTCCCAACGACAGGTTATAGAGGCCGACAGAAAATTAATTGGACAGATACGAGAAGCTGGAATAAAGCCAGCCCAAGTTTATGAGTTCATGAAGGAGTTTTATGGAGGGGAAGAGAACATACCATTTGCTAAGATGGATTGTGATAATGAGATTGGTCGCGAACGTAGGCAGTACTTAGAAGCCAATGATGCACAAACACTATCTTAATATCTGAGAAATAAACAGCTACAGGATCCTACATTTTTTATGTATTTCAGGTAGACAAGGAAGATGGTCGCATAGCAAATTTATTTTGGGCAGATGGTCAGTCTATCATGGATTACAAATGCTTTGGTTATGCGGTGTCATTTGACACCACATTTAAAACTAATAAGTTTGAAATGCCTTTTGCTCCGATTCTTGGCTGCAACCATCACAAGCAAACAATAATTTTTGGGTGCGCACTTCTATTTAATGAAACTATTGAATCATTTGTTTGGCTTTTTAAAACCTTTCTAACGGCAATGTCAGGAAAGCACCCTAGCACAATTTTTACAGATCAAGACGCGGCTATGGCAGGAGCAATTGCTTATGTATTCCCAAAATACAAGCCACCGTCTTTGTTTGTGGCACATTTGCTTGAATGCTGCTAAACATCTTAGTCATGTAATTCATGAGTCGGATAAGAAAGGTAACAAGTTCCTAAAAGATTTCGAAAATTGTATGTACGAAGACAGGTCTGAGACTTACTTCATAGAGAAATGGCATGAATTGTTGGCTAAATACAATCTTGAGAATAACTCATGGATGGCAAACCTATATGCTTTGAGGGCAAAGTGGGCTGCGGTGTACCGTGACTCTTTTATAGCAGACATGAACTCGACCCAAAGGAGTGAAGGTATGAATAATGTCTTCAAGAAAAGATTTTGTAGGAAACTTGGTCTTTTGGAACTCCTTGTAGAAACTGAGAAGGTTGCAGTTAGTCTCCGTGCAAATGAATTGGATGCTGATTTTAAGTCACATTGAAAGAACCCGGTTCCATACATTCCAAATCTACCAATGTTGAATACTGCAGCTGAATCATATATAAGGCGGATGTATTCAGAGTTTGAGGAAGAATTTAAGAGACAGTTCACATTGACTTGTGATTTGTTAGAAGCTGTAGGGACAAACTTGACATTCTTTGTTAAGTACATGGAGTCTGACCGTGGAGCAACAGTAGTATTGAACACTAAAGATTCCACCATTAGATGCTCTTGTCGGATGTTTGAATCCATAGGTATGTGTACTATTTACATTTCAATTTATACATTGTAAGCTGTAATATATATCGGTACTAATTGGCAACTATATCTTACAGGTCTATTGTGCAAGCATGCTCTAAGAGTCTTGAATACGAATAGAGTATATAATTTGCCATTGCAATATATACTGCCTAGATGGACAAAATACGTAAAAACTGGATTTTATATTGAGAAGCAAGGAACTGAGAAGGGAGATTTGAAGTGTAACACCCCAGGTGTTTATCACCAATTAAGTAGTGGGTTTAAGCTCAAATATGATAGATTAGTGGAGATGACGATGTCAAGGTCAACCTATGGAGATGAGCCTGACCTAAAGTTGGATGTTGCATTATTACTTTACTTATAGGCCCCTTTTCAAGATATATGCTTGGATGGTGTTATTGCCATATCTTCATGTGTCTCACTTTGGTACCTATTTATATTAATCCCTGAAAAAGTTTCATGAAGTTTGGAATCAAAAAGTCACATGAAATGATAAGTTCCATTCCTATTGGAACTTGCACCATTAAGTTAATGGAACTATAGATCATCAACCAAACCATGCAAATTTGCCCAAATGAATCTAGATGAACTCTACAACAAAAGTCATGAATGGTTCATGTTGAGCAAATGCCAAGAAAATGTCTCAATTGGACTAAAACCTTAGTTTAAAGTTTTATCATGATACTACTTTGATCAAAGTAGAACTATAGGTTCTATACCAGTTTATATGATGTGCCTTAAATAAAATTTGTAGTCCATGTCATGGGGAACAAACTTTGTTTAATGGTCAATAGCTAGTTTGGCCTCTAACCTAGTCAAATAGAGCTCACAAGATTCAATGCAGTGCTGTCTTGGAACCCAGAAATTTGGCTAAGTCCTGATTGAGTTTCAGTTTCAGGTACCCTAATTTGGAGCTGTGTAGTTTCCTAAGCATGCCAAACTAGTTGATGATTCTTTAATATAAGTTGTAGTATGTTTTGAGTACAACAAACTTTGCTTTTGGAGCATACCATGTTTTAGCTTGGAAATAAGTCAAACAATGGACCAAAGTTTTAATCTACAACTGTTTTCAAATTTGGAAATAAATTAAGGCCGAGATTAGTCAACTCGATGGGCATCCCGCGTTCTTGAGTTTTTGTTAAATAACTGGAGTTGAGCCAAATATAAAAGTTGGAGATTATTCTTTGGAGAAGGACATACCAAAAGTGGGAATTCGTTTGATCGAGTTTGGTATCTCAAAACCAGTGAAAACCGAGCTCTAATGTGATCGTCTTTAACATGTTGACAGTGCCAATTTGGCGCTTAATTTTCTGCTAATGGAGAGCTCTAATGGCCATGGAACCTTAACGAAATTTGTAGAGCATCGAGTGGGCTCCGACTTTGCTTCTTGGCCCAGGTCCAAAATCGGCCCGTAGCCGACCCAGAACTAGCTCCCACCTTGCTCCCTTTATCGCCCACCACGTGTTCGAGTTTATGCCGCCGTGGCGTTCATGCAGCAGAGCGCGCTCCACCATTGCTGGGCGCAGCTGCCACGCACTCCACCTCCCTGGACGTGTGCCCCGCGCCCCTGCACCCTCAAGGGCGGACGCCTGAGCCCCTCCCTCACCTCCCCACTCCCTCTGCCTCTCCCTCGTCTCTCTCTCGCTCAATGCCACGAAACCGCCATGGCCGCCTCAAGCTGCCGCTGCTGCGCTGCTCCTTCTCCGCAGCGCGCCTCCTCTAGCTTCTCCGACCTCTTCTCTCCCAATCCTGAGGCGACCATGCTGCTCTTCCATCGCCATCCATTCTTCGTCCGAACTCGTCGCCACGCACGTGTACAGCCATGACCAAGCTGTCGAGCTCGCCGTCGAGCCGCGGTCTTGCGAGGATGAGCCACCTCGAACCGCTCTGCACTGCACCAAGGACGCCGGCATGTGTGCGCTAACCGAGGCTGCCCATTGCCCTCCTCCTCTGCCGCCGGCTGCCCACCGGCCGGGAGCCGTCGGTCGGCGACGCTCCTTTGCTCAGTCGACGGGAAGAAGAAGGCCAGTTCTTTTCCCCTCCTGTGTCTCTCTCTGATGACAGGCGGGCCCAACCGGGCAGCGGGTCCCGCGGGACAGTTAAGTAGTGGCTGTTTTGGGTGTGTTTCCGGGTACACCTAGCGAATTCAGTAGGGTATGGAGAATTTCGTTTTTGAATTTCAGATTTCATGTTAAATCTTCAAATATTCATATCTCATGCTATGAAACTCCAAAAATAGTAAATGGGGAATTTTTGGAAACCTTGAGAAAAGATCTATGCAGTAGAGTCATAAAATCTTAGGTGTTTGTAGGTGTTTTCTAATGTGTTTATTTAAGTTGTAAAAGAGCTCTAGAAATGCCTTTAAACCTAACCAGAGCAAGATCTGGAGTTTTAGAACTCCAAAAATAGTGATTCTTGTTTTGTTAATTTTGTGATGACATTTACTTGCTAGAAAAAATATTAAACACTAGTTGTTCACTGTTTTCTTAAGGTTTTGATTTGACCTTGATAAATAAGGAAATCCACATTATATTGCTTGTCATTTTTATATCTTGAGTTATGATGCTCCAAATGATGTGAAATTTTTATGGTGGTCTTGTCATGATATGTATGTACTGTGGTATAAATTTCTTGGTCACTGCTTATGGTATGATCTAGTTATTGATTTAACTTGTTTAGGGCTTGATAAATAGCTTATAAATAATATAGAAATGATAAAATGGAAAATGTTGTTCCATTACCTTAGTATGATGTTTCTCTATCATGATGATTCATACTATGGCCATGTGTTCACAGAAAATATGGAGTTTTAGGTTTAACTTGCTCTCACATGATTTATTGCTATAGCCATTTATCTTTTTCATAGAGGTTAAGATACATGTCCAATTGGTTTCAAATTTAGACAGTAGACTTTTGGGAGCATGTGTAGGCCACTGTAATTTTGGTAGAATTTATTGTACATTTTTGGTGGGTGTTCATAATTCCACCTAATTATCTAAATAAATTAAGAAAATGCATTAAAAGAATTTATCTAGCATTGGACACTAGGTTTTCTGGTGTTCATTAGTCATATGTGACATGTTGGTAAAGTTGGTTTTATCCAATTGTATGTTTGCAACATAAGTTAATAATTATTTCTTGCAAATGAAGTTTCTGGACAGATCTGGGAACTTAGCAAAGTTCTTCATGATAATGTAATTTGTTGTAAAACTTATTTATACAAAAGTTGTATATAATTCATGTATCTAGCTTCTGTTAAAATTTTGTATCATTTGGTTAAGTAGTTTTTGAGTTATAGATGTTTAAAGTCAGGTCCCAGATTTGGTTGCTCTCTGTTTGGAGCAGACCAGAGTCTGTAGTTTCATCTTTTTGACCTATTAAACTTAAGAATTAGGCTTAGGTGATTATAAATGAATTGTATAGAATTTCATAAGCTTTCCAGAATGTCTTCTTGCAAGTCATTTGGATTTAGGGATCTCCAGTTATGATTGATTTACTGAGCTACTGTATGTATGTCCAGAAATTGATAAATTCCAATTATAGTTGTTTGCTTGTATATTGTTAAGTGTGACGTATGCCTTTGAGGGTAGTTAAGTTAATTAGCTCTAGGTGTTTATTAGAACTTGGGTATGCTTGCATGATTGCTATAGTTATTGCACTTCTATGCATTCATACATATGCATTGTTGCACCTCATTTAGGTATACTAGTTGAAGCACGTGAAGACCCTAATGTGGAGCCAGACCCGAAGATGGAGTTGGTGGATCTATCTCGAAGATAGAAGGATCGTACAAGTGCTAGATTGGAGGATGCTCGCTAAGCGAGTATCATCTGACAACTACTGACTTGTGTCGGATCCCAGGCAAGCCCCGAAGCATTATAAGCCTCCTACCTTCAAAGCAATTAATTCTATATATGTTATAAGTATTGTTGCATTAAGTGGTAGGAGTTGGTTGAAAACCTTACTGCATTATATCATTCCTTGTCCAGATATATGAATCCTTGAATCCTACATAGACTAGGATCGAGTAGATGCTTAGCCCTGCTTTAAGCGGTAGAAGTCAGGTGATTTCCTGTCACCTGCGAGATGTAGGGATATTCATATATGGCACGGTTGGCTATATTTGCTATTGTGGAATGGAACCATGTATTAATAAAATGATTTGAGACCAGACGGGATGACGATAGTGAAGCAACAGGGCATGGAGGTCTTGGGTGTAGAACTATCCCCGTCTGAGTCGTTTAAGGACCGATTCGCTGTACGTCCTTGAGTCATGTTGAACGCAGTCTAACACTTAGTTGGCCGGATAAGTCGTTCTGACCGTGAAGCCGAGTAATATGGTTCGGGCCGGGAATCGAATGGTAGGTTGCATCTTGGAGGAGAGAAATGATGTGCTTGGGGACATTGGCGTGAGACCAAGGGAGGTTAGAGTCCCTATCACCTGGCAGAGTGTCGCCTTTGGAGATGCGACATCATTCGAACCCGTGATTCCTGAATTGTACGAAAGGTGGCTTGTGCGACCCTGGCAGGGGCCTGCACGGTGAGTGTTAGAAATACCCCTCCATCTGGATAGGAATTCGATTCGAATCGCCGTCGCTCCTGGTTAGTGAGCACTTGACTTGAGCAGCGACAACGTAGATTCCATTAAATTAAACGGATGGTTAATTAGATAACTATGGAAAGGTTGCCTCAATTTATACCTGCTATGGTTAATATTGTTTGCTCCTAATAAAGTGAGTGCTCTAGTACAGGTTCTAATATAGATGACAGGTCAATGATAATTAACTTGATGCTTAAGCATTAATGATTACTTATCCATAATAAGCTTTTATGCAAAATGTTGTCAAGCTAGCCCACTTCGTATCAGCCTTGCATAATCCTTGGTGTCACTTTATTTCTGGTTTACGACGGGTAAGTCTAGCTGAGTACCTTCTTGTACTCAGGGTTTTATCCCCACTTGTTGCAGGTTGTGATGTATCTTGGCGACTGCAAGAGTTGGTTGGCTCCTGCCGTAGTGGCGGAGTGTGATCATGGGTATGATCTTTCTGAGTGACCTTCTCTATAATGCTTTTGTTGAAATTCGACCTTGGTACTGGCATGTATTTGAAATAAGGGTGTTGTTAGTTTCAAATTACTTTGCTTCCGCTACTTTTGAACTTAAGTTGTAATAACTACGTTGAACTCCGATGTATATTAAACTACTTGTGAAATGGATGTAACATGTGACTTGTTATGTTGAATCACTACGATCTTGACTTGTATGTTGGTTGGTTTGAAATCCCTCGTGATTTCATTGGACTACCAGAGTTATATGGGCTTAAGTGCGAGAATTTGATCACTTCGGTGATTGTTTTTGTACTTGTGCTCTTATAATTTGGACGGTTCCGTTATATGAAGACACAGGCAACACTTGTATCTCGACAGGCCACATCTCTTGCACTGAAGTGTTCACCATCACAAGAACTTCTTGATAAATTGCAGAAAGCCATACATAACTTGAACTTGGAAGCTGATACTTATCTAAGTGAGATGCATGAAAAATCCAATGAGGTTCCTGCGGTTCCAATTCAAAGTGCTCAAGATGCATTAAATGGTGTAATATCATTTAAAATTCCTCAAGTAATAAAAGATCCAAAGAATACACGTTTTAAAAATGTTGTTGAAAAGAAGTCATCTGGGAAGAAGAAAAAGGGTGCTTATAAGAAAGGTACTGACCTGCCCTAAACCTTTTGCTTATGTCTATATTTTTTTAAAAAATTCATGAATTATTATATATATTTTATTGTAGGTGAAGATCTGGAAACCAATGATGTAGAAACAAGAGATGGACGTGCTGATCCAAACCAAATAACTGTAAGACATTAGCTGAACACTTAAATATTGAATTATCACTTACGATCATGGTTTTTGAACACTTATGCTATATATGACAGAATTTCAATGATGGGCCATCTTCATCCATGGACATGCTCCTTTCCGTCCGCCTCGCGCCTCAGCGCCGCCGCCACATGCTGCACCTCATCACCGTCCTTCCTGTACCAAAGCTCCACATAGACCTCCTCCAGCGAAGGGAGGTGGTCCATGCGCAAGTCGTCCCAGCCAAGCCCGCCACCGCCGGCGACATCCCAGGCCCGGACGCTGAACTGGAGCCGCTGCACCATCGGCATGGCGCCTCGCGGGAACATGGACAGCGCCGTCACGAAGTGCAGGAACGCGCACGCCCGCGCGCACGGGAACGCGCCGGCGCGCACGGAGAGCCGTTCCGCGCCGCGGTCCTCAATGCGGCCGGCCGCCCGAAGGCGGAGGCTGCGCAGGGCGGGCAGCGTCCCGAGGACCTGGAGGTCGTCCTGCCGCAGCTGGTCAACCCATACGTCTAGGCAGCTGACGAGGGGAATCGACGAGCTGTTCACCCACGCCGGCAGCACGGACAGATCGGAGGTCGGCCCCTTGGACAACAAGAATCTTCGGAGTTCCGGTGGAGGCGCCCAGCACCGCATGAGGTCGCCGCGCCCGCCGTTGACGTGCATATCTAAGCTTTGGATCTTGGGCAGGTTTCCTAGGGACTGCACCAGAGCTTCGTCGAAATCCGTTTCTCAGCCTAGTGAGGTGGCTGAGCTCTCTCACAAAGTCGGCAGAGTCATGGCCAACCCTTAGTCCAGTCAGCTCGTGGAGGGAGGTCAGATTGCTTAACCCATATGGTAGCCTTGTGTGCCGATCAATATGCAGGCACATCAGGTTTCGCAGCCCGGAGATGGTGGGCGGCAGTTCTTGTAAACCATGAGCTCCTCTTACGTCCAGTGTCTGAAGAAACTGTAACTTGCCGGTTTCTACCGGCAGTTCACGGATGTAAGTTCGTCTCAGCCCTAGGTACCTCAGCTGAGAGAGATTGCCGACATGCCTCAGTTTGGAATGTCCGCCGCACTTCTTAAGGTCACAACCTTCTAGATCCAGCACGCGTAGAACTTGGAATTGTGAAAGGGATGGCATCGAGTCGATAGCAGTAGCAGCATTGAAGAGAGTGAAGGACCTCACTTGCAGCAGGCTCGTGGCTGGACAAGGTGCGGTGGTGGTGCTTTGGAGGGATAGCCTGCGAACTTTGCTCCCTAGTCCCTAACAAGGATTTGCTTTGACCGGTACCATCCCATATTGTGACGAAGTTCTCTCGTCTTGATATGGAACGAATGAGATCTAGCACCATGTCACGCACACGGCAAGCTAGTGCCTTGCCTTCATCATTGATGCCTATTGGTTGTATCATGCTTCTATTTACTAGATCCTGAAAATAAGTGTCCCCAAGCTCAAATAAGTAATCCTTCTTATGTTGGATTAAACCCTCGGCTATCCACCTCCATATCAATCGACCTCTTCTAATCTCATAATCTTCCGGAAATATACTTAGATACACTAAACAAGCCTTCAGATGAGAAGGAAGATCATAGTAGCTAAATGATAATATTCTTTGCATGTCCTGCACGTTGCCGCCGTCTGTAAGTCCATGACCAATAGAATTAAGCACAATATGCCATTGATCCTTTGCTCTTATATGCTTCTGATGACTAGCCAAAAGACTAGCTATGGAAATAATTGCTAATGGTACCCCACCGCATTTCTTGAGGATATCCATGGATACTTGTTCCAATTCGGGTGGACATCCTTCGCCCTGATGAAATATCCTTTTGTAGAACAGCTTCTGAGATTCATCATCAGATAGAGGTTTCATCCTATAAATTTGATCATCAATGGAAGAGCAGGATTCTTCAGACACACTTAATTTGCGGCTTGTTGTGATTATACGACTACTGGAGTTGTTCTCAGGAACGGCACACTTGATAATTTCCCATAATTTTTCGTCCCATATATCATCAATCACGATGAGGTACCTGTACATTGTTTTTGGAGAGGACTAATTATCAAATCAACTAAACATATAATTGATATTCGATTCTTAGAGAATTAAGTTTCTTTGTGTGAATAAAACTAAAATGTACTACTTAGTTTCAATACTAGGTAACCTATTGCAGAGCCTACAGTCTGCACCTTACACTGATGAAAACGAAAACGAATCAAAGGGGGAGGTTTCTGTCAAAGTAAAAAGGCAGGTAGTTCATAGTTTTGGCAAGGTCTTCATGATGTCAAAGAGTGGTATGAAAGAGGAAAAGCCCATGTTGTGGGGAGTGGCCAGCAAACTAGATTTTGGAAAGATGTATGGCTGGGGGAGTGTTCTTTGAAAGTGCAGTGCCCAAAACTTTTTAAAATTTGTCATGATCAAGATTTCTCTGTGCAAGCAGCAGCTGCAAATAATTGGGGGAGTTGATGACAAAACTGGAGGCAGTAAATCTCACAGAAGTAGGTTCATTGCATGTGCTGGAGTAACAGATGTGCAGATGATGGAGATATGGAAGGCCAAAATTCCATTGAAAGTTCAAATTTTCTTATGGATGGCCTGGCATGACATGATTCAAACAGTGCAACAAATGAGGAAAAGGAACTGGGACAAGGCTCAGGTGTGCAAGTTTTGTGAGCAAGAGTCAGCTGATCACCTTCTGTTTCAGTGCCCGGTGGCAATTGCAACTTGGTGCTGGATCAGAGACAGTTTAGGATGGCATGGAAACCCAACCTCGATCTCTTCTTTCCAAAATTTACATACTTGCAATAGTGGGGAGGGTAGGGGAGCAAGGATGTGCTATGATGGGTCATGGCGGCCGTGGGTGGGCGTTATGGAAGACTAGAAATGACCTTGTTTTCATGCCGACACAATCTCAAATCAAGAATCACACGGCTATGAGACCTTCGCACTGTGATCAAATCACCTAAACAAGTGGCTTACAGGGTTTTGGGTTTCTTAAAGCAGTGGACCATGTTGAAAAAGAAGGAAGGTGTTATGACCGGCATCAAGTATGCCAGGAGGAGGCCCACTAGTGGCTAGGTTAGGCGCAGGAGCTGAGCCCATATTTATCTTTAATTGTTTAATTTCCATAATTACTAGAGCAATTAGTCATATATAGGAGTTGTAATACCCGTGGACAGAATTAAGCAAGAGTATCATATTACTCGGCTTCCCTCAGGGAGCTGAGAGTCCCAACCCTAGCCGCCACCTTCCTCTCTCTCGTTTGTGCGACCACGACGCCTCGCCGCCGCACGACGTTCAAGCCCCAACCACCGATCTCTCATAGCTACAACCTCCGATCGACAAGGCACAGAGCGCAGTTGCCTATCAACCTGGTATCGGCGATCTCGGGTTCGATGTCGCTTCCGTTGCCCACCTCCTCCACACCGCCGATCGTGCCCTCCACCTCCATTTCGCTGCCGTCCACCTCCACACCGCTGCCACCTTCTACCACCAGCGCCATGATTCCATCGCCCCCGATGCCGCTCGGATCCGCCGGAACATCCGCTGCCAATGGCGGGCCGGCTGTCCTCACGCCCACGGAGGTCACGCAGGCCATCCTCGAGCTGGGCCGTGCGGTGGGTGATCTGGGCAGTGCGGTGGGTGAGATCTGCCCCTTCCTGGGCGGATCCAATCACGTGCAGCCGCCTCCCCAACCGCAACTCCCACCACGACTGCCGCAGCAACTACTGCCGCCGCCGCCGCCGTCCCCCGCGATCGCGACGTCAGGGGTGGCGCCCCAGTACGGCCTGCCGTCTGACGTGCACGGCTCATCTTCATGGCCGTCCGTGCCGATCCCGTCGGGTGGGGTGCCGATCCAACAAATTCAGTTTCCGCACTCCCCGTCCCCGCTGCCGCCCGGGCTGTTCGCGGCACCGCCGGCCTATTCATCCTCCACGACGCAGCCATGGCTTCCGCCACCGCCCTCCGCCAGCGTCGGGTCCTCCTATGGGGGTGCTCCGACCCCGGGCCCGAACCCTAAACCTCAAACCTCGAACCCCGAACCCTAAAACTCGAACCGTGAACCTTGAACCCTGAATCCCGAACCTCGAACCTCGGACCCGAACCCCGAACCTCGGACCTCGAATCTCAAACCTCGAACCCCGAACGTCAAATTTCAAACCTCGGACCCCGAACCCTGAACCTCGAACCTTGAACCTCGAACCTTGAACCTTGAACCCTAAACCTCGAAACTCGAACCTCAAACCTTGAACCTCGAACCACGAACCCCGAACCCTGAACCTCGAACCCCGAACCTCGAACCTCAAACCTCAACCTCGAACCCCGAACCTCGAACATCGAACCACAAACCTCGAATCTCGAACCTCAAACCTCGAATCCCGAACCTCGAACCTCGAACCTCAAACCTCAACCTCGAACCTCATATCTCGAACCTCGAACCCCGAACCTCGAACATCGAACCTCAAACCTCGAACCTCAAACCCCAAACTCTGAACCCTGAACCCTGAACCCTAAACCTCGAACCCCGAACCCCAGACCTCGAACCCTGAACCCCGAACCCAAATCATAAACTCTAAACCCTAAACCCTAAACTCCAAAGCTAAACCCTAATAAACGTAAATTCCCTACACCCTAAATTCCCTTATAACCCTAAGAGCCCTAAAGTCCCTAAACCCTAAATTTCCTAAACCATAAACCCTAATAACCCTAAATTCTCTACACTCTAAATTCCCTAAAATCCCTAATAAGCCTAAATTCCATAAACCCCTAAATTCCCTAAACCTTAATAACCCTGAATTCCATAAACCCCTAAATTCCCTAAACCCTAATAACCCTAAATCCCTAAACCCTAAACCCTAAACCCTAAATTCCCTAAACCCTAATAACCCTAAATTCCCTAAAATCCTAATAACCCTAAATTCCCTAAACCCTAATAACCCTAAATTCCCTATATTTCCTAAACCATAAACTCTAATAGCCCTAAATTCTCTACACACTAAATTCCCTAAAATCCCTATAATCCCTAAATTCCCTAAATTCCCTATACAAGCACTCTGAATGCAAGTCTATTAATACAAGTTTCATGTTCTAAACATGTGCATAATTCGAGTAAATTGTCGGAAAAAATATGATTATCATCCTACGACGGAAGTAGTAATATACGTTTATCATATCTAATTATATATTGATTTTAGAGTATATCCATATATATGTATATTGCGTTAGAAAATGAATAAAGAGAAAAAAAACTTGTAAAGATAAGTAATTTTTATTAGTTGTAGATATTAAACATGAACTTCTATTGTTTACCAAAGAGGTCCTAAGGTCTGAGAGTGACAAGGAGTGAAACCAAATCATTCATCGCTGATTATTATATAACGAAACCTAGAGAGGCAGAGTTGGACTGAGGTCATCATCAGATGCATGTCTTCCTGGGCTGTTTATCATGCATGTGCCCATATTTATTACTCCCTCCGTCCATAAAAACATGCAATTCTCGCTTTTCGAGAAGTCAAACAGTTTCAACTTTGACTAAATTTATATAAAAAAATACTAATGTTTATGATACAAAATAAGTGTCATTAGATTAGTTATAGGATATATTTTTATAATAAATTTATTTGGAGACATAAATGTTAATACTATTTGCTATAAACTTGGTCAAACTTGAGTCAGTTTGACTGGCACGCATCCCATAATTGCATCTTTTCTCGGACGGAGGAAGTATTACTGACTCATAGAGAAACAAATTAAAAAGGCAGGCAGTAGCTGGTAGCTGGTAGCTGGTAGCTGGTAGCGGGTAGCTGCTCAGTGATTCTTCGTGAAGGAGATGGCCGCCGTCGCCCAATAAATGACTGACACAAGCCAACCAGAAAAAGTGCAGCCTTAGCAGCCTTTTCAGTACATTGTGGCGGTGTTTAGATCACTTCAAACTTCTAAAAATTTTACAAGATTCTCCGTCACATCAAATCTTTAGACACATGCATAGAGCATTAAATATAGATAAAAAAATAATTAATTGCACAGTTTGTTTGTAAATGTCGAGACGAATCTTTTGAGCCTAGTTAGTCCATGATTGGATAAATTTTACCAAATAACAACGAAAAGTGCTACAGAAACTTTACACCAACTTTTACACCATCTAAACACTACATGTGTTAGGGTTATTACAGACTAAAACAACAATCATCATTATAGCATCCTCTACATGACAAAAGTGAGCACGAATCTTCAAATCAATCCAAGGCCTCGTTTAGATGAGAGAATTGGGGAGAAAAACACTGTATCAGAATTCCTGTAGCATTTCGTTTGTATTTGGTAAAAATTATCCAAATTTTGACTAACTAGGCTTAAAATGTTCGTCTCGCAAAGTACAACAAAACTGTGCAATTAGTTTTTGATTTCATCAACATTTAGTACTCCATGCATTTGCCGACATTTTGATATGACGGAGAATCTTCTTTTTGCATAGTGGAATTTGGGGAGAGAATTGGGAAACTAAACCAGGCCCAAAGGTATTTCAGAGGGGGGATACGTGCGCCCCAAGGCGCACAAACATTTGGCGCCGCCGCCGCCAGCTCCATTGATATGCCTCGGTCAGTCTCGCTCCCGGTTGCGAATTGAGCTGTGCGCTGGTTTGTTGCAGAGAAGCTGCGTAGGATTGCGGATGAAAATTGAGGCCTCGTTTAGTTTCTCAAATTCACCCCAAATTCTACTATGCAAAAAGAAGATTTTCTGTCACATCAAAATACCGGCACATATATGGAGTACTAAATGTAGATAAAATAAAAAATTAATTGCACAGTTTTGTTGTACTTTGCGAGACGAACATTTTGAGTCTAATTAATCAATGTTTAGACAATTTTTACTAAATAAAAACAAAATTACTACAGAATTCTACAGTAATTTGGGGTGTGCCAAATTTGGTAGCTAAACAAGGCCGAAACACAGGCGTCAACTGCAAAGAGCAGGTTGGCCGGAAGACGAGGCATTTCAAAGCTGACAATACAGCGGCACAGCACGTCGAAATGGACTCCCGTGGTTCTGCTTCTGGCTCCCCAGGCCATGTTTAGATTACAAATTTTTTTTTTGAACCCGATGAATAGTATTACTTTCGTCTTATTTGATAAATATTGTTCAATCGTGGACCAACTAGGCTCAAAAGATTCATCTCGTGATTTTCAACTAAACTATGTAATTAGTTCTTTTTTTACCTACATTTACTACTTCATACATGAGTCTAAAGATTGATGTGATGGAGAGAGTGAAAAAATTTTAACTTTTAAGGTGCATCTAAACAAGGCCCTAGTCCCGACCCTGTCCATGTCCAACACTCGCATGTGTTGATTTTTCTCGTGGCGTCAGTGTGAGGTTCCCTGTCCCCAGACACGGCTCACAACTAGTAGGGCCTTGTTTGTTTAGATACCTAAATTTACTCCCAAATTTCACTATACAAAAAGAAGATTTCCCATTACATCAAAATGTCGGTATATATATGGAGTACTAAATGTAGATGAAATCAAAAATTAATTGCACAGTTTTATTGTACTTTACGAGACGAATATTTTAAGCCTAATTAATCAATATTTGGACAATTATTACCAAATAAAAACAAAATTGCTACAGTGTAACGAGACACTTACTATGCAGATTTTGGTTGCCAAATTTGGCATCTAAACAAGGCCTAGATGGTAATGCGATCAGCGATTCTCCACGGGAAATTCCTCCACTAAAAATCAGAGATGGGTCAAATTAATCCTCACCAGAAATAAAATGAAGAAGAAACAGTCCCGTCTCTCACAGACTCACGGTCACGGACGGACCCGCCGTGGCAACATGTAGAGTCGCTTGCATGTTATCAAGCCTCGCACTACGGCCAGCAGAACCAGCCCAGCCTCTGCAAGGCCCGGAGGAGAGCAATCGCACCAAGACAGCGCCCAAGTAGCTGAGAGGCCCAAAGTGGGTTTGTAATGTGTGTCTGTTAGCTAGACATCTTCTTCTACAACACTCAGCCATGCAAACGGTGTTTTTTTCTCATAATAAATCAGCGAATAATACTTTTTAGTTTGGCTTTTCAGCGAAGCGAATAGGACGTCGTCATCGGCTCTCTGCCGCTGAGAACCCAATGTTCTCTGTTGCTCTTCTATCTTCTGCTTTGAGCCACTAACAAATCTGGTATCAAAGTTGCTGGTCTTCGGCTTCGCGCTGGATCCGGCATCTATGCACGACCACTACACTCGCCTGAGAAAATCGTGTGGCGTCATGGAGCCGAACGTCAAGGCTGGCTTTGAGATGATGTCCTACGTCACCTCGCCGGCACAGCACATCGAAATGGACTCCTGTGGATGTGTTGATTTTTCTGGCGGCGTCGGTGTGAGGTTCCCTGTCCCCGGAGCCCGGCTCACAACTCACAAGAGGATTTGTCCTCACAGTGGTACGAGTTCCTTCCGAGTGCTTTTGAGTTTTGACACTTGCGGTTGCAGACCCGGTTCTCCTTCAGTGTTTGAATTTTGAAACGTATATATCTAACTAGAACATTAGGCGCCTGCAATGACTCAAAGAACATAAGCTAATATTCACTCTTAATAGATATGGACTTTATAATTAAGTGGTCATTACAATCTAAGCGCGAACACATAGTCATCGTTACCATAACCACAGTACCAGCAACTTAAGATTAGGGCACATTGCACCAACCAATACAGAGCACATATTATGGAGCAACCATATATTTTCGAAGTCTTAATTTTTATTAGCGGCAGCGGAAGCTCCTCGTGACGGCATCAGGCTTTAACCGCAGGTACCAGGGAGTGGATTATAGCAGAGACGGATTGCCAGGATTTGGTTTCCCTGTGGAACAAAAGGCACCACCGATCAGAGATCAAGGCGGTCCTGGATGACGTTGAGGAGATGGCCTCCAACTTTAGTTCTTTTCAACTCCTCCACACTAGACGAGAGTTGAATTTTGCAGCACACTTATGTGCCCAACATGCTTGTTCTAGTTTAGATTCTTTTGTGTGGTCTAATCCACCTAGCTTCTTGCAACATGTGTTGCAATTTGATTGTCATAACGTTGTCTAATCAATGAAGCGATGATTCCCCCAAAAGAAAGTCTTATTTTTTAAATGAAATGAGAACCTATTTCTTATTGTTATCTAAATCAACTACACATGAGGACAAACGAAATGAAATTTGTGTGATTCTTGTTGTGTTCCAAATCAAATTATGTCTCTAGTTACATAGGTCACCAAAATATTCGATCGACTAATACAACAAGTTTTTTCCAATGACACACGGTAGATGCCTGGCAACAAGTGATCGACAATATACAAAAGTGATGGCAACGAGAGTCTAGTATGTTATTTAAGTCCCCCGAGAAAGAGAAAGCCGACAGATAGACCCTTCGACGATCTCACATATCGCTCGGGAGCTCGGGGGCATACCTATCAGGTACGCTCGTGCGCATCCTCTGGAAGGAGTCAGGACGAACCCGAGCACAGCCGCTGTTCGGGTCTCTGGGGCTCGTCACGGCCCCGATTGCCCAGCGACGGCGCTCGAGCATGACTCCTACCTAGCGCACACCCAGGCCAGCACCTAGGCGGCAACTAACGCCTCGAGCCATGGGTCGGGACTCAGCTCAAGAACCTGCCAGGCATTCGAGGCCTGATAGGTACCGAGATGTCGTGCCGTCTGCCCATTCAACAGGCGCGTGGCCTTGTCTCGCTCTCTCGGCAGGGTCATGCAACCAGCATGACACAGTAGGACAAGAGACTTCACCAACTCCAGGGGCGAAGGGCTTCAGGGCCCACTCATTAGCCCCTTCGGGAAAGGGCTTCTTGAAGGCCATGGAAGCCTCGAGAAGGCTCACACGGGGGAGGCCGTGCCGTAGCAGACAGCTCCTAACGATCAAGTGCCAGAATGGTGGCAGCGGCACCAGAAGGCGGTTGCGGCATTGTCAACTCTACCCTACGCGACAAGAAGGCGTCCATCAACGCCGCATCAACGGACTCATGCACCCGGTGCATAGACCATAACCGAACCAACTTGTACGACGTGGTCTCCTTAGAATATAAGGGGAGTCATGGCTCCCTTTAAAGGGGATGGGATCACAACCAATCGAAACCCACCTCAGCTAGAGAAGGCCGATTTCTTACTCGCCGAGGAAGAACTCCGACGAGAGATAGGATAGCACCGAGCGATCCCCTGCCAATCTCGGTCTCCACCATTGTAACCCCCTGATTGGGCATTCATAACACGAAGATTACTATACTGCTGGACGTAGATCTCGGAAGCCCGAACCAGGATAAATCGTTGTGTTCTTTTGTGTTTTGAGAGCCCCAGCCACCAGAGGCCCACACATTGACTTTCGATGAACAATCACAATGCTCGCCGTGGTTACGAATCCGCGATAGATGGCTTCAGATGGTGGAGACAAAAATGAGTATTTCTCTCCTTTGCGTTTAAGAATCCTTGTGACCTTGTCTACACTGCAAAGGGTAAATATACCAGAGATAAGCATAACCAAGCATCATCCTATATAAGGGGATTTTTATGTTTGATTGTTCTGAAGTTGCCATTTGCTATTCAAGTGAAATAAGTAAACAAACATTCTCGTAGATAGGGTCTCCTACCTCTTCCGTGTAACACTCTTGTGTGTCTTGGTCGTTGAATGGCAGGGTGAATCTATACCTAAGCCTGCATTTGCAGCAGCGGACTGCAATGAAGCATGGTAAAAACATTACTGCTATTGAGTCAAACACTTAAGAAAGATGCAAATTATAGAATCAATGTATATAACATTTAAATGCAAAGGAGTTTCATTTTAATCTTACGGTGCTAACCCTCACATGGATATGTTTCACTTACACATCAACTGCTTGTTGTCATAACCACACATCACTAATTACTTTAATTTACCAGTAATCTTTCTGAAAAAACATGGTGTACAATGAAGAAATATGTTAGGGTAGTACTCGACTGAAAAACAAAAAAAAACAAAAAAAACTTGGAAGAAACATGATAGTAGCTACATCAATTTTTCAGAACTTAGACATCCTGGATGCATCTCATATATGTTTGTAGTTAAAACAAATTCAGACAATGATTAGAATTGTTTGTAAATTTTTAGAATTTTTGGATATTTTTTTCTCATTTTACTAGAGTTAAATATATTTTTTAAGCTTCTATAAATATCGTCACGAGCTCTAAATGTTTTACTTGGACTCTTCGTACCCCAACCTAACTCTATGATTTTTTTTCAGAATTTTTAGAAGGTTAGGGACATTTTCTGTGGTTTAAAAACCTCATCAAGTATTTACTGTATTTTTTACCGAAAGAAAAAGGAAATACCTCGTTCAAAACCACTTTGAACCAGCGCAAAGAGGTAATTTTTTAGGGAAAGCAAAGAGCTAATTTGTATTGTTTCGAGAGTTCAGGGGTAAAATGTCTGATTTTAGAGTTTGAAAAGAAAAATCAAACAATGATGATAATTCAAGATGGTAAAATAGACTTTTTTTAGATTACACAGTACAACACGCCCACAACGCATGCACACTCACCCATGAACGCTTGCGCGTAAACCCTACCCTTATGAGTTCCTCCGAAGACCGAACTGGCAAATCCTCGAGACGAGATTGACGAAGTTACCACAGGTGCCTCGCTGTTAATAGGAACGTCGCCTACCACTGAAAGTGTAAATGTCGTTAAATCCTGAAATATTCACTCCCACGGGGAGTCGAACCTAGGACCTCAAGTACTACTAAGACTCTTGTAACCAACCATTAGGCGGAATTTGAAGAATGGGTCATGAAGACTTGAAATGGGGCCCATTGGGCTCGATTGCATTTGTGTGCGGCCTATGAGACTGAGGCAGTGGACGGAGACGACTATAAGTAGAGGTACCACTGGATTAGAATCCAAATCCAAAAGATAGAGAAGTCCAATCAAAGTCTAAAGAAAAAATCTAACATCCATCCAAATCCAATACTAATAAATGTCTAATATCCAATCCAATCTAATCAAAGTACTTTAAATTCTAAATCCATCAATGACAATCCAATAAATAGCATAAGTATTATGACTACATGTTTAAAGTTGGGCCTTAGAATTAAAATCTCACATTCGCACACTAAAATTTTAGCAAAAATAATTGAAACTTGTTTGAGAAGACTCAATACCACAAAAAACTACTTTGTGGAGATTGTGGCTCATGTTGAAGATGGACCTTTGTTGTCAAAAAAAAGATGGTTGTTAAAATTAAAAACCCTAAATTCACACCTTAAAATTTTGACAAAATTGATTGAAATTTGTTAAAGATGATTCGGTATGATAGCCAACTACTTTATGCAAATTGGTGTTGCCCCTAGAATTAACCTTATTCCATACCTTAAAATTTTATCAAAATCGATTGGAATTTGGCGGAGATGGTTTAGAATGACTGTCGGGTACTCTTTGTCCATGTCAAAAGCTAGATCCAAGAATTAAAAGCCTCATGCCCACACCTTAAAATTTTACAAAAATTGATTATAATTTTTTAGAGATGGTTTAGAATGATAGCTGGGTATTCTATGTATATTGGTATGTTTGTATATTAGTGAGCCCCACGTTATAAAGCTGGCCCCTAGACTTAAAAATCTCATGTTCACATCTTAAAGTTTTGGCAAAAATCGACTGAAGTTTGTTTGTTTGAGATGTCTAAGTATAATATCCGGTGTGGGTTGAGGTGTAGGCTGCACACTAGGAATCGCCCCCATAGTGCCTCATCTCTATGCAGGTATGATAGGTGCAATAGTCGTGTAATATATACAGATTTACAATTACAATTAGTGGTACTTCGGTTAGGTAAGGGCGTCCTTAATAGCGTGAGATAGCAGCTATCTGTGCCATGTCATTGCCACTTCATTATGTGAACCCCACGTGTAAATGATTTTTAAAAATCTTCTCTCCTCCATCTCTCATTCTTTATGAGCAGGCCCATAAACTAACTCGTTTTCTAAGCGAGATAGGTATTGAGATAAGAAATAGTCTCTTCTCTTTTTCATATTCTCTCTCTTTCACATAAGAAAGTGCTGACATAGGCCCTGATCCGTCTTATTCGGCTTGTTTTTTTAGCCGGAACAGTATTTTTCTCTCACAAAAAATCAGTCAACGGTGTTTTTCAGCCGGCTTATAATTCCAGCCGAACGGGGCCATAGATTCCTATGAGCTAGCTGGGTGGTATTATTGGGGATGCCTAAGGAAGCAAATACCCTGCAACATTGGGAATTGTCCTGCTAGCGCTAGGTGTTACAGTAAGGGCGCCTCCAACAGTCTGTTACAAATAGATAGAAAATAAAATATTAAAGAAGACGTAAGTTGCATAGCAGCCAAGAAAAGGCACCAAGGTCCTAGAGACTAATGGCTTGTTTGGATTTCTTCCTCTAAACTTTAGAGCTAAAGCTCTAAATAAGTGGTCTAATATTAGTTCTAAGCTGTAGCCCACCTCACATTAGAGCTTTGGAGCTTAAAAGTAAGCTAAAGTGCTCTAAAGATTTTAAAGCTCTAAAGTTTAGAGGAGGCGATCCAAAGAGGCCCTAAGTTTTTTAAATACCGTGCGAGCTAGTTGCTTCATCTCGCTAGCGAGTGTGTTTTCATACTCTCTCTCCTTTTTACGGAATAAAATATAATTTATGCTAGTTATTTGAGTCCTTGTTAGGGGCGCCCTCATGCCTTCAGCTGCATTGGTGTCACACCCAAAATTTCCTATTTTGGATTGTGCATGAAAAACACTAAATAAAATAAATGATTTCAATGTTTGAATAAATTTATTAGATAAGTTAAGTTGCTGCTAATTTAAATATAAAAAATTATGGTTTTAAACTTTTTCATATTAATTTGATAATGTGGTGTTTGTGTGATGCTTGTCTTTGGTGTTGGTGAGTGCTATTATTTTCAAAATACCATAGGACGACGTTTACTTCTCATCGGAAAACTTTTTGGTATTTTCTGGATTTAAAATTTCAATTTCCGTGAGCTTAATCTTTTTCCTTGATCTCTTCATCCATCTTTTCATGAGCTCAAACACATTTAGTTGAGTTCCTTATCTCTTCAAGAGTCTCCAGGATTTTTCCGTTGATTTTTCTGAGCTTCGGGCTATTTTTCACGGCCAAAATGGTAATTTTAGATTTTCTAGAATTATTTTTATTCGTAGAATTAAAATAATCCCGAAATTAAGAAAATCTAAAAAGTTTCCAAACCCTACGACTATATATATATATATGTCGGCGTAGCCCTCGACGCCCTGGTTTCAGAAGTACAACCCTTATCGCGAGCCGCCGCTCGTAGCTCCCTCCACCTCTCGTCGAAGTTCTGCATCTACAGCTTGCGTTTCGGCGAACTCTCCGACAAGCTTTTCCGGCCAAACCATCGCGTCCCGACGCCAGCCACCACCACCAAGAGGCATCCCTCGTCGTTCTCTACACCGTGGTATATCCGTTTGCGCGAATTCATCGCCATTTCATTAAGTTCCCATCTCATCTTGCTTCTCTCCGGCGAGGTTCCACCATGGCTGACCGGAGCTCCTCCAAACCCAAGGTAGAAGATGATACTATTTATAATTTTGTCACTAATCTTGTTTTGATCATAAAATCTTCGTTTTAACTCCGATTTGACCCGTTCAAGTTGCGTTAGGTTCGTATTTGCGAGCTCTACATGTTAGTATAGTTGTACAGTAGGTTTGAGAAAATTAATTTTCGAGTTTATATTAAAGTAATTATGAGCTCCTCCAAATCCAAGGTAGAAGATGATACTATTTATAGTTTTGTCACTAATCTTGTTTTGATCATAAAATCTTCGTTTTAACTCCGATTTGACCCGTTCAAGTTGCGTTAGGTTCGTATTTGCGAGCTCTACATGTTAGTATAGCTATACAGTAGGTTTGAGAAATTTAATTTTCGAGTTTATATTAAAGTAATTATTTATCTATAGGAAATCTTAGAAAATTCATAACTTTTACGTTTTAACTCCGAATTTCGTGATCTTTACGTCTGTGTGATCATAGTAACGTGTAGAAGAGTTTTACAAACTTTTTATACTGTTTTGCTACTGTTGGTGTACTGTTTTAATTATGTTTCTTTGTTTACTTCGTGTATGATTGCTCGGATAATTGTGTGTTGATGCTTGATGATCGAGTATAGACGGTGAGCAGTTTCTTGACGATCAGGAGTATTATTTTGAGCCAGACCAGCAGTATCATCAGGAAAGCTTTGATCAAGGCAAGTATAACATGGGACCATTCTTGTTGTTCTATTCATAGAAAATATTATTCATATGCATGTGTCTTTCTTGACAACCATAGAGATTATAACTTAGCTATTGATATTTTGTTTCCTTATCACCTATGGGTTATGCATTTGGGTAGCATTGCTAGCGCTTAATTATAAACAATGATCTTGTAATTTGACTAATAGATTAAGCGACCAACCTTTAATGATGATTTTATTACTGTTGAAAAGGGGGCTAGAGCAAGGGGTTATATTGATTGCTCTGGTTTCTCTCCGTAAGGACTTACCTGTAAGTGATAACCGGGATTAACAGTACAGCTGTGAGGCCTATATGGCTCTGGCTCTAGTTGTTCAAGAGACCTTTTCTAGCTTGTTAGTGGTTACCTTAAATGGCGTAAGAACGGCTTGCCACGTTGGGTGTAGGACAACCTCTAGTCTATGAGTATAGCCGAGAAGGAATTGTGCCATTTGAAAAGGGGTTCCTACATCTACCTGCCGAGTGAATCTAATGACCCTAACTTGTTAGACGAACTTTTGAATGACTTTATATGGTTTTCGATGTTTTGGGCCTTACAAACCCATGCATTTGGAAGTCATGACTCACAGTGAAAGTGTACACCTCTGCGTAGAGTTTAATAAACTGGTATACTAGTCGTGCTCACGGATACGAGCGGCCTTGGGGATTCTTACAGAATAGTTGATCACCATTGTTATATCATGTTTAATTATTGTTATTATTATTATGCTCATGTTAATGCTATTCATTATTCTTATTACAATTGATCATTGGTTCATTAATGGGAATTGGAATACCTTGATGCTAATCAATTGCTAATTATATGATGACTAAAAGCTAAATGCAGTCAAACAATGTCTAGCTTTTTGAGCCTCATGAACTCCATGATATATTTGCTGAGTTCGACATAGACTCACTCTTGCTATTTTCACCATACCCTAGTGTGTAGTAAGGTGTTGCTCAGAAGAAGGATAAAGAGATAGTGGAGTTTCTAGAAGTATTTCAGAAGTGTTTGGCATACGGAGCCACCAGTCAGCCGTCCCGAAGAAGAATGGAGCCTGAAGTTTAGTAACCGTTCCGCGATACTCTGATGTAAGTGTTAATATAGCTATGTATACGTTATATAATAACATTGTTTCTGATACTTTTTCATTCTGACATATGTGTGGACTTCCTGGGCACACATATGATTAACCTGGTTTTGTTCTTTAGAAAACCGGGTGTGACAATTGGCTGAATTAAGATAATTGTGGCGGTCTTCCGTACTATTGTATAAAGTACTCTCTCTGTAATATAACTATATTTGGGTCAGTCAAACTAGTTTAATGGTGACTATAAATAATATTAATATTTATGTCTCCGACTAGGTTTACTATAAAAATATACTTCATAATCAATTTAATAATGCTTATTTCGTATCATGAATATTAATATTTTGTTATATAACCTTGGTCAAACTTAAAATTGTTTGACACCTTGAAAAGTGAAAATTTTGTGTACATAGCACCACGAACCTTACTATACATATCTATGTATACTCTAGCAGCACTACTTGCAACAATACGTGACAATTTATCATTTAAGGATGCAGTAGCAATGTAGCACACTGATATACCATATGGGCAAGATCTTCAGAGGATAAAGTAGATCACCTTGCTATTTGGTTCCTTGACTTTCATCAGATGGTGGTCTGTTCCAACTTGATGACGCTACCTTCTCGTGTTCTACGAAACTTCATGCCATTCTTCTTCTTCTCCTCCTCCTCCTCCTCCTCCTCCTCCTCCTCCTCCTCCTCCTTCTTCTTCTTCTTCTTGGCCTCAATCTTCACCATCCAATTTGGGGATGATGATGTTCTCTGGATCAATCTTCGTGCCGGTTCCCATGTTACTAGGGTCGAATGGATTGGTTATAACAACCGAATGCTTGCCAACAGAGTTGCAAAAAGTACGTTGGCACTTAGATGCGCCAAATACCTGAGCACGCCATGTGTAGCACGCAGAGGAGCTTGATACAACACCTTTGCGAAAACTGGCCGGGCCTGTTTTAAGGATAGCATAGGGCGGTTTTGGTCAGGTCCATTGGTGACCAACAAGCGCTCGCTCAAGAGGAACCCCGTCGCGGCAAACGCATGTTCAGTTGCTCTAGCATCGATAGGCCAGCTAGGACGCTTTCAATCTCCGCTGAGGTGAAGGAAGAACAACGGATTAAGGTTGCAAAAGAGATAAGGACAAAAGAGTAGTGGATTGAATTTTGTTACGATTAGGTACCTCAATCAACCGACCAGTAGCCCTTTATATTTATATCATCCTCGAAACTCTTACAAAATCCATGTCAAAATAGAACTCCTAACTTAGACTACACAGTCTTGTGTCCTTCCAGAGGTGTGGACTTCCCGTCTCGTTCGGACTCTAAACTAGACGTTCTATATTGTACTTCGATCATCTTGATTGACAAGAGAAACATTCACTAGAAGTCCATTATGCAATTTGACAAAGTTCAAAACTAGCCGGTTTTCCAGCAAAACCGAAACCGACCAATTATAGGTGCGAACAGTGTTAATTGCTTTGATAGACCATAATGCGGGTTGCCCGGTCTCCATGGTCCAGGTGACGAACAATATAACATTGTACCCCTAAAAAAACAATATAGCATTGTAAGGATGAAGAATTGGAGATACACCAGCGGAACAATATATCTGGATATGGCTCCATTTATCAGGAAGGTACGTAACCGTGTGCAGATCGCACGGGCTAGGATTAAAAAAAAGACAAGTATAATGGCGCAGGGGTGATGTTAATAAGTGTCACTAATGAGAACGAAACCCTTGTGCGAAGTAGCAAGGCTTCCAAAGGGTGCAGGGTGACCTGTTTTGTCAATGGAGAGATGACGTACTAGTCCGTACTTAGTAACGGATAGCATCTATACTTTCTTGCTCCTGAGCCCTGTCGTGTGACTCGTGTCTGTTATGTTATACTCCCTCCGTATCGGATTTAGAAGTTGTTTTGGACAAGGTTTTTGAATCAAACATTGAGAATATAAATCATCAATAACTTTTAAGTGGTTGAGTTTGCAAATGTAAAAATTATATGAATAGATTTGTCTTGAAAAATACTTTTATAAAAGTATATATGTATCACTTTTCCATAAATATTTTTATAAAAACAAGAGGTCAAAGTTGTGTTTTGGAGACCGTGTCGCTGTCCTAAACGACTTCTAAATCCGATACGGAGGAAGTATTACTGATGACAGGAACTAATCAACAGTACACGTCAATGTCGTATACTTTTTCTGACTCACAATGTCGTAGCTCGACTAGAAACGAAAGCTAAGCGCCTGCCGTTGCTTTCCGCCGTCCGGCAAGAAATATCTGCCCGAATCCGCGGTGATTTGGTGATGCTGCCAGCGTGTTGGGCAAGAGTAAGGCCTTGTCTAGCTCGAGAAATTTTTTGGGTTTGGCTACCGTAGCATTTTCATTTTTATTTGGCAATTAGTGTCCAATCATAGATTAATTAGGCTCAAAAGATTCGTCTTGCAATTTCAACCAAACTGTACAATTAGTTATTTTTATATATATTTAATGCTACATGCATACGTCAAAACTTCGATGTGATGGAATGAAAAGAAATTTTTTGGAAACTAAACAGGCCTAATAATCGAAGGATAGCCAGAGTACGGCAAGAAAAGCTTCAAGTCATCGTGTGCGGTTACTACTTTTTGACTCTTGCGCACGATTTGAAAGCAGGTTGTTTTCTGCTCGAATCAGCCGTGGTTAATTTGCTAGCGAGGTTCAGCAAGAGTACTTGTAAATTAATTAATTAATTAATCGCAGCAGATGCGAGTGGCCAGAATTGTATACACGTTTGGCAAAGGTGTGTGTGAAAATTACAGCCACAATCGTCGAAACACGAATTGCTTAATTGGAAAGATAGCATGCTCCCTCCATATTGGTAAAAGAAGTCGTTTTAGACAACGACACGGTCTTCAAAGCGTAACTTTGACTTTATTTTTCTATAAAAATATTTATTCAAACGTGATATATGTATACTTTTATGAAAGTATATTTCAAGACAAATCTATTCATATTGTTTTCACATTTTCAAACTCAACAACTTAAAAGTTATTCATGATTTATATTTCCAATGTTTGATATAAATCTTATCCAAAACGACTTCTTTTACCAACGTAGAGGGAGTACGCACGCATTGCAACCACTTAGCCCTTGTTTAGATTGCAAAAAATTGTAACCCGATGAATAGTAGCATTTTTGTCTTATTTGACAAATATTGTCCAATCGTGGACCAACTAGGCTCAAAAGATTCATCTCGTGATTTCCAACTAAACTGTGTAATTAGTTATTTTTTTACCTACATTTAATGCTCCATACAAGCGGTTAAAAATTGATGTGATGGAGAGAGAGTGGAAAAACTTGGAATTTGGATGGCATCTAAACAAGGGCTTACTGTCGTAGTTGCGTATTGTTTTCGAGGATATGCTAGCTGTATGGTTAGGTTTTCTCTTGAGCTCTAAATCTTTAGCAGGAAATATTTCTTTTGAGTTTGGATACTAATATAGGAGTGGTTGTGCATATATAGCTTCATTCAAATTTCTCTTGGAATATGAGTTTTAGACCTATATATACCATATGGTCTTAAATTTCGCGAAATGCAAACTTCTTCATAGTTCATCAGAAAGCAAAGGCTTACCGGCCGGGTAATGGAAGGAAGAATATGGTTCTCCCAGTTACTACATGCTTCAAATCACTGGAGTCTTAGACTCTAAAGAATACTAGAGAAAGAAGAATATGGTTCTCCCAGTTATAATTGTGTCCTGTGTGAGCATGAAGGAACCCTTGAGCATCATCTTTTGTCTCCCCTCTTTGCAAAAATAGTGTTTGAGATATGCTTGGCTCACAATCACAATGCAACTCACAAGTGCCAAAAGATCAACAATCCTTTCAGATTCTGGACTCCTCCAAAATTCGGATAGCTGTGGCCTTTTTCATGGAGATTTTGATTCTCATATGCTGGAGTTTATTGCCCACAAACAATGGTTACATGTTTAACCATAGAAGCATTTCAGTTCAAGGCTGAACAATCAAGCATGAATTTGTACATGTTATCCAACGAGTCATCATGTAAAGAAAGAAAAGATATTTTCCTCAGATTAAATAATGACTAGAGCCTTTAGTAGATTGATTTTGTCTTTTTACTCCTGTATAAACTTCTCTCTCTCTCTCTCTTCTTTTTTTTTGCTGACTACACTTCTCTTTTAATAAACACGTTTTAATCAGTAGCAGTTCGCCCTTCTCTGTTTCGTAAAAACAAGTGAGCTGTCAAGGTGTCGAGTAGTCTATTCCTCCCTCGTATGCTGTTTAAATGTCTAGAACAACAATTAGGTGTACATTTACTGCAGGTTGTGTCAGTGGAGCTAGCTAGCGTGTGCTCAACTAATCTATTGTGCTGGAGATAGAGATCAGCGCCTCAACGGCAGCAACACAAGCAAGCCGTCCATTGGCTAACTGTGGCTATAAATATCAAGGCCCTCCCACCTGATCCATCCACTCTGCTTTACACCGCAGGCAGTGAGCCATCCACTGAGCCACAAAGTTAATTCTGAGAGACGTCAAGCAGACAAGCACCACGACCATCAGTCCACCACCACCTCAAGCTCCAACCATGGCGAAGCGCCGACGGTCGTCGTCCCTTCCCCTGGCCCTGCTGCCGCCGCTGCTACTTCTCCTTGCAGCCGGATCGGTTGCAGTGGCAACCGCGCTTGACAGCTCCCCGGAGGCACGTCGTGGTCGAAGCCTGCAGCAGCTGCCAACTCCGCTGCCTCAGCCTCAGCCTCAGCCTGTGCCGCAGCCGGACCCACAGCCACAGCCCCAACCGGGGCCGCTGCCACCACAGCCCCTGCCGCAACCAAATCCAAACCCACAGCCGCAGCCCCTTCCGCAGCCTGACCCAAACCCACCACAGCCACTGCCTCAGCCGCAGCCCCTACCGCAGCCCGACCCAAACCCACAGCCTCAGCCTCAGCCTCTGCCCCTACCGCAGCCCGACCCAAACCCACAGCCTCAGCCCATACCGCAGCCCCTCCCGCAACCACAGCCAGGCCCAATCCCGCCGCAGCCTCTGCCGCAGCCTGACCCAAACAACCCACAGCCTCAACCACAGCCCGTGCCGGTGCCTGACCCAAACGTGCAACAGCCGCAGCCGGCCCCGGGGACCCCACCTGTTTCGAACCAAAATCCACAGCCGCAGGCTGACCAGCTATCTGGAGGCCCGCAGCCACTTTCGGACGGCGGATCAAGAATGTTGAACCTGAAATACGTAAAGTACATATTTTTAGATCTTGTCGTTCTGTTATTGTAACTCTACACTATATTTTTTCTTTTATTTTTATTTTCTTACGCCTATAAAATAATATCTGGAGGAGTAGTAGTAATGTCGTTTTTCTCTTATATTTTGCGAGAGTGTACGCGCATGGAGCGCTTTTGTATGGGGTATTAGCACTATCATTCTCATATATTGACATACCTTGATTGTATATGATTATATAACTATGCAGTCTGTACATATTATACATATAATTATTAGAAGGATACCTGTGTGTTGTTGCGGGACTTTTTTAAAATATAATTATTGCATATAAGAGTTAGATTTACTAGTTCTGGCATCGGTTCTTTTCAAAATAGGAGAATTTCCTGCACGTTGCCGCATACATGTTAAATAAAGTTGATATGAATTCAGGGGCGGAGCTAGAAATTGTACATAGGAGGACCAGCAAAAAAAACATACTCCTTCCGTATCGGATTTAGAAGTCGTTTTGGACAAGGTTTGGGTCAAACATTGGGGATATAAATCATCAATAACTTTTAAGTTATTGAGTTTGCAAATGTAAAAATTATATGAATAGATTTGTCTTGAAAAAATACTTTCATAAAAGTATATATATATATCACTTTTCCATAAATATTTTTTATAAAAACAAGAGGTCAAATTGTGTTTTTGGAGACCGTGTCACTGTCCTAAACGACTTCTAAATCCGATACAGAAGGAGTATGTAAAAATTGAGCTTGGCTTAACTGATCAGTTTTTTTTGGTGATCGTTCGGGTTAATTTATCGACTTACGATTGCTCGCATTTTCTTATATGTATTCTAGAATCTAAGGCCCTATTCTTTCAGTCGTATGCGACATGCCATTGAAGCAAGGCTCTACAGTGACTTCATGATCTCGAGATCTACCAGTTTAGTCTTTTGGATATGTTAGTAGAAATGATTTTATTATCTAGATGTGTTTTGTATAACTTTATTATATACTCCCTCCATTCCATAAAAAGTATTGCTATGAAATTCATGTTGGTCTTAAATTCGACTAGGTTTCTTGAAAATATTAGTAATATTTATATCTCTAAATAAGTTTATTATAAAAATATATTGAACGATCTATCTAACGATACTAATTATGTACTATAAATATAAATATTTTCTTATATACATTTGATCAAAGTTAAAAAAAATTTGAATTCCTAGAAAAGACGAAGGGAAAAGAAGGTATTAATAGGTATATATAGCACTAATTTTGTTATATTCTTTCACTGAGTAAAAATAAAAATTATAAGATTATATACTAATAAAAATATTGTTGTCACATGTTTGGTGGGCATGGCTCTACCCCCCTGGATGTGCCACTAGCGCCACCCAGCGTGTGGCAAAAGTCAATTGCCATAAGGCATGTAGCAAAAAAAAAAAAAGATCGATGATCTAGCGGCCCCTGCTGCCCCCTGCCTGTGCCACTAGCGCCACCCAGCATGCGCGGCAAAAGTGAATTGCCATTAGGTATGCAGCTAAAAAGGATCGATGATCGAGCAGCTTCACACCCTGCACTGTTCCACGCCCCGGGTCATACCTCCATCCACTTCGCCCGTCGCAGAAGGAGAGGCAGGGAAGGCTTGCGCCTGTACCCCCCATCCAGCGCGCCCGTCGACGGGAAAGGGAGGCCTTCGCGCTGCGCTTAGGACGTACGTTGGACCGTTGCTCTCGACGTCCTCTAGACCTGAGCTTGCTGGCTGCCGGAGTTCCCACCAGGTAGATTGTGGCCGCTAGCAACGCTGTGTTTTAAGCGTTCAGACTTATGCTCAAGTGTTTTATTTGAATGTTGCAAATAGATCTTGGATGTTGCATATGTTGCAAGCCTATGTTTTATGTGTTTAAGACGTATGTTTCAAGTGTTTCATCTGGATGTTACATATATTACTATGGCTCTATATGCATGTTTCAAGCGTATGTTTCAAGTGTTTCACATGTTTCAGACTCGTATTGCAAGTGTTTTATCTGGATGTTGCAAAAGTAGATCTCGATGTTGTATATGTTGCTATGACTATACATGCATGTTTCAGGCGTATGTTTCAAGTATTTCATCTGTTTCAGACGTACGTTGGAAGTATATCATTTGGATATTTCAAAAGTAGATCTGTGAGAGCACTTTTTTTCATCTACTGCAACCAGGGCAGGTCCCGAGTAATTTTAGACCTAGAACGAACCTAAAATTTTGGACCTTTTTACATGAACACGATAATACTACTAGTACTACCTATTGGTTATATATACACATATACAAATGTTACTAATAAGCAGTTAACTGAATGCAAAAGTAATAGCTCTGTTCGCTTGTCTTATAATCCGTACTTTTCAACTTGCTTTTTGAGTCATAACAGTGTTTTTCTCTCATAACAAATCAGCGAACAGTACTTTCAGCCATGACTTTTCAGCGAAGCGAACGGGCTCAATATTCATATGAAATAATTTGTATACATATTAAATTACCTTAACATTTTCTTCTAACATTCCTTGATGTGAAGTCATCGATGATGGTTTCAATAATATCAATCTCATCTAACAAACGCTTCTCAATGCATAATGATTTCACAGTTAGACCATCAACATAACCAAACAAAAATTTATGAAGAGCCCCTTTGTGATTCTACCAAATCATCTATTCGTTTTTTCTTCTTTCTTTTATGTTGCCTTTTTTTACAAGGTTTTATGTTGCCTTAAGGATACTTTCTTTGATGACATGGTACTATTAAAAAAATTAGAGAAACAATTAGTAACTTTACAATTTTATAAAGTAGGGATCACGTGAGAAAGAATTAGTCAATTAGCAACTAATAAATTTCAGATTCCTACCTGGTGCCTCACTGAACTGCTGAAGCCGGCGAAGTCGAACAAGGATGATGGAAATTGGAATAGGGGCCTCGTTTAGTTTAGAGAATTGGGGAGAAAAACACTGTATCAGAATTCCTGTAGCATTTCGTTTGTATTTGGTAAAAATTATCCAAATTTTGACTAACTAGGCTTAAAATGTTCGTCTCGCAAAGTACAACAAAACTGTGCAATTAGTTTTTGATTTCATCAATATTTAATACTCCATGCATTTGCTGGCATTTTGATGTGATAGAAAATCTTCTTTTTGTATAGTAGAATTTGGGGGAGAATTGGAGGAACTAAACAAGGGAGGGACTTAGGGATGAGCCGATCAGGATCAGGGATCACGTGAGGGCCCTTGCTGCCGCTGGCGACTGCTCGCTTTTCTGCTGCTGGAATGCCGACACCGCCAGGTCCCTCGCGCCTACGCACGAAGGAAAGCGGAACATCGACGCCGCCAGGCCCCTCACGGCCTCACGCGTCGCGACTGGCACTAATCACGGCCCCATGGGGAAACAAGAGTCGGCAATCTGTATTTTATTTCCTATTACATACGAGTACTAGTAGTGTATATGTATATCCTGGGGGCCATCCAATTCTTGGGCCTGGGACGTTTGTCCCTCCCGCCCAAACTGTGCGGGTACTTGAAGCCTCCGCAGCACGCATCCGCAAGCGAGGGCAGGTGACTAGGACTTACGTGGAGCTCAAGGATGGGTGCGAGGCGTAGGATGGGCTGCTGGAGTGTGTGATCGGCGTCGGTGCGGCATGCGGATGTGAGGGCACTGATCGGCGCGGCATGCGGACGTGATGTTGGATGAGATGCGGATTCAGATTGTGAAATACAGTGTGGGATAACACGACGCCCTATCCGTGCGAACGTCTAGACGCTGGTACTTCGTCTTTTTTTAGAAAAGTACTTCGTCTTTTTTACGAGAGAGATAATGGAAAGAGAAGCAGCCCTAATACAAATCTGCCGTCGCTTTGCGGCTTTGGGCAGGTTCGGCTGGTCCAGACTTGGCTGGTTACGGCTGATTTCAGCAGGTCTGCCTAGCTAGAACCTGCCTAAACCTGCCGATTTCAGTCCTGCCTAAACCTGCCGAACACGTCCTTTGCTGGGACTGGGATGCCACCTGCCGACCTGTGGACGACGCCACGGCGACGGTTTTTTTTTTTCCAACTATCCAGCAGTCAACTGTCAATACGTGGACGGGCGTTGCGCGGAGTGGGGAGGAGGAAGGCACCAGAGGCGGGGTTGGATGGGAACGCCACCGATTCCTCTCTCTCTCCAGCAGCAAGGCCCCGTGCGGCCGTGCCGGCTTCCCGCGTCTCTCCCTCTCTCCTCCGTCTCCTGCTTGACACACCTTTGCGTGCCCTGTGCATCTGAGCCGATCTATCCACCATCCGAGGCAGCCTGTCTGTGCTTCTCGCGCGCGCATGCACGCCGGGAGGGAGGATAGGAATGGCGAGGGACGTCAACAGGGGCGCCGAAGATGACGGCCATCCTCTGCCGCAACCGGCCCCTTCCCCGTCTCCGGCAGCCACGGAGGAGGAGGCTACCGACAGGAACAAGGCCAAGAACCTCAGGGACAGGGTATCCTTCTCGCCGTCCTCCAGAACCCGCCCTTCGTGCTGGGGAAGCATCAGGATTCGTCGGATTGGCCGGATCCAGAGCAGGACCAGAACGGCCGGCGACGAGCGTGACACGCGCGCAAGCCGCGGCGACCGTGGCCGCTGCGCCTGCCGGTGCGGCGGCAAGGCGGACGCAGGCGCAGCGGTAGGGCCGAGGTCCCTCCTCCAGCGCAACGATTTCTACTGCGACGATTGCAACCCGCACAGGTAGGAGACGATTTGATGCTGCTCCTCTCCTCTCTACTTGCTGCTGCTCCAGATTTTGCCCAGATGGATGTACGTGCGATTCAAATTTGAAGTGCTTCATCATTTTAATTTGTTTTTTTTTCATGTGAATGACTCGTTGAAGTGTTTATCATCTTATAGGTAAACCAGTTTTTTTGTTATCCTGTCCCAATTATGTATTTGCTGCCGGAAATTTTCGTATGGAGTAACAATCATTTAGGCAGATCAATTTATCCTCGGACATGAATACACAACTACAAGGAACTCTGCTGCAGAATAAGGCTGTAAGATCTCGTAATAGTGATTGGGAGAAAAATATACAGATCCTACCATCTAAACGCATATGTCCCAACTCCCAAGCTATATGATAATTGATAAGGAGACTGACATGAACAGATAACGAGTGACTCATGCAAAGAATCGATTCTTACCACTACCCACTAACACGAAGCCTTGTGATATAGTAATCGAGTACTTCGATTACAATGCGGGCAGAAATAATAGCTCATACAAAATTGGACAAAGCTACTACTTTCCAGGACTCTTGAGACAACCAAAAGAATATGGATCAGTAACAAACTCCATCGAAATGGTGAGCGGAAGTCTAATCAGAATGCTGAAAGAACCTAGCAGAGGAAAGGTACCACCAATCTTCATACAGAGGCCATGGCCGCGTTCACTTCCTACACGAACCCAAAATATTTCCTCTTCCACCCATCACATCAAATCTTTAAACACATGCATGAAACATTAAATGTAGGTAAAAAAACAAACTAATTACATAGTTTGTCTGTAAAGTTCGAGACGAATCTTTTGAGTCTAATTAATCCATGGTTGGACAAATTTTACCAAATAACAACGAAAAGTGCTACAGTAACTTTTCACCCCAACTTTTTCATCTAAACACACCCCATGTTTAGTTCCCCAATTCTCCCCCAAATTTCACTATGCAAAAAGAAGATTCCCCGTCACATCAAAATGTCGGCAAATACATGAAGTACTAAATATTGATGAAATCAAAAACTAATTGCACAGTTTTATTGTACTTTGCGAGACGAACATTTTAAGCCTAGTTAGTCAAAATTTGGATAATTTTTATCAAATACAAACGAAATGCTACAGGAATTCTGATACAGTGTTTTTCTCCCCAATTCTCTCATCTAAACGAGGTCAGAGAAGCCTTTCTAGCATTGTATGTACATTTGTACTAGCAATGATTTCTGTCACACATCAAATCTGTGCACCCTCCTGAGGCGTAACTCCTCAACTGTAAGCTCCCTATTACACGAAGGCCGATGATGCTGTCCCCACGAAAAAGCACAGTCCTCACGCATGGTGCTGCACCTCTCACATATATCAGTGGCAAGTGAGTTATAATCGCTGCAGCTTGAGCATATCCAGCATCCTTTCAGGCATCCTCTTGCTGCAGATGCACAGCTCCCAACTCTGCGCCGACCTGTTCTGTGACCCTTGGGCAGCAGGACAGAAGAGCTCACGAGTTTCTGAGCAAATCTCACTGGCAAGGCCATGGCCCTGGTACCACACGAGATCAGCCGAGAGAGCGGGCCTGGCCCGTTGAACGAGCCCGGGCCTAGCCTGTTGAACGATCCCGGGCCTGGCCTGTTCAACGAGCCCTTGAGCCAAAGGTAGACATGTCCAGCAAGTATACCACCAAGATGGCCAACAAAGGAAGAATCGGGGATCAAAGCTTGAGTGAGGAATAGTTGGGCCCAAACAGCATACTTTGCTGGAATAACCATCCCAGCCAGATGCAAGAAATCGCCCGGCCGGGCAGACATCGTCACGGCCTTCATGCCAAAGAGCACACCGGAGAACCCAATACAAAATTCATCATAATACGGAGCACCCTCACCAAGCAAGGATAGGCCTTTGGACAAGAGCAGCATGGCGCCCTGTGACAGGCCAAGCAGTGCAGCAACCATGGAAGCGAACTCGGCGGTGCCCATGGACGTTTCAAGCTCTACGCCCGTCCACAACAGAGTTGTCATGTTGCAGAACAAGTGAACTTCGTTCACGTGGTACCAAGGTGACAGGAAAAAGGCCTTCAAGTCTCTGAACTGCAAAAAGTGTTCACGTAATGCGTCAGGACCTCTACAACCTTTGGTAAACCCTCAGGTTGAACTTGCCAAGAACCCCGATTGCAAAAGACAATGGCCAACTTCGTTTTTTAAAAAACAAAAACACAATGGTCAAGTTGCATCACAATGATGAAACTTTCAATCTTATAACAGACCTAACAGCGAAATTGTGGGGTTATGAATTATGATGCCCGTAGCGCAATTCTCTAGCAGAGAGAAAAACCTATACGTACACAGAATCCTGCCATGTAGCGGCGCTTGGCAGAGGTGGGTGCGTACCTTGAAGAAGATGTTCGGATTCAAGGCGACGTAGGCTTTCTTCGGCAGGATCGCGTCGAGGGCGCCGGGGCGCAGGAAGATGAGCACGTTGACGGCGAGCAGCGCGGCCGTGGCGGGCGGGCGGGCAGAGCCCGCGCGGCCATACTCGAGCAGCACTTGCAGCCCCAGCAGGGGCAGCATGCCCTTGGATGGATCCAGGACGAAGCCGCGCGGGCGGCGCCGGTAACTGCTCATGCCGGACCCCATCTACAAAACCGCCGACTGCCACGAAACCGAAACAGCCTACACGCAAACTTATCTTTCCTCTACAGCAGCTCTACTCTCTTATTATCTCCGTGTTTCTGGATTCGTTTCGGAATTATTGGCTTCCGTCGTGTCTTGATGTACTTGTATAGATATAGTTGTATTCCTTAACCAACTTGTATTGGACTGACTAGCGTCTGAACGTTCGGACGACCCCGTCGCTGCCCCTGTCTTGCACCATGTCTCACCTGCTGCGCCCACCCCAAGCACATGAGGCCCACCTGCGCTAGTGGGGACCATCTTCTACCTGCTCTCGTTTCCCATGCCTGCACCGAGGCGAGACTGTCGAAAGACGATGAGGGTGATGTAATACCTCATCTAGTTTTGAAATACCCATATGCAACAATTGCAACATGCGTCTAGAACACTTGAAAAAATATCAGAAAAACACTTAAAATCATTGCAAACCTACGCAACATCTAGATAAAAACACTTGTATCATATGTCTGAAAACATAACATCCAGATCACACTTGCAACATACGTCGAAAGAATAGATGAAACATTGAAAACAGGAGCTTGCAACATACGTGTATAACCATTGGAACATATGCAACATCCTAATCTATTTTTGCAATATCCGTATGAAACATTTGCAACATGCACTTTAAATGCAACCTCTCCATGCTGCTGGAGAGAATGAAGACTCGTCAGTGTGTGGTGTTCACAGGAGCGCCGTGCAGAGAGCGACGCCGACGGTGTCATCTAGCGTGTGCTCCAAGATGGCGTGGTTTGGTTGCACTGTGCGTGACCACCCACATGCTGTTGAGCGCGCAGCCTTGCGTCGCCAGTAGAGCAGCCATACCGCTAAGCTGAGCGCGCCGTCGGCGGGAATGACGAGATCACCACCAAAGCCACGTAGAGGAGCACGGCGACGGTGGAGAGGTCGCGTAGGAGGTAGAACGAGGACATGAGCATGGAGCGTTGGAAGCAGTGTGGCGAGATGGCTCGCCTGATGTCGGGGCTAGTAGGTGGTAGGTGAGCGGATAAGAGCGATGAAGATGAACAAGTGGATAAGCTGTTTTTAAAAAAACGAAGGAGCCTGAGTTGTTAGGTAGCGAGCGGCCCACCAACGGAGCATCCAGCGAACGGACACCCGCTTCAAAGAATTACCGAACTTGTATTGGGTTTGGGTGGATTGAGGTGGAAACTTAATTAATTTCTATCCAAAGTAATATAAATTATATAGATGAATATGAGTATATCCGAGCAAAATCTCAGCTGGTCTCGAAATTTGACATCCCTCTTTCTGCGGATGCGGGATGGATTGCGCCAATTGCGGCGAGGAGAGCCTAACGCATGCCCACAGTTCGCTCCTTCGTGCACAGTCTTTTTTTTTCTTTTAGAGAATTTATTAAGTGTGCATCGTTCCTGTCAATTATATTACAGCCTTTGTGATACCCACTCTGCACTGCCAAATGTGGCCAATCTTTTTCTTTTTCTTTTTTTTTAAAATATGACCAATCTGAAATCTGATCGGCCGTTGCTACTAAAACATGTCATTGTGCCTACCTTACTACAGTCTTTGTTTTCTAAAACATGAATTTCTGTTTACTAATCAAATCGAAAGACCAAATGTTACACCTTATAATTGTTGTATTTTGTCTGTTTTCTCATTTCACTTTCACGTTATACAAACTTGATGGTTACTATAGTACAGTGAAAGCGATGCTATCTGATTATGGCTTTTAGTCTTTTCAGTCCAACTATTCTTTACTCAAAACATTGAGCCAAAATTACAGAGGTTTGCATCAAAGATTGCTTCTCAGGTTTGTTAAGAGTCTGATTTGAGCGCTGCCAAATCTCTTGATTTGTTTCTACATGCCTTCCTTTTGCTGACCCCACTGCATCATATTTCAGTCTTCCCTAATATTTGCTTTACTCACATTTGAATCTTTATATACTGACTATTAGATCAAGTACCAATAATAGTTACTCTCTATCAATAATATATCAGTAAGGAAACTTGAATGTGAAATCTCTTGATAGGTCCACTACAGAATGCTAATTCCCTAGGACCATCCCCCTACAGGAACCCAATTAGCAATTATCAAGAATCATTTAGAACCCAATTAGCTTCAATTCAAAGAAGACTACCTTGTATCTGCACAAATGAACATGTATATAAAGGTTCAGTTGGACACCTGCTATCAATATTCAGACTATGACTTATTGAACCCAGTCAACATTATCACTGGTAGCATAGAAGTATTGTTGCCCTTTAATTTTGATATGAGAATTGACTTAAAAGTTATGCAATAGTTCAATACAAAAATATAATTTATATCCCCTGCATTTATCTTTGTATAACTATAGATAGCCTAATACTATAATTATTGTGTCTTTTCTTCACCCTCTTCCATAAGTGACTGATTAATGTATGTATAGCCTTCCACTGCAATTTCATTTATGCTCCGAGTCTGTGTCTCTTATTTATGTGCCTTATTGTTCTCACTCCTGGATATTTTGACTGTTTGCATCTCCAAAAATTAACCTTACTGAGCTTCCTCATATTTGAATACTGCAATTTCCACAGAAGTGTTCTCTTACAGACAGCTAAAAAGGATATCCTTATGCAGCGGTTCTGAGACTTAACTTCTGAAATTTTTCATGTGAAGCAGTTAGTTTGCTACTACATGCCTCCAAGGTTTCCAAGCATCATGAAATGATTCTAGCAAGAGATCAGACTGCTTATGCTAGTTGGCATCTGCATATTCTTCCAATACTGCGCTACATCTGAATTATCATGGAAGTGACCATTCTTTCTTCTGAGTAGCAAAACTAGCACTTGCCAACACTTGATCTCGTGCTGTATGCATATGTGATCTTTTTACCACCTCTCAATCTAAATCTGCAATACCTGTACACATCTGCTTCTCTTTCATCTGCATGGGTCTACTCAAATCTAGCATACATGTTCCTTCAAAAATCTAGCATACATGAAGTGCCAGAGCAAGTGAATCACCACCCTAATTCTCCTTCATCGCAGCATCGTTGTTGGCGCATGGAAGGTACAACAGGCAGCTTGGTTATACCCTCAACGCTAGCCTAAACCTGGAAAAATATACTCAGCGAGCTCAGAAAGGCGCGGCAATGCCGTGCCCGGATTTATCTTGTATATATAAAAGGTGACACATATGCAGACACTTTTTTTTCGACGTGCCCTGGGATAATTTGTATTATTAGGCGATAATTGCTTACTTCCAAGGCTTTTTGAACAACCTAAAATTATATCAGTAACAGTCACCTTCAAATAATGAGGAAAAATTCAATTATGTAAACATTCGTCATCACGAGAAGAACCAAATGTGCCTACACTATCTAGGAGAGGAATGGAACTATCATACATACTCACATAGACCTTTGTTTAGCATGGCACAATGTGTGTGCTGATAACAATGATTTACATCATCTGTTGAATCTTTGCAGCCTCCTTCGGCGTATCTCATCAACTGAGAGTTCTCCATTACCTCCAGCTTGATGATCCTGTCTCTGCGAAAAAGCATGGTCCTCTCGTGCAGTGCTGCACATCTCACATATATCTGTGGAAACTGAATTGTCATAGGTGCAGGCTGAGCATCTCCATAACCCTCGAGGAGTATCTCTTGCTGATTGCCGGCGCCCAACCCTGCCCCGACCTGTAAAGCGTCCCTGTGAATGGGCAGACCATAGAAGATTCTGAGCAAATCTTACTGGCCAAGTCACGACTTTTGCAATGCTTGACATCAGAAGAGTGACCGGATCTGGCCCATTTAATGCACGCTTCAGCCAAAGGTAAACCAATCCAGCAAGTATTCCACTAAGATGGCCAAGAAAGGATGTCCCAGGAATGAAAACCTGAATGAGGATCAACTCAGCCCAGGCAGCATATTTCGCTGGAATAACCATCCCATGCAGATAGACAAAGTCTTCTGACCAGGCGTTCAGCACAACCTTCATGGCAAACAGAACACCAGAGAATCCAACAGCGTATTGATTGTAGTACGCAGTATAATCACCAAGCAAGAGCAAGCCTTTGGACAAGAGCAGCGTGATACCCTGTGACAGACCAAGCAATACAGCAACCATGGAAGCAAACTCGACACTACCCATGGATGTTTCAAGCTGAATGCCCTTCCATAGGAGGGATGTCATGTTGTAAAACAGGTGGCTTTCACTCAAGTGGTAGAACGGTGACAAGAAGAAGCGCACCAGGTCGCCATACTGCAAAAATGGTAGATCATAATTAGTTTGGGGACTCAGAACTGAATACATCGTTATATGCTTATGTGTGTGATTGCTATATGGGGAATCATTGGGCGATGGTGTCCTAGCAAATTTGTGTGTGTCGTTACTCGAAGTTGACAACCAATTTCATTATTATTGGTCGCACTTATTCGTCCCCCTTGTCTACCACAAACCCCCCACAATTTAACAGAAAAAAAGGGGTGGGATTTCGATACATGCACAGGAATTTCGTTTTCTATCTGCGCTATGGGCAAGTAGCCAAGTAGGTAAGATTGGGTACCTCGATGATGAGCCGCGGGTTGAAGGAGACGCGCGTTAGCGAGGGCAGGATCCCGTCGAGCGCGCCAGGGCGGAGATAGATGAGCGCGTTGGCGGCAAGCAACGCCGCCGTCACGGGCGGCCGGGAGGCGCCCGCGTGGCCGTACTCGATCAGAACCTGAAGCGCCAGCAGTGGCAGCATCCCTCCCGACGCCCCGGCACCGAAGCTGCGCCGCCGGCCGCGGCTCATGCCGGACCCCATCTCCGAGATCGCCGACCGACGAACTAAAGCCGCAGCTGCCTTCACACGCAAACTCTCTACTACAAATTCCACTGGCTTCCTATAGCCTCGCGGGCACCCATCTCCTTTTATTTTGGATGGATCATCAGTTGGGGAATCTCCGTGTTCTTTCTTCGGGCGCAAGGGATGCGATGGATGGCGGCAAGGCGATGGAACCTTCCGGACGACTCTGGCAGTCGCGTCTAGCCGCGCCGCGCCGCGCCGCTCCGCTCCGCCCCCCAATTCGCTTGTCCAGGTTCCCCTTTTTCTTTCTCTTGTGTTTTTTCGGAAAAAAAAAATCATATCTTCTTTTTTATCTATATATATCAAATAATAAAGAGTCAAAATTTCAGACTTTTTTTTTCGTTCATCCATTTTTTTATCCGTTTTCCTCTAACTACCAAACAACTGAGAGTTTCTTTTGTCTGGACTTATATATAAACCGTGCTCATACGAGTTAGAATAACTCACGTCTAGACCAATATGGAGTAGGAATCCTAATCTAAATAGATTCTTCAGATCCCGTGGACGAAAAAAAGAGCCTGAAATTTTGCCTCTTTATTTTTGTCCGTTTTCCCCTAACTACCAAACAACTGTGAGTTTTTTATCTGAACTTATATATAAACCATGCTCATACGAGTGAGAATAGTTCACGTCTAGACCAATATGGAGTAGGAATTCTAATCTAAATAGATTCTTTAGATCCTATGGACGAAAAAAAGCCTGAAATTTTGTCTCTTTATTATTATTAGGTAGGTATAGATATAGATAAGCAATAAATAAATAAATCGGACGAGACAAGGCGAACAAGATCGGCGAGCCGCGCGAGGTCGTCAATGGACAAGGCGAACAAGATCGACGAGCTGCGCGACCTCGTCAATGAGGTAGTTCCTAAGGTCGGGCTCCTGCAGTGAGGACAGCCTCGCGTGGCGATGTGGTTCAGCCATCGAGGACCTTAGCGATGCAGTTGGTCGGAGACATGGAGCTAACCTCGATTCCGCGCGGCGAGCTCCGGTGCATGCTTGGGGCCCTTTGCCACCACGTGCACCAGCTATGCATCGCCGCCAGTCTCCTTGCCCAATCTGGTCGCAGCCAATCTTCACCATTAGTTGCCTCACCGGGTCCATGATGGCCGAGTGTGCTGCGCTAAGACGCCCTACCTCGTGTGCAGAGCAAGCCGAGGTAGGATGCTACCTCGCGAAGCGAGAAAGCCAAGCAGAGGAGCGAATGCCATCCTCATCCACCATGCGTGTAAGCTCCATGTCGCCAGCAGGTTGTGGGAGACTTAGATCTGGGGACAGGCCATCGTGTTCCTGAGGTCCAGCTCCGACCAAAGAGCGAGAAGAGGAACATAGGGGCAATGGGAGAGCCTAAATGTGGATGAGACATCGCTCGAGGCGGGTGGGCTCAAGCCAAGAAGACGAAGAGGATTGGAAACAGAACAGAGAAAGGAGAACGAACGATGGGGATTCCACCTAGGCGACACTGCGCTTGCTGCTCCAGCCTCCAGCCTCCAGCCTCTAGCTCTGCTACGGCTCTGCTATGCTATGCAATGAAGGGGGAAAACAATAGAGGTGGGACTGTGGGAGACTGGGAGGAGATGACGATGCTCTGCTACTGCTATGAATCAGTGGATGGGCCGTGAGCTTCTGGATGGAGGGATCGGATACTTTTGCCTTTTTTCCCCTTACTTTGCTTCTTTGCAAAGTTGATTCTTTATTTTATTTGGTCCTCACTAATTTGGTGAACTCTGCTAGCATATGTTAGCTGCTTTCTGACGAACTCTGCTACACCAACACCTGATCCTACACTTACATGATCACATATATATTTTGTGATAAAAAATTGAATTATTGTACAAATATTTAGAATGGATGGACTATGGAGTAAGATTTATCCATGTAGCCATGTGAAATCCATCACGTGAAAGGTTTGTTTCGCTAAAATTTAGGCTGATTTGCTGTGAGAGGAAAACTATGTTCGTTGAAGTAGTGCTAAAGAACAGGGCGACAATGTCTATGACAATATAGTGTCCGACTACAAAATGCGCTCAATAATACTACAGTGTGTGACTCCAACATGTATTGGGATAGATGACATGATTCATAAACAAATCTCCGAACCACAGGTTGTTTAGGTGACTACCTCATAAGCTATAGGTTCCGCTGCAATGCACATATACGATTTACTATAAATATTCTATTATGACTCCTTGAACCTTGACCTTTCTCTAATAAGCAAATATTAGGTATGGATATTTTCACGTGTTCTTATAGAAAATCATGAAAATTGATATTTAACTCTACCAACACATGAATAGGGGGAAGGGACTAAAGTTATTATGTATTATCACGTGTAAATATTTATGTCTTCATAATGAGAGTTGTAAATTAGTATATAAAATGATCGTAAATAGAGGTGGCTACAAAATAACTTATTTTGTAGCTAGAAAGAGAAAAAAAGAAATATAGTGATAGCCATGTTCTCAGAATATAAGTTCATGAGGGATCACTCATATCAAGGAGTATAGTATAGGTTTAACATTATCCACACACTTGCACTTCTTGATCTAAGGGTATGACATCTTTCTTCTTGAATCCGAGCTGACTTAACAAAATATGCAGAGTAAGTATGCCTTCATATCTTTCCCTACCCAAAGATCTATATAAGCTTTCTAGAAGTAGGAAAGAAAGAAGGCAACACTATGATATTCCTTGGTGAAGAACCAAACACAAACATGAGCGATCTGAGCGAATCATTTGAGGAGCTAAGCTTTGTTTACATTTTTAAAATCAAATGAAAAACCCAAATTTTTGAACTGATTGATGCAAGGAGATTTGAAACCATGCTGTTCCATTATTCAATCATCCAAGATAATATGGTAGTCCAAAGTTCATGAGTGCAGGTGAAGCTTGGAATAACTTGTATGCAGATGTCATGTCAAGGAGATGACCCATCTTAGTCCTTAAACTTAACTTGAGGACGAGCAAAGGGCTCGGTGTGGGGAAGTTTGTTGGCCGTCCTTAACTCATTTTTCCTAACCGCCAATTCTCACATAAAATCCGCTAAAATGAACACCAAACTTAGCGATAGAGTTTATAACTAATCAATTCCACTAGTTTTGGTGATTGTTCATTTGCAGGAGGACATGCCAGAATTGCACATAAAATGAGCCTAAAGTGTACAAGAAACTTAGCAAAATACTTACCCGACGTGAGACCAAGAGAGACAAAGTCCACAACCAAGCAAATCAGGGCCTAGAACAAGTGGAGAAGCCCAAAATCCAACCAAACCAACTCAACTCCGTGCAACACCACCATGGGCCAAGTCTAGGAGATCATAGAAGGCAGCCAACAAAATTGGACTCAAGGTAGAGTTAGTTGGAAGAGATGTGAGGGAGAGTACGGGGAAGAGCCGGACTTGTCGGTATCTCCCCGAGCTTGTACCTTAATGAACACATGTGCTTCAAAGGGTTCTCCTGCTAAGTAAGTGTTCATGGTTCTTATGGTTACAAGTCTTTTGATTAGTTAATCTTTACTCTTGTTTATGGGTTTGTCGTCTGTTCTCTTAACTGATACTCTAGTAAAGGGCCCTGATAAAGACAAATAACCTTGCGCAATGCTAGAGTAGTAGTCGATAGCATAGATGTGGTGTCTAGGCTAGAGGCTACCTTTGTTTACCTCGTGCCCTACAGTTGAGGGGTAGACAACAGGTGGTGACAACCCTGTTTGTCCCTCGTAATCCCCCACGTCCAGGTACGGAATAGAGCTGTAGACCGGCATTGACAGGTAGACTAGTTGCAACCCGGTGGCCGAGGTAAGAAAGTGAAAGTAGAGTTTATCTTTTCATAAGACCCAAAAGCCATATGAATCCATATCTACCCTTTCTAACTTTACCCCCTTGTGTTGTCCTAGGATGAACTAGCTAGAAGAAATACCTCCGTTCCCTGTGAAAAATATGATACCTTGAATACTTCCGGGTGAAAACTACAACGGTAATTCCGTGTGCTTGTGAAATCTTTCTGTTTGCTTTAAGAAATACCAACATCAACCAGAAAGCAAGTACAGAAGGTGACAGGAAGGCTAGCAGCACTAAACAGATTCATCGCAAGAACAGCTGAGAAAGGGCTGCCATTTTTCAAAAATTCTATGGAACCCCAAGCATTTCAAATGGGGGCAAGAGAAAAAGTAGAAGAGCTCACTAGCTACCTAACCAAGCTAACAACATTGTCCAAACCTTCGCCTTCGGCAACTCTGCTACTATATTGGGCTGCTTTGCCCACCACAGTAAGCGTAGTACTGGTCGAAGAAAAAGAACATGAAAACAAAATGAAGCAGTTCCCCGTATATTTTGTCTCAGAAACAGTATCAGGAGCGAAGCTCAACTACTCAAAGCTAGAGAAAATAGCATACACCATGGTCATGGCGTCAAGGAAGCTGAAACATTATTTCCAAGCCCACCCGATCAAGATCTTGTCAGTACAACCTCTTGAAGCCCTATTCCAATACAGCGAAGCCATCGACATAATTGGAAAGTGGGCCACCAAGTTGAATAAATATGTGATCAATTTTGAGCACAGGTCAGCAATAAAATCACAAGCGCTCGCAGACTTCATCGCCGACTGGACACCGGTGGCCTTTGATACAACCCTACAGTTCGATGAACCCACTTGGATGGTGCACTACTGAAAGGACCTAATTGGCCTAGAGGGGGGTGAATAGGCCTTTTTGCAAAATCTGAAACTCACAAACTCGAAATTGCGGAAGTCAAATACCTGACCGGAAGTTCCGGTGATCTGGATCGGAAGTTCCGGTCAGGGGGACCAGAACTTCCGGTGCAGACCTTCAGAACTTCTGGTGCCCTAAATGAGCTACGAAATCAAAGTGAATCGAGTTGGGATTTCAGATCTAAGTAATACCACACCCTCCTAGAGGTTGTTGATGAATATGTTGAGCTCCTCAAGGCTTGGCACCACACCAAATCGTAGATCGGGACCTCCCACCTAAGAGCTTGGGGTAGAGAGGAAGAACAACAAGAACACAAGAACAAAGGGTAGTCGAAGCTACCGCCACAGCAAGACAAGTTATTTTTACCGAGGTTCGGCAATCCCCACTAAGGAGTTCCTACTTCCTCGTTGTTGAGGTGACCACGAAGGTCCGACCACTAAGGTCTCCTCCCTCAAGCAACCACAAAGGCTAGCTTGAGATTTCCACTAAGAATTAAGGGGTTATTACAAACACTTCGGGGTGCCCTCACAAATGAATCAACTCGGGCAACCACGAAGAACGCCTAGCCGGCTAGGGTTCCAAGAACCCAAGAGAAACAAACACAAATCAAGCCGGCAAAACGAGGAACCCAAGTGCTCAAGTCGAAGATCGATGCTCCCGCTCTCAAATCTTACGTCCCTAGCTCAAACAATCGAAGATTTAAGCTTGGAGGCAAAGGGGGAGAGAGAGTGGGTGAGTCACAGCTTGTGGAAGGTTGGGAGAGCTGAAATGAGTGTGCAAAGTTCGGGGCAACGGTTAGAAATGAAGTGAGTGGCTTATATACTCGAGCTCGGACGAGCCACCGGAAGTTCTAGTGGAGGCCACCGGAACTTCCGGTCAAACCAGATCAGACCGTTGGACTTGTCAGTCAACACTTCCGGTCCGTACCGGAACTTCTGGTCGGAGCCCGGAACAGTTTTCTCGAATGCGAGCGCACGCGCAAAATAGCACTGACCGGAACTTCCGGTCCTTGACCGAAACTTCCGGTGAGCACCAGAACTTCCGGACGGAGACCGGAACAGTTTTCTCGAACGCGGGCGCACGTGAGCGCCAGCTACCAGAACTTCTGGTGATGCACACCGAAACTTCCGGTGCACGTCTCTCCAGCCTAAAAGTACTTGACAAGAGCACTATTTATCCTTATTTTGCCAACTAAAAATTTGTATCCCTCTTGATAGTGCGGCGTTGCCTACGACTCAAATTAAAATAAACGGTTTTGAAGCCCTTGAGTTGAAGCGCCTTTTGTCCATCAAAATTTAGGGTGCTATTATTCACCAAATGTTCTTTTTCAATTCCATCAATGGACTAACACCTATAGATTATACTTGATAAATATGTTAGTCCCTAATTTGATTGTCATTAATTATCCAAAACCCACATCGGGGGCGAATGCACTTACAAACTCCCCCTTTTTGGTAATTGATGACAACCAATTTAGGCTTACAATAGATCAAAAGAATTTAAGCTTTTGAATTCCAAAATTCAAGTTGAGCTCCCCCTTAATGTATGCATAGGATTTGAAATTTCAAATCTTGATTTAAGTCAAGATTGCATACATTAAGAATAAGCTCCCCCTAAATTTTGCAATCCGTGGGGTGCCTAAGTGTGTGTGGAACAATAAAACGGTGATGCATATGACAAGTTATGTCACAAGAATAAACCAAGAGAACTTGAATGGTTATGCAAGAAAGAGAAGGACTTAAACTCAACATAACCATTCTCAAATAAACAATCACCATAAGCATCAACACAAGAGGCTAAACAAGCGAGATAGACAATAAGCATAAATGTTTTAGCCTACACTCAACCATCACACACACACATAGTTTAAGTTTACCACATGGTTCACCACACGAGATAAGATTATTACAAAACGAAATGAAGAAGTTTTAAACTACCCCTATTACACCAAGATAAAAGCCTAACACTCCCCCTTTGGCATCAAATGCCAAAAAGGGTAGGCTTCGAGAAGCTCCAAGGGGCAGCGGCAGCGAGGGATCTACTCGTCATCTTCAGAATCATAGTCCACTAGTACGCTCTTGCCGTGAGGCGCAACAGAGGTGGACTGCCCAAACTGAGGGTCAACTGCAGGTGCACGAGAGGTAGAGAGCCGAGTGATATCATCTGCACCACTGAAGATGTCATGATAAGCAAAGCCTCCCTCGGTGCTAGTAGGAAAACCACCACCATAGGTGGGATCAAAGGCACTAGCCTGCTGAAAGCCCTGCTGCTGCTCGGCATCATCAAACTGCTGTCCAGAGAGGTTGTCAAACTCCACATAAGGATCAACAAAAGGGCGAAGAGGAGAAGCTGGAGAAAGACCGGCCTTCTCCTCTAGACGCCGCATGCGCTTGTCCTGCTTGGCCTGACAGTAGCAGAAGTAAGACATGAACTTCTGAAGCGCATGGCGAGTAGCATCCATGGGACCATGACCACGGCCACGCCCGCGACCATGCGCACACCCACGCTCTCCAGAGACTCCAGCTGAAGGATCCATAGGAGGGACAACATCCTCCTCCACTGCTGCAGGGACATCCTCATCATCCTATGCTGCACCACTGTCACTGGCTTCAGTTGCCTTCCCTTTCCCTTTGCTAGATTGAGACTGCAGTCGCCTGACATTCCAATCCGGATGCTTCATGTCACAAGGAAAATCAAACCTGGTGACTTGCTCAATGATGTACATGAGGTAAGGAGCATAAGGAAAAGACTGAGTGGAGGTCAAAGACACCTCGTCAATGTGACGCCACAGAAGATCAGTCACACTGAACCTCTTGTCAAGTCCGAAGCATACTAAGATCCTAGGAGCATGATTCTGAATGGAAGTGGCGTCACCAATCTTAGGATCAATAGTAGCCCAGAGCAAAATGTTGAGCACATAGAAATAGGGCTTCAGTCCAACTGTCTTCCCATTAGCCATCTGCGGATCATCATATAAACCGGCTTCAATAAAATCTGCCCTGCCAACACCATTGGGATAGTGATCATATAAGCTGAGAGCCTCATGGTCAACATGATCAAACCCAAGAAGCCTGGAGAACTGACGGTAGTCACAGCGGTAGTGAAGGCCATGAGTCATCCAATGAAGTACCTTGTGCTGTGAATCAATGTGTAGGGTTGCCCAAAATTGACAGATGATTTCACTGTTCCAGCTATGCTTGAAGGTCATGAGGGGCAAGATACGCCACTCTTCAAGCTTGGCAATCAAAGCATCAACCTCTGGATGATGGTGTCCCTGAAGAGAGCTCGGAGTTGGTGCTTTATGCTGGATGATGGGCGTAGTCAAACCATGAATGCCATCCTTCATGCAGACAGACTCATAATAGTCTTTGTGGAATTGAGACCAAAAGCGATCATCCACAGCTTCAAATTTGGACCACATAAAAGGATTCTCCTCTCGCATGTGCCTAATGTCAGAGGATTGTACCTTGTAGTTGATGGACCTCCTTGGAATACAATGAGAAGGCTCACGAGGTCGATGGATGCGAGGAGCGCGGTCAGGAAATCGCTGGAGAACGCGGTTCATGGTGGCAACCCCAATACGAATCGGAGAGTGGCGAACAACTCCCGGATCAATAGCACGGCCCTCCACATCAATCACACTAGGAGCCACTGCATCATGAACCCGATCACGGTGTAAGGGCGGAGGACATGGGATGGTAGAGCGATCGGGGCAGAACCGCGGACCTTCTTCACTGTTGGGCTGCTGCTGAGACGACTGAGCAGCGCTTGGACGACGAGCACGACTGCCACGAGGACGATCCTCCTCGCCATCCCCCAAACTTTGAGGACGGGGACGCGCGGCACGGTTAGGGTTGGTACGAACCATACTGCGATACAAACAATGGGAGGAAAGGCTCAGACAAGTCATGTGGTGAATGCGGTGGATGGATGGACAAGCGGAGCCACGGTCACGTGCTGCCCACTGCCCACCGGAAGTTCCGGTGCATGGGACCGGAAGTTCCGGTCCGAGGCAGTGCGCGGCACGTGGTCGTGTCCCGACAAATCCATCCATGGAATTTGCGAATAATGCACTCAAACCACATGTATAGATAACAAAGAGTAGGCACGTGCGAGGAATCGACCCAAAACAAAGTACATTGGGAGATCGGGCGCGAAATCCCGGTACCTTGTTCCAAGATGAGAAGCGGTTGAATCTGGAAGTTCTGAGCCCTCCCTACAGCCACCAACACCACCAATGCGATCTCCTAGCCAAGGGCTTACTCCCCCTCAAAGGGATTTGAAAAGTAATGGAGGAGGAGGGAGATCGATGGTGGGGAAGATGGGGGCGCCGCCAGTTAGAGGAGAGGTCGGGGAGAGGATAGATGAAACCAAAAATTTTAACCCTGCGGCCCGCATTTATACTGCAGTCAAAACCGACGGACCAGAAGTTCCGGTAGGCCAGTACAGATTCGATTTGCGCAGAGATTTGATAGACTGGAAGTTCCGGAAGACAACCGGAAGTTCCGGTAGAGGCCAAAAACCAGCAGGAAGTGTACTAAGGAGTGGTGTACCATATGATATACTCAAACCAACTCAAATATGTCCAGATTTCATGAAATCAACACATAACTATGGACACATTAGAGCTGAGAAAATAGATTTTGAAAGTTTCACACAACTTTTCACAAGAGTTTTTGCCCAATTCTAAGGCATACAAGTGTGTACAAAAAGTCAAGCCACGTTACAAGAATCAACGATATTGAGCTCACGCCTCAAAGCACAAAATCTTGACTCATCTAGAGGCTTTGTGAAGATATCGGCTAACTGAAATTCGGTTCTCACATGTTGCACAACGATATCTCCTTTGGCTTGGTGGTCTCGCAAGAAGTGATGTCGAATGTCTATGTGCTTTGTTCTTGAGTGGTTTACAGGATTGTCAGCTAGCTTGATTGCTCCCTCATTGTCACATAAGAGAGGAATCTTACTTTGCTCACAACCAAAGTCTCTCAAGGTTTGCTTCATCCAAAGTAGTTGGGCACAGCAAGCGCCGGCCGCCACATACTCGGCCTCAGCGGTGGATAGGGCAATAGAGTTTTGCTTCTTAGAACTCCATGACACCAAAGACCTACCAAGAAATTGGCATGTCCCGGATGTACTCTTTCGCTCTACCCTGCAACCGGCATAATCTGAATCGGAATAGCCAAGTAGAGTGAAAGTGGAGCCCTTAGGATACCACAAGCCAAGACTAGGAGTGAGCACAAGATACCGAAAAATTCTCTTAACGGCCATGAGATGACATTCTTTCGGATTGGCTTGAAATCTTGCACACATTCACACACTAAGCATAATATCGGGCCTAGATGCACAAAGGTAAAGCAAGGATCCAATCATGGAGCGATATACCTTTTGATCTACGGCCTTGCCGTCTCCATCAAGGTCGAGGTGTCCGGTTGTAGGCATTGGGGTCTTAATGGGCTTGGCCTTGTCCATGTCAAACTTCTTTAGCATGTCGGTGGTGTACTTGGTTTGACTTATGAACGTGCCATCCTTGAGTTGCTTGATTTGAAATCCAAGAAAGTATGTCAACTCCCCCATCATGGACATCTCAAACCTTTTTGTCATGATCCTACTAAATTGCTCACAAAAATCGGCATTAGTACTACCAAATATAATGTCATCGACATATATTTGGCATATAAAGATATCATTATTGACTTTGCGAGTAAATAAAGTAGGATCAGCCTTCCCAATCTCAAACCCTTGTTTGAGTAGGAAGTCCTTGAGACAATCATACCAAGCTCTAGGTGCTTGTTTAAGCCCATAGAGCGCTTTGTCCAGCTTGTAGACGTGGTCGGGATGATGTGGATCTTCAAAACCCGGTGGTTGCTCCACATACACGGTTTCGGAGAGGGGGCCGTTGAGGAATGCACTTTTCACGTCCATTTGAAACAACTTGAAATCATGGTGAGCAGCAAAGGCAAGTAATATGCGAATAGATTCAAGCCTAGCTACAGGTGCATAGGTTTCCCCAAAATCCAAACCTTCGATTTGAGTGAAACCTTTGGCTACCAACCGTGCCTTGTTCCTTGTGACCACGCCATACTCATCTTCTTTGTTGCGGAAGACCCACTTGGTACCTATTACATTTTGATTGGGTCTTTCCACCAAGGACCAGACTTCATTCCTGGTGAAGTTGTTCAACTCCTCTTGCATGGCCATCACCTAATCCAGGTCTTTCAAAGCATCCTCCACCTTTTCTGGTAATTTGGAAGAGACAAAAGAGTAATACTCACAAAAAGTTACTAAACGAGAGCGTGTTGTTACCCCTCGTTGTATGTCTCCTAATATGCTATCAACGGGATGGTCCCGTTGAATGGATTGATGAACTCTTGGGTGAGGAATGGTTGTTCTTGTTTCGATTGGACCATCATCTTCATCTTCATTATCTTCATTGTCTTGATCACCATCTTGGTTGTCTCTTTGAGTTTGTGGTGGATCTTGCCTAGCTTGTTCTCTTGAGTCATGACCCCTTCTTGAGGTAGAAGCATCACCATGGGCATTGGTTGACCCATGATGCAAGTTTGGATCATGAGGAATTTGCACATGCATATCATCTTCATCTTCAACGGGTCTCACTTCACCGGTAGTAAGCTTCTTGATCACTTGATGAGATGGTTCTTCTTTACCTAAAATTTCAGCATTGACTTGCTCCTTTTGAGAGCCGTCGCTTTCATCAAAAGTCACGTCTACCGCTATTTCAATTTGGCTGGTGGCCTCATTGAAAACATGATAGCCATGTTCGTTAGTAGCATAACCAAGTAAGAACCCTTCATCAACCTTCGGTGCAAACTTAGAGCTTTTGGATTTCTTATTAAGTATAAAACACTTGCATCCAAAAACTCTAAAGTAATCCACTTTAGGCTTTTTACCGGTTAGAAGCTCGTAGGCGGTCTTGTTCCTTATCTTGTGGAGGTACAAGCGGTTGATGGCATGACATGCCGTGTTAACCGCTTCCGCCCAATAATCTTTCTCCGAAATCTTGTACTCATCCAACATTGCTCTTGCAGCTTCAATGAGCATTCGGTTCTTCCTCTCCACAACACCATTTTGTTGTGGAGTGTATGGAACCGAAAACTCATGCTTGATGCCTTCTTCATCAAGGAATGCTTCAATGTTGGTGTTCCTAAACTCCGTCCCGTTGTCACTTCTCACTTTCTTGATCTTCACTTCAAACTCATTTTGAGCTCTCCTTGCAAACTTCTTGAAGATCCCTTGGGTTTCGCTTTTATCTTTCAAAAAGAACACCCAAGTGAAGCGAGAAAAATCATCAACAATTACAAAACCATATTTGTTACCTTCAATGCTTATATAAGCATTGGGTCCGAATGGATCCATATGAAGTAACTCAAGTGGCCTTGTTGTAGTGACGATGTTCTTGGTGGGATGTTTGGCTCCAACTTGCTTACCCGCTTGACATGCACTGCAAATTCTATCTTTCTCAAAAGAAACATTTGTTAGTCCAAGGATGTGTTCGCCTCTTTGAAGATTGGCCAAGTTCCTCATGCCAACATGCACTAGTCGGCGATGCCATAACCGCCACTAAACAAGTCTCGGACCCCACTCTACTAGATGAGAAATCAACTAGGTAGAGCTTGCCCTTCAATTGACCCGTAAAGGCAATAGAGGAATCCGATCTTCTAGAAACTTCCACACCCTTATCCGTAAAGAGACAATTGTAACCCTTCTCACAAAGTTGTGAGACGGACAACAAATTGTATCCCAACGAATCCACAAGTAATACATTGGAAATAGAATTATCATTTGAGATAGCAATTTTACCCAAACCGAGAATGTCCCCTTTACTATTGTCACCAAAGACAATCCTTTCACTTGTGATTTGATTTGGTTGAAAGGAGGTGAACATGTTCTTCTCTCCGGTTATATGATTAGTGCATCCACTATCAAGCACCCAACTTGGCCCGCCGGAGGAATATTCCTACAAAACAAGATTAAGCTTTTGGTTTAGGTCCCGAGATGGAACCTAGGGGTTAGCAACATAAGACTTGGGCACCCAAACACTCCTCAAGATTTGTCTCTTCTTGAGGGCGCCCACATACTTCACAACAATCTTGCCATCCTTGTCCCAACGACACATATAGTCACAAATGTGATTGCGTGAAATAGGCACTTGTTGCTTGGACACCTCCACTTGCTTCTTCTTGTTGTTCTTGTTGTTGACAAGTGGAGTTGTAGGTGTGACAACATTGTTCACCTTGTTGATGAGGTCAACAAGCGGCACACTCTTGTTGAACTTCACACAAGCCACCCCATTAATCATTTTCCTTCCATTGGCTTTGCCATCATACCTATTGTAGCCAATGCCATCCTTAATCATGGGGTGCCTTGATGCCTTGAACACATTTGCCGGTTGCTTATCCTTGCACTTGCAACCACTTTTGACAATTGTGTTCAATCTTTGAATCTCCTTATCCTTCTTGGCTAGCTCATCAATGTTAGTAGCATAAGCATGTATATCAATATTAGAGCATCTTTCACAACTTTTATTGGTTATATCTTTGGCATCCTTGGAAACGGTAGAAGTGCTAGTCCAAAGTTTGTCATAGTTTAGTTCAAGCTCATGATATTTATTTGTCAAGCTTGTAAGGCTTTCTTGAGCCGAACTATGATCATTCTTTAGACTTGCCAAAGAGTCATTGAGCGAAGAATGTTCCTTAGCCAAGCGCTCATTAGCCTCCTTGGATAAAGACAATTCTACACTCAACTTCTCAACCTTCTCCTTCTCCTTGGAGAGACATGCCTCAAGTCCTTGGGTTTTCTCCCTTTCCTCTAGGAGCAATTCCCCTTGCGACTCAATGCATGACTCAAGCTTATCTTTGGCATATATTAGCTTCAAGATTTTAGTTGCAGCAGCGTTACCATATCTTTTGATGAGATTATAAGCATATTTTTCATCATTTTCATCATCACTATCACATTCACTAGTGGTATGTGTAGGAGGATCAAGTTGTACCTTATCTCCTAATGCCATGAGGCAAGAAGGAGCATCACCGTCGTCGTCAGAGAGGTTGGCGAAGAGTCTAGGTGAAGAAGACATGTTGGTGAAGAGAGATGTTGATGAAGCATCGTCGATGGGGACCTTTGTTGAGGAAGACGTTTCTTGTATAGCAATTGCGGCCACACTTTTCTTCTCATTTTCATTGTCATCATCACTATCACTATCCGATTGCCATTCTTGACCTAGATGTGCTTCACCTCTCTTCTTGTCCTTGTACTTCTTGTCACCTTGCTTGCTATATCTTGACTTCTTCCCTTTGTTAGGACAATCGGCCGCAAGATGGCCGGTGTCACCACACTCATAGCAAAATCTCTTCTTGTATGGCTTGTTCCCTCCATATCTCATCATCTTCTCTTTCTTCATTCTCAAATACTTTGTGTAATTTTTCACTAGCAAGACTTGCTCTTCATCAAGGTCATTATCATCATTGTTATGCCTATGCTCACAACACCCTTTGTGGCAATGACTTGACTCGTTTCCATGTGATGCCGTGAGGGCAATACTCTTCTTTAGCACACTTGCTTCCTTGGCTTCATCATCAAGTACCTCATGATGCATTAACTTGGCTAACATCTCTTGTGGTGTCATTGTGGTGTAGTTGTCTCTCTCCATTATGACGGATGCAAGCATGTTGTTCTTTTGTCTATACACTCTACATATCTTCCTTGCGGCGGAGTTGTCATCCCATCTTGTGTCTCCAAGTGCTCTAATTTTGGTGATTAAGGTCATGAACCTATCAAACATTGCTTGAGTAGTTTCTCCTTCAATCATGGTAAAGTTCTCAATCTTTCCTTGCAAGAGCTCAATGTTTCCAATTCTCACACTCTTATCTCCTTCAAATGATACTTTCAAGGTGTCCCAAATTTGCTTTGCATTGACCATTCCATTAACCTTGTTGTTGTCTTCCGGAGTGAGGCATTGCAAAATCAAGGTAGCCGCCGTTGCATTAAGGTGAAAGTCTCTTTCATCTTCGGGTGACCAATCATTAGGATCTTGAGGTGGATTGACACCAATGTCCACTACCTCCCAACATCTTGCGGCTATGAGATGCAATTTCATCCTATGAGCCCAATCGGTGTACCTTGTACCATCAAAAGGAGGTGGCTTTCCGGGATTGATCATGGGCAAGGTAGGATTGTTGTTCTTGCTTGACCCACCATAATCAAAACTTGTTCTATTGTAGCCCTTCGGTGTCTTGTTTGCATCACCACCATCACTTGACGATTCTTGATTCTTCTTGTCTAGAAGTTGTTGCATCTTGTCTAGTTGCTCTTGCATCTTGTTCATTTGCTCTTGTTGTTGCAGCTGCAGTGATGCGGTGATTTGAGCTGCGATTTGATCAACAATTTGCTTTTGTGCTTCGGGATCCATCTTGGCCAATGTTACTCCTCACGCGGTGAAGCGTTTATCCGAGGGACCAAGGCTCCGATACCAATTGAAAGGACCTAATTGGCCTAGAGGGGGGGTGAATAGGCCTTTTTGTAAAATCTGAAACTCACAAACTCGAAATTGCGGAAGTCAAATACCTGACCGGAAGTTCTGGTGGTCTGGATCAGAAGTTCCGGTCAGGGGGACTAGAACTTCCGGTGTAGACCTTCAGAACTTCTGGTGCCCTAAATGAGCTACGAAATCAAAGTGAATCGAGTTGGGATTTCAGATCTAAGTAATACCACACCCTCCTAGAGGTTGTTGATGAATATGTTGAGCTCCTCAAGGCTTGGCACCACACTAAATCATAGATCGGGACCTCCCACCTAAGAGCTTGGGGTATTGAGGAAGAACAACAAGAACACAAGAACAAAGGGTAGTCGAAGCTACCGCCACAGCAAGACAAGTTATTTTTACCGAGGTTCGGCAATCCCCACTAAGGAGTTCCTACTTCCTTGTTGTTGAGGTGACCACGAAGGTCCGACCACTAAGGTCTCCTCCCTCAAGCAACCACAAAGGCTAGCTTGAGATTTCCACTAAGAATTAAGGGGTTATTACAAACACTTCGGGGTGCCCTCACAAATGAATCAACTCGGGCAACCACGAAGAACGCCTAGCTGGCTAGGGTTCCAAGAACCCAAGAGAAATAAACACAAATCAAGCCCGCAAAACGAGGAACCCAAGTGCTCAAGTCGAAGATCGATGCTCCCGCTCTCAAATCTTACGTCCCTAGCTCAAACAATCGAAGATTTAAGCTTGGAGGCAAAGGGGGAGAGAGAGTGGGTGAGTCACAGCTTGTGGAAGGTTGGGAGAGCTGAAATGAGTGTGCAAAGTTTGGGGCGACGGTTAGAAATGAAGTGAGTGGCTTATATACTCGAGCTTGGACGAGCCACCGGAAGTTCTGGTGGAGGCCACCAGAACTTCCGGTCAAACCAGATCAGACCGTTGGGCTTGTCAGTCAACACTTCCGGTCCGTACCGGAACTTCCGGTCGGAGCCCGGAACAGTTTTCTCGAACGCGAGCGCACGCGCAAAACAGCACTGACCGGAACTTCTGGTCCTTGACCGGAACTTTCGGTGAGCACCGGAACTTTCGGACGGAGACCGGAACAGTTTTCTCGAACGCGGGCGCACGCGAGCGCCAGCTACCAGAACTTCCGGTGATGCACACCGGAACTTTCGGTGCACGTCTCTCTAGCCTAAAAGTACTTGACAAGAGCACTATTTATCCTCATTTTGCCAACTAAAAATTTGTATCCCTCTTGATAGTGCGGCGTTGCCTACGACTCAAATTAAAATAAACAGTTTTGAAGCCCTTGAGTCGAAGCGCCTTTTGTCCATCAAAATTTAGGGTGCTATTATTCACCAAATGTTCTTTTTCAATTCCATCAATGGACTAACACCTATAGATTGTACTTGATAAATATGTTAGTCCCTAATTTGATTGTCATTAATTATCCAAAACCCACATCGGGGGCGAATGCACTTACAACTACGATGGGGCACGGGGCATGTATGGCACATGAATATCAATAATCCTGACACCGCCGAATGGGCCCAAGCTTAGATACGCAGCAAGACAGAAATTCCTCATCGCCAACAACATAGCTGAATATGAGGCAATATTATTGGGACTACAAAAGCTGAGAGCACTTGGCGTCCACAGATGTGTAGTCAAGTCTGATTCTCAAGTGGTTATGGGACATGTCGAAAAGGAGTTCACCGCAAAAGAGCCAGAACTGGTTAAATACCTGGTGGCTATAAGAAGAATGAAAAGGTATTTCATCGGATTTTCCTTTCGCCACATCCTGAGAAGTGAAAACTTGGAAGCCGATGAATTGGTGAAGGCAGCAGCACAAAAAGCACCATTACTAGCCGACGTGTTCTACCAAGCGCTAACAATCAAGGCAATCAAAGAAGAGGACTATCCACAAAGCATACATGCAATCTCAAGCGATGACTGGAGGGCTCCCATATTCACATATCTCACTGGAACTTATGAACTAGGATCCAGGCACGAGATCGAAAGAATGAATTCCAGAACTTATGAACTTCATCGTGGTCGAAGACTTGTACAAAAGCGAGATTGTAGCCCCAATGCTTAAATGCATAAGTAAAGAGCAAGGAATCCAGTTGTTAGCTGAAATGCATGCAGGAACGTGTGGTGCACACAGAGGAACACATGAAATCGCCCACAAAGCAATGAGATAGGGTTTCTATTGGCCAACAGCAGCCGAATACGCAAAGCAACTGGTTCGCAGCTACGAAAATTTCCAAATGTTTGCCAAGAAGCAGAAAGCACCAGCAATCCCAACTAGATCAGTAATCCCCACATGGCCGCTGCAGAGATGGGGGGTTGACATCGTTGGGCCACTACCAACAGCACTAGGAAACCTACGTTTCGTAGCCATAGCCCTCGAGTACTTCATGAAATGGATTGAGGCTAAAGCACTGGCAAAAATCACCTCAGGCACCCTAATTAGTTTCGTTTGGTAGAGAATCATATGTCGTTTCGGTGTAGCAGCATACATCATGATAGATAACGAAAAGCAGTTCGACTGCATAGATTTCAGAAATTTCTACAGCGAATTGGGGATCAAACTGGCGTTCGCATCAGTCAATCACCCTGAAAGTAATGGAGCGGTCGAAAGGGCAAATGGCCTCATCTTCACAGCGATATCAAAAATGCTATTCGATGCAGCAAAAGGAAAATGGGCATAGGAACTAGTTTATTCGGTCTAGAGGCACAATGTTTCATGAACAAGAACAACAGGATTCATGCCTTTCCGTCTGCTGTATTGCGAGGAGGCAATTACGCCAGAAGAACTCAAGCTCATGTCATTTCAAACAGAAATAGCAGCCACAACTCCTATGCAGAGATATGTCAAGCTCAAGACAGCAGAAAATAGTAGGTTAAAAGCTGCAGAAAATCTCTATAGGTACCACAAAGAGAAAAAAGCCTAGAGAGACAATAAGGTCCTACGAAAAAACATCATCCATGTGGACATGATGATCATTCGCCACCCCGACAAGCAGGGAAAATTGAAGTCCCAATGGTATGACCCATTCAAAATGACCCACCTTGACCTTTATAGCAACATCCAACCAAAGGCAACTTGCTGAAACTACAAGCGTCAAGCCCTAGTTTTCTTCCCCATCTTGACCAGTGTTTTCGCCTGGAGCGCCCGTGTCGTCTTCGCCTGGGATCTTGGTGGCTGGGGTAGACGAGGCACCCACATCGCCCGAGCCACTCTCGGTCACACCTTCCTGGGCATTTCAGGCAGCAATAAATTTCTTCACCTTTCCCTTGATGGTGGCGCACTCCTCCGGGGTCTGCAGAATAGATTTTGAACACATAAGAACGCTTTTTGCCAAGCATAGCATAGGGCCAACACCTTCAAAGAAGAACCATACCTTGCCATGGGTCATAGCAGGCCTAGGAAGAGCGAGATCCCTACTCGCAGGATGCCAAAACCCATAAAAAACCTATTGGCCGCGTCATGCGCATGACCAGGGGCGTTCCAGTATGACTGGGGGTCTTTAGTCTCAACCTTATTGACATGATCACACCCACTTTCTACCAAGGCCTGAGCAAAGGCACAGAGCAAAATCATGGAGGCGTACTCTGGCTCGACAGCCATGTGATCACCCAAGGTGGCCAGCTCATTAGCCAGCCAGTCCCTGAAATCGATAACAGGCACGTCGCTAGGCGCCTCTGTCTCTTCACCCACGCTCTGGATCGGGTCCTTGTACACATCCACCACCTTCTGGGCATTTGCGATGAACTTTTTGCGTTCATCACGTTTCTGCCAGCGGTACTCATCAAAGCCCTCATGCATCTTTTCGATATGCTCCTTGCTCGCCTTGCAGGCTGTTTCTGCCTCTTCCGCTTGTTTCTTTGCAACTTCCAATTCCTGCTCAAGGGCACGGATCTTTTAGGCCCTATTCGCCAGCTCCCTTTCGAGGTTCTGGCAAATGGCCTGCCCTTGCTGGTGAAGCCCCCGAGCGAGGAGCATGGTCTGCGATAAACGAGCGAAGTATTAAGGAAAACTTCAAGAAAAATAACACAACACCAACAAACTAAAAAGAGCGTCGAATCTTACAGTGACGGAATGGAAGGTTATCGCCTCAGCAAGAGACGAATCTATCACCTTCAAGAGGTCCCTTTCCACCTCCGAGGCAACAAAAGAGCCCGCACATGCATTAGCGAAGTTCTCCGCAGCCTTATCGGCAACACGCCTGTTGGTATTTCTCAACGTTACTACTAAGTACGGGGTTTGAATCCATCCTCAGCAATGGCACTAGAAATGCCTTGTTGGTACGTCTTAGCATCAACATAACCAATGTGTCGCCATGCTACTAAGAAATAGCCTTGATAGTTCTTTAACAATTTTAGATATTTATCCACAAGCGCACTGAGCTATCATTGTAGCATTTCACTCGGAAGTATTCTGGGTATCATTATTTATATTTTCTCGGCATTTGATTAAGAGTCTAGTATGGATATGAACTTGAATAATACTGCTTACAAGTACACCAATGCTTATAACAAGGGTAAGAATAGTAATTCCAAGATAGTGGACACACACTTGGCATTCCTCAAAGGATAAAATAGAAAAGAAAGGATAAAAGAATAATCCTAAGTTGAGTAGGCATTGGTCTAGTGTAGTCATACACAGATTAGTTAATAATCATATAAATTACATAATTTGTTTTAAGGCTAAGTGTAAAGCAGGTCAGGCGGCCACCTAGTACGAGTCTGCTAGCAACCTCATGTGACAATTTAAACTCCTAGACCCTAAACGAACATGGGGGATTACGAAGGACGGACATGGCTATCACCACCAAGGCACCTACCGCCTACCCCTCAACCGGAGAGAAGGACAATGCATTCACCTATTTCTCCGTACCCAAGCACTACGCTTGTGTATACAGAAACTACCCAAATCTCCTCGAGTCCCCGACCCTATGGATCGATAGGTAAAGAACTTGGGCACACCTGATGGCACGATGAACCGTCACCTCAACTTAGCTCTAATTCCGATTATATAAGTTATATGATTATTTAAGCATAAAGTTAAGTGTACTACTCTCATGACACATTAACTCTGTACTAGTTTATATATCAAGATCATAACACAATAACTATACTCTAGTTCATAAGTATGACTATAATAATAAAGTGAAGACATGACTTTGGAAGAACCCATATTGATATTCATACCAAGAATCTCTTCTTCTAAGGAGCCAAGCCCTCCAAGGTGGCTTTGCCTTGCTCTAATACAACTGAAAGGTAAAACTAAAGAGAGTGGAGATTGAGGTGTTGCTCAATGTGATGTGTGTTGAGAGGGAGGTTGCCCTTCTATTTATACACGGCTCTAAGGCGGTGCTCTGGTAATTCTTGGTAGGAAGCCCCAGACTGCACCGCCTTAGCATTGAGCCATGCCACTGCCCGTCGAAGGAGAGGCTGAGGCACGCCAGCAGGGGGCCGGCCGCCCCTTGACTGCACTGTCTCGCCACCGCCTTTGCATGGCAGGCCATGGGTTGGTCATGGATCACTACTCCGTGGGTTTTTGCCCAATTTGAATTGAGTTGATGGGCGTATCCCTTGTTCCTTTGTGCCAGTCAGTACCAAAAAGCGCCTTTTGGTGATTTATTCCATGTATTTGTGTTTATGACCTGCAAAATAATATTCTCCAAATACATATGGAACTTGGTTAATAGTAAATGCATATGTGATTAAGACTGCTAATTTTTCCTATTTTTGTGACTTATTTGGTGCTCGGATTTGATCGATAGAGACCGCCAACAATGCCAATGGTGCGATGGTCTACGTTGGTGATCACCCAAGAACTCGACGTAGACCCTAAAGAACGAGCAATGCGATAAGTTTCTTCCTTCGCAGCGCTCATTTTGCCTGAAGAGCTTGACCCTGAATACACCCGCATCTCACCATAGTCCTCAGGCCGAGAGCTCAGCCGCAGCTCCCCATGGCCTAACAGTTGTCCACAAACTAAGTTGTCGCTCAACCGAATAGTCTCTGCATAGAATCTAGACTTACCCTGCAATTGAGACACTGAAGCGTCAGGAGACGTCGTAGGGGCCGAAGCAGGATGAGTAGGCACGGGCTCCACGATGGAGGACACCTTTGCCCTTTTTGACCCTGTGTCTTTCGGTGGGTTAGCGGACTTGTGGGAGTTTTTCTTGTGCTTCCTCCTGAACACATCACCAATCGACATGGTGTCGGCCATGCCAAAGGCATTCAAAATGTTGGCAACCTTCCCCTTGCTGCCCATTCCATCGAAGTCACTGGCAGCCTGTAATACAAAAAGACAATGAAGACATCAGCATGCGAAATCAAACGCAAAAGTCCCATAGATGAACATAAAAAGCAAAGCGAATAGAAACTTAAAACAGAGAAGATAGAACTACCATTTTGGTCCAAACTTGGCCAAAACGGCGGGTCTGTACAATCACTACTTTCTTGCTGTTGCCCACCGCCAGCGATTTCCCTCCCAATCCACACATCGGTTGGCTCAGCAAGGCCCTGACCCCGGCCACCGCGCTTTCGCTTGCGTGACTCCAGGACAGCGGTACTGGCCCCGTGCCCCGCCGTCACCTTCCTTCCTCTACCTTGATGACCTTGACCCCCATGACCACATGGAGCAACATCTTCGACCGGGAGGCTTGTCGAAGGACCGTCACGATCCGTGAATACGCAGTTTAGGCGCCTCTTTCTGGCCAAACATTGGCATTTGCCTTTGTGTTCCTTGTCCCTGTAAAAGCTAATAATCTATTCGGCCTTGCGCTCAATATGATTCACAAAATCAAAGTCGATCAAATAGGCATCCGACCACGCGACCCTGAGATTGGGGTAAACATACCCTTCCCTAAGTTCAAACACGAATAACCGGGTTTCACTGCTCAGGGGTGGGCTGCCGCATGCAATCCACTCCTCCACTAAATCCCGGCTGATTTGCCACCGAGATGTTAAAGCGAAGGCATTTGTAGCCGCAATATCATCCTTTCCACCCGTCTGGAATTCAGCTAAGCGATACCCCTCCATAAAGGTCATTTCAGAAACCAAGATATGTGCTTTTGGCAAATCATTCACCATCGCCTCAACAATGTCTTCATCAGAGCACACACGATGGTAGAACTAGTAGTCCGTCCAGTGTGGCCACTTGTTGCGATAAGCTGGGTGCCCCACGTCTTCCTCGGCACGAAGTTTTAAGACCCATAGTGGGCCACCATCTTTGACTTCATCGGCTTGTCCTTTACAACCTTTTTATGCAATTGGCCCAATACCTATTGACGAGTTAGTGGTACTGGAGCCTCCCTAGAGCAAAGAAGACAAGGGAGCTCAAAATACTCTTCTTCTTACAATTGTGCCATCTTTTTATCTTTGTCACATTTCCAAATCTCTTGTTCAAAACTTTTATACTAGCCCAATACCTATTGACCAGTTAGTGGTATTGGAGCCTCCCTGATTTCCACATCGTTGTTGAAGCAAATATTGTTCATGCACCATGGATTGTCTGAGTGCAAAAAACGGCGATGTCCCATGTAGTAGTGCTTGGACCCAAATTTCAACCACAAATAATCAGTATCCTTGTGGCAGTATAGACATGCAAATTTGGCTTTTGTGCTCCAACCATAAAGCATCACATATGCAGGGAAGTTATTAATTGTCCAAAGTTGAATAGCATGTAGTTTAAAATTATTCTTTACCTTTGCGTCCCATGTTTCAACACCATTTTTCTAAAGCTCCTTCAGATCATCGATAAAGGGCCTCAAATATACATAAGTATTCATTCCAGGAGATTTTGGACCAGGTATCAACATTGACATCATCCAAGAAGGTCATTTCTTACACAACCAAGGAGGCAAATTGTAAGGGATTAGGATAACATGCCATGTGTTGTAGGTAACATTTTGCATCGCAAAGGGATATAGAAGCCATCTAAAGCGCAAGACCCAGCCTAAGATTATGAGCATCTGATGCAAACAATCATACTTCTTGTCCACATGTTTCCATGCCTTCGAGTTAGCAGGGTGACATATTTTTCCATCATTTACCAATCCTTATGCCATCATTCCCCTTCCTTGATGAAACTTTCATCAAACCCTTGACCAGACAACTCCAAAGAGATGTTTAAGCTAGGGTCCACAAGTTGGTGTTGAGCAGAGCATGGTGACGAAGATGACCACAAGATGCGGTGCTCAACTTGGTGATGAAGATGGTGTAGTTGGAAGGAAAAGAGCCCAAAGATGAAGGTATATTGTAGGAATTTGCTTTCATCGTCCTTGGTGTAGTAAAAAAGAAATTGGTCAGGTTTAGGATAAATAGTTGTGCTATTAAGAGGGGAATTCTTAAGCTGATATGGTAATCCAGTGTCACTAGGTGAGGACTAGCAATGAATTTGTGTTAGAACTAGTGACATGGGGAGGAAGCAAGTCAAAACCCTTTAAAAATGTTAAAGGTGTTATCCTGTGGGATACTCTTTGAAGTTAGCAAATTTGAAAGGTCATCTTGAGGGGCTTGATGAGGTGCCAGTTCCACTCACCGGATAAGTTTGGTGATCATCGAAAGAGGACCACAGGAGCTTAGGCATCCCCATAGCTTAAGTTCGATTGTCAAATCTGTTTTAGTGGTTGTGCTCACTAGAAAAGTTCAGTGCTTCGGGGGTTGGGCCCAGAGCTTAGGCTTCCCTAGTGAGTATAGTGGGTTTATCTGTTTAACTTCAGGCTAGAGCCTATTCTTCCAGTGCCACTGAATAGAAGGGCAATGAAGAACAACTTAGACATGTGGCGACAACATATATGTTTGACAAAGTGAGAAGGAGATTTCAATGGGGTCACCAGAAACTCTAGTGAGGTTGCTGAAGAGTTCCAATGGCCCTAAAAACCTTTTGTGTACCTCTGGAACACATCAGGAATCTTCGGTAGTAGCACCAGAGAGGTCACTGGAGAGTGGGTCCTGTAACACCCTGAATTTTGACCTAATTTAAAAAAACCACTCAAAATTTGAACTTTTAAAAATTTTGCATAATAACCCACACACATAGTTAATTAACCTAGGAATTAGTATAAATAGGCCAACATAGAAATAAAACCATAGATGTAGAATTGTGTGCTTGAGTGTTTGCTTGTTTGCTTGAACATATGGTGGTACACCTTGCATGCATTCATATTTAAATTCAAATTCAAAATGCATTCAAACATAGTATAGGAAATCTGGGGAAAAGAAAAAGGAAAGGAAATAGGAAAATGAGCACTGGGCTCATTCCCCTCCCCTCGGCCCACGGCAACAGAAGCAGTAGCCCACTTCCCCTCCTCTCTTCTCCCTTCTCTCCATCTCTCATGACTAGGCCGGCCTGTTACCGTGCCCCGGCCCAACTCGCTCCCGCCTCCTTCTCTCTCCATCTCTCTCACTGGCGTGTGGGACCTGACCGTCAGGCCCGTCGTCTACCACAGGCCGACGACACGAATACCGTGTCATCACCCGAGTGGCCTGGCCCCACCACCACTGCCTCACCCCGATGAAGTTATGGACACTGGGACGCCCTCGTGAGATCTTTTCTTGACCCCACCTTTCTCTTGCTGTCATGTGGGACCAGACGGCAACGGCGTTGCCATCATCGTCCCGTCTCGTCAGTCCTTTCCCTTCCCTCTTTTCTCTCTCTGCCGTGTGGGCTCGAGGCCATAATGGCACAGCTGCCGTCAGCTGTTGACTGGTCGGCTAGCCCCACCTATCATACACACACATGCGCCTCACACACAGCACTGGGTACGTTTAGGAAAATACTAGGTACACCCGGTTAGTGTACACAGAAGGCTATAAATCCACTTTCCATAGCTTAGAAAAATTCCTAGAAAATTTGTAAATAAGCTAGATGCATTAGGGAATTTAACCATATAGTTTGCACCCATTTTCATACACCAGAAAATACATGTAAAATTCCACTTAGATAATTAGCTATAGAATAAACTTATAAAATGCATAACTTTTGCATCCTAGCTCCATTTTAGGTGAAACTACTTCTAAAATTCGTCTAAAATCTAGCTCTATGCATTCATCCTGGTACCACCGCATTGTTCAATGCTTGCTTTTCCTCTTTTATTTTGTGTCCAGTGGTAGTCTTATTCAATGGCTACGCCAACAGACGACGGTGACTACCAGGAGAGCGAAGACCTCGACTACGAGAACATGCCGAAAGTATCCAACAGTGAAGGCAATTCCTAGCACCCCCTCCCTCTACCGTCTTGCTTAATCACCTATAAATGAATAACTTGCTTAATTATTATCCTGGATTATGAGCTCGGCTATTGTGAAATGATTAAAGTTGAATTAAGAGAAATGGTTATCTTGTTGAATTACGAGCTCCACGACATAGATGAGCTTAGGGATAATAACTGATGAAACTTAAAACTTGGTACACCTAAAACTAAACATCGACAGGGGGCGAGCAGGGATAGCATATGTGGGATAAGTTATCTTGGCAGGAATGCTTGGATAGGGTTCGCGGGGAGATGCTCGTCTCGGTCACATAACGACTGGTTCGTAGTCCCTCTTGCCTAGTGCGATGTTACGTACAGCTAGCCCTGGGCATAATTAACCGAAGACTGAAGACCGAACCGAACTAACTGAGACCGAGACCGAACTAACCGAGACCGAACTTTTTGGTCACTAGTTCGGTCCCTGCTTCCAACTAACCGAACTTTGTATGGTTAGTTCGGTCATAGGTCTCGGGTAACCAAACTGACCGAATTAACCGAACATTTGAATTTTGTTGATATAATGTGTACTTTGGACTATTATTAGTGATATAATATTTATTCTAGTGGTTTTATATCAACCATCACTCTTATCACTTTATTTAATCTATATGTTATTGTTATTTTTGCAATGAAATAGAAAAAGTTTTGCTAAATTTTGCTACAAATTATACTACTTAGTAGATGTTTTGTGAAGTTTGGTTAGTTCGGTCATGACCGAGACCGAACCGAACTAACCGAGACCGAACTTTCTCGGTCTTGAGTTTTGAAACTAACCGAACGGTCTCTGTTTTTAGATGAGCGAACTTTTGAAATAACCGAAGATCGAGACCGATCGGTTCGGTCAGACCGAACGCCCAGGGCGACCTACAGCCACATGTCTATATGGGTAGACTTGATCTCACATCCTGTTAGATAGAAGTATGATTTCTACTAGGAGGCCGGTGTTGATAGCGGAATATTAGGAGAAGACACGGCTGCGGATCATCCGTGATCTGGTTGGTGTGGTTGCTTTGTGGTCTTCCATTTAAGCCCCTTAATTTTTGGCCACATTCGAGCCCATGACTATTATGATTATTTTGATGATTTGGTATCATCAGCACTATTATTTTGGGATGTGGTATCGTCTGAGATTGTATGAAGGGATGATGTGGTATCATCTGGGATTATGAGATGGGACGATAAGGTATCCTCCTGAGTTTTAGTGTGTGTTTCCAGCCCCTAAGAAGCCGTGGTAGAGTTATATGAAAGTCTAGGGTAGCACCCAAGCGGGTATGAGGTCTCGCTAGGCCTATTTCAACCACTGATCATGGAAGGAATTGTGCCTATCATGTGGGAAAATATGTATACCTCTACAGAGTTACTTAAATCTATTCGAATAGTCACGTCCTTGGAATGGGCAGATGCTAGGATGGGATACTATGATTAGCTTTACTTTTATGTGTAAAGAAACTGGTAAAAATATGACTTGAAATTAACCCGGGACTAGCTGGAAGGGTAATGCTCCACTAAGACCAACCCTTAATTATAACTACCACCACACCTCTATTTCCACCCTATGTTTATGGCTTGTTGAGTACGTATGTACTCACCCGTTGTTGACTCACAGACTTCGGCATTGAGAAAGATCAAGACTACAATGAGGAAGCTCACCATGAAGATTAGGAGCTATATGAAGAGTCCAAACGTAGGAAATGACATCGATGCTAGGGTTTCGACCGCGCTCAGGCTTGCCTGTGGATTAGGTTATCGCTATGTTGTAGAATACCATCGTATTAGAGACCACCATGAATAAGTGCCGCTCCGCGGTAGTAGCTTCCACCAGCTCTGTAAGCCTACAACTATGCCCTTAGGGCTACTGTTGTAGAACCTTTTATAGATATCAATAAAGCTCGGAACCTTTCTTTTTAGCTGTGTACCAATTTTGTTGATTTTGTGCGTACTTGTGCGTGCTCCAGACACAAGTACAGATGTACCTAGGACTTTTAGAAATGAGGGGCTGACAGAGCGGTATTAGAGCTGAGATTGACCATAGGACGAAGCCCTAAGTTTGGAACGCATATAATGATGGTAGTTATCATAGGAAAAATAACACCCCACCTAGTAATGCTATAATGAATGAACTTTTCCTATTGTCACTTCTCTTTCGTGTTGCAAAATGTTTCTAACCCATGTGGTGAAATTTTTGTAGCCATGGATGACGAGTGGGAGCATTTAGACTGCTTGACCATTTGTGGATTTCCACCGCTCCTATGGCAGACACTCCAGCGCTTGGGATACACTGAGCCCCCCAAGTACTATTGTCGTGAGTACGACGAGGAGGGTGTTCTCAAGTGTGAAGTACACCTGCATATTCCAAAGCATCCATCATGTCCCGCATTCTAGTCCCACTATATCACAGTGTTCGGAAGAGAATATCATGATACCGTCCAGAAAGCAGCACACCAGGCTCTTGCAGAATTTTGTCAAATATTCGAAGAAGATATTAAGCACACTCCGACTACATTCTTCCCTGTGCCAAACCAGACCACTCCCACATGGTGTGAAAAGGTTTGGGATTTGGAAAAAATTAGCCCCAGGCACCAGAGTATACGGAAGTATTCAACGTCAGATACATGCATGCACTCGACACCATCTATGAGGACCAACAGAAGGAATTAGCAGGATGGATCACCAAGGCCATATAAATTAGAGACGGGTTACGCCACACCACCATAGAATTATATCTAGCAAATCAAGAAAGGGTAATTCTAAGGCACAAGTTGACTGAGAGTCGTCAGGAAATGGACACACTCTTACAGGATCCGCACATCTGGAAGTGTGCAAAGAAGATGAAGAAGGGAAGAAACTTGACCATGCGATCTACAGCCACAAGCACAGGAAGAGGAATACCAGTCTATGACCCATAGCAACCACACTATGATATAAATGGATACACATCAAGAGTCATTTTTGGACCAAGAGACTACCGAGACCGAAGAATCTTTTGCTGATAACATCACCAACCAGAAGACCACCGAGAATGCAGGACCTTCACAGGTTCCACTTGGGCAGGATGATGCTGATGGATATGCTCCTGAGCTTTGCAAGCTACGAGATGAGCAGTTAGCCTAGGAAAAGGGCAAGACTGCACTCAAGGAATTTTCCAAGATATGGTTCAAGTAGAAAACGAGTTTGAGTCGTTGCAGCTCTTGTAAAACAAATAATCTGAGTTGTAGCATCTAGTAGTAGTGCACTCTGAGTAGTAGTAGTAGTAGTACGTCTAGTAGTCGCGTAGTATCATCCTAGTAGTTAATGTGTATGATGCACCCTATGTCATATGTATGTAACTGTCTTTTGATGTAATATATTGTGTGTTTGTTTAAGCTTGTTTGTTTTGCTTATTTGTTTTCTAAAAAACCTAGAGGCTGTCTTCTCATCCTTGCTGCCCCACAGCAATAGATGGAAAGGAGATCCAACAAGATTCGTGAACGCCATGAACGAGCCATCAGAAGGCAGGTTCATGAAGTAGAGGAACAAGTTGGACCACCCCCTAGAGGCAGGCAAAACAGAGGCAATCATGAGCATCATAATCAGAGGCATGGGCAACCTCAGGAAGAAAATATTCCAATCATAGAAGAAGTACATGAAGAAGGCAAAGATGAAGTTGAGCAGAACACAGGAAATGATCTAGTAAAAGGAGAAGAACCACCGCCACCCCCACTGACATTAGCAGAAGTAATTAATGAAAAATCTTGCAAGAAGACCAGACAATGGAAATGGACAAGGAAAAATGGCAACCTTTATGAGACTTCACTCACCAACTTTCGACAGTGCAGAAGAAGACCCACTTTCAGCAGACGATTGGTTGCGTGCCATCACCAAGAAGCTAAATGCAGTATGAGCCACCAATGAAGAGAAGGTCAATTTAGCCACCCATCAACTAGTAGGAGCAGCTGATGAATGGTGGGAGAATTATCAAGATGCAGCTAATGAGCCAGACGCTATCACATGGCAAGAATTTGAGGAAGCATTTCATGAATATCACATCCTTGAAGCAATTATGGAGATAAAAGCCGAAGAATTTCACTCCCTGAGACAAGGACCGATGACAGTGAATTAGTACATTCGGAAATTCATGAAGTTAGCGCGCTATGCACCTGATGATGTCAACACTGAAAAGAAGAAGCAGAGATGTTTTAGAAGAGGACTGAATACAACGTTGAGAGAGCAAATAATTACCCACATCTACCTGGATTTCAATATCCCGATGAATTGCCCTATTGTATTGGAAGAAGAGCGCAACAGAAGCAAAGGAGAAAGAAGCACAAATTCCTGATACAACATGCTCGCCAACGAGAAAGGACACAGCGAGTCCGCACCAACAACACCGCACTTGCAAGATATCAACCAACCATGCAGTATAGGTCATCCGGATCCAACACCTCGCAGACCACATCCAACTACAAGAGCAACAATAGAAGCAACAACAATCAGCCCAAGAGCAATAATAATATAATGTTAGAGACATCTTTTGGATGCCGTCAACCAAAACACCATGTCTCCCAATGCCCTTATAAAGCCACGAACTCTGCCCTAGCCTAGTCAGTAGCCAGTAATAAGACAGCCGCCTTAGGAATTGGACGCACCGCACCTTCAAATTCTAGACCACCAAGAAGGAATGCCCAAAATTTTGAGCAAGGCTGTGTAAACCATGTGAACGCAGAGGAAGTATAAACAGCGCTTGATATCGTGTATGGTGAGTTTCTAGTAAACTCCACATCTGTAACCGTGTTGTTTGACTCTAGCGCTTCACATTCATTTGTTTTTACGTGTTTTGTGCTTAAGAATAGCTTAAGGATGGTGTTACTCTCCACCCCTCTCTTGATTTGAACCCCTGGAGCTATCCTCAAATGCACCCTAAAATGCCGTCGAGTGAATATAATGATAAATGGAGTGGAATTTCAAGCGGATTTAGTAGTACTAAAGACTGAAGGATTGAACATAATATTGGGAATGGATTGGTTAAAGAGACACCATGGCAACATATCCTGCAGCAACAGGGCAGTGACCCTGACAAATCATAATGGAATCACAGTAAAATGTTACCCTCAAGCCCCGACAGTAGAACCAATGGTTTGCAGTGTACAAGCAACAATTATTGAAGAAGTACCAGTCATATGTGAGTACCTCAATGTGTTTCCTGAAGAGTTACCCGGAATACCACCAGATAGACATTTGGAATTCATCATTGACTTAATACCTAGAACTGCACCGATAGCAAAAAGACCCTATAGAATGGCAGCCAATGAGTTGGAATAACTAAAGAAGTAGCTAAGAGAGTTGCAAGATAAAGGATACATCAAACCAAGCTCATCACCCTGGGGATCACCAGTTCAATTTGTGAAGAAGAAATATGGCAGTCTCAGAATGTGTATTGACTACCGATCACTAAATGAAGTCACCATCAAGAACAAGTACCCTCTACCAAGGATTGATGACCTGTTTGATCAATTAAAAGGTGCCAAGTATTTCTCCAAGATAGATCTAAGATTAGGCTACTATCAACTGAAGATTCAGCTTAGCGACATACCAAAGACCGCCTTTGTGACCCGCTATGGACAATATGAGTTCACTGTCATGCCATTTGGATTAACCAATGCGCTAGCATATTTCACGAATCTGATGAACAAAGTCTTTATGGAGGAGTTAGACAAATTCATAGTGGTGTTCGTCGATGACATCCTCATATATTCAAGAAGTGTAGAAGAACATGAGCAACATTTGAGAGTGATACAGAACAAATTACAGGCACATGAGCTATACGCCAAGTTCAACAAGTGTGAATTTTGGCTACAAGAAGTCGCCTTCCTAGGACACATTATCATCGCAGAAGGAGTAAAAGTGGACCCAAAAAAGTCAAGGCCGTATCAGAATGGAAGCAACCAACCAATGTGACAGAGATCTACAGTTTTCTCGGACTAGCAGGCAACTACCTAAGATTTATTAAAGGATTTTCGAAGATCACAAGACCCATGACAGCCCTGACACAGAAAGAAAAGGAGTTTAAGTGGACCGATGCATGTGAGAAGAGCTTCCAAGAGTTGAAGACAAGATTAACGATAGCCCCAATACTCACATTGCCAGACATACATAGAAGTTTCATAGTATATTGTGATGCCTCCAGACAAGGATTAGGATGCATCCTGATGCCTACGCCTCCCAACAACTGAAGAACCATGAAGAGAATTATCCAACACATGACTTGGAGTTAGCAGTCGTAGTACATGCCCTGAAGATATGGAGACACTACCTCATCAAAAACAAGTGTGAAATATTCACGGACCATAATGGTTAGAACTAATCAAGGACGATCTAAGTGTACAGTATCATTCGAGAAAAAGCCAATGTAGTTGCAGATGCATTGAGCAGAAAGTCCTATTGCCATTACATGACAAGTTTAAATCGAAGGCCATAGTTAGCACAAGAAGTTCACCAACTGAACCTACAAATCATATCACAAGGCACCCTAAATGTTCTACAAATAAGGCCAACACTAGAAGATCAGATCAAATAAGCCCAGGACCAGGACAAAGAAATACAAGACCTCAAGGAGCAAAGTAGTAAGAAGGAACTCCCAGGATTCAGAGTGGATGAGCTACGAAAATTATGGTATGAAGATCGGATATGCGTACCCCAAGATGAAGCCCTCCAAAGATTAATATTGGAACAAGCACACCATTCCACATATTCTATCCACCCAAGATCAAGATGTATATCGACCTCAAACAAAAATATTGGTGGACCGGAATGAAAGGAGATATTGCCGAATATGTCACCCAATGCGATACATGTCGACGAGTGAAAGCGGAACATCAATGACCAGCAGGATTACTTCAACCATTTCATATACCAGTATGGAAGTGGGATGAGATCAGCATGGACTTCATAGTAGGGCTGCCCAAGACACAAAACGGACATGATTCCATATGGGTCATAGTGGATCGACTGACAAATGTGGCACACTTTATACCAGTTAGAGCCAATTACAAAGGGAACAAGTTTGCACAACTGTACATTGACAACATCCTCCGATTGCATGGAGTACCCAGCCGAATTGTATCAGACAGACGGACTCAGTTTACAACACAATTTTGGACGAGTTTACACGAAGCACTGGGAACACGTCTGGATTATAGTTTAGCCTACCACCCACAAACCGATGGACAGACAGAGCGGATAAACTAGATATTGGAAGACATGTTAAAGCCTGTGTACTCACTTATGGAAAAGACTAGGAAAAGAGCTTGTCATTCGCAGAATTCTCCTACAATAATGGTTATCAAGCGAGCCTGAAGATGTCACCATTTGAAGCATTATACCAAAGAAGATGTTGAACACCATTAATGTGGTCAAAGGTTGGACAAAGAAGCCTACTTGGACCAGAAATGATCAAGGAAGCCGAAGAACAAGTAGCCAAAGTCAGGGAGAACCTAAAAGCGGCACGAAGCAGACAAAAGAGCTATGTAGATACTCGATGAGGGCCATTGGAATTTCAACCATGAGATTATGCCTATCTAAAAGTATCACCAATCAGTGGCACTCAAAGATTCCAAGTCTGAGGAAAATTAGCACCTTGGTATACTGGGCCATATCAGATCATTGAAAAGATTGGACCGTAGCCTATTGTCTGGAATTACCCACAGAGATGCAGATGTTCATGATGTGTTTCATGTGTCTCAATTAAAGAAGTGCTTGAGGGTACCGGAAGAACAAATACCTATGGAAGCCAAGATTTACAACCGGATTTATAGTATCAAGAAAGACTAGTCAGGATATTGGATGTTGCCACCCAACAAACGAGAAGGACAGCAGTAAGATTTTGTCGGGTATAATGGAGTAATCATACTGAGGCAGAAGCCACATGGGAAAGAGAAGATGATTTCAAGAAAGAATTTCCCTATCTATTTGAGGATCAGTTTGAATCTCGAGGATGAGATTCATTTTAAGGAGGTAGGTTTGTAACACCATAAATTTTGACCTAATTTAAAAAACCATTAAAAATGTGAACTTTTTAAAACTTTGCATAATAACCCACACGCATAGTTAATTAACCTAGGAATTAGTATAAATAGGCCAACATAGAAATAAAACCATAGATGTAGAATTGTGTGCTTGAGTGTTTGCTTGCTTGCATGAACATATGGTGGTACACCTTGCATGCATTCATATTTAAATTCAAATTCAAAATGCATTGAAACACAGTATAGGAAATCTAGGAAAAACAGGAAAGGAAATAGGAAAATGAGCACTGGGCTCATTCCCTTCCCTTCTGCCCACGGCGGCAGCAATAGCAGCCCACTTCCCCTCCTCTCTTCTCCCTTCTCTCCCTCTCTTGCGATTGGGCCAGTCTGTTACAGCGCCTCGGCCCAACTCGCGCCCGCCTCCTCCTCTCTCTCCCTCTCTCTCACTGGTGCGTGGGACCCGACTGTCAGGCCCATCATCTACCTCAGGCTGACGACGCAAATACTGCATCACCGCTCGAGCGGCCTGGCCCCACCGCCACCGCCTCACCCCGGCGAAGTTATGGACACTAGGACGCCCTCGCGAGATCTTTTCTTGACTCCACCTTCACTTGTCCCCTCTTCTCTCTCCCTCACTGCTCCTCCCTCGACACATGGTGGAGAACCACTCGCCGTACCACCATGGACAAGCCCAAGCTCCCTTGACTGCACTCGTGGGTAAGCCCACACTGTGGCGAACCGACCAAAGGCATCAGGCACGTGTGTTTTCCCCTAGGTGAGCTTAGGGAGTGAGAAATATCTCGCTGCTGGAACTGACATGGCCGGCCTATAAATAGGCCTAGTTTTTGCTGCTCTAACCCTGTGCTCTCCACCACCAGCTTCGCCACGAGCTGGAACACCCAATCTCCCTTCCCTTTTCCCCTTTTCCCTTCTCCTTGCTCTACTTCGGTTTCCCCCAAATCGGGAGTCACCGGTGCCATTGAAGCTGCCTCCCTCTTCCTCCTTCTTTGCTACGCCATTGGTCGATTGGGCTAGCAGGTGAATCCCTGAGCTCCTCCTCTTCCTTTTGCTATAGTTGGTTAGTCATTTAAGCCTTCGTGTAGCGCTGCCGCCGAGCACTGTGCCCACCGAGCCGCCATGGCCGACGGCCACCATCGACCAGGGCCTGGCCGGGCACTACACCACCACCACTGCACTCACCATTCACCCACATACACGCTCACGTAGATAGTTGATAGGTTTAGAGCCTCTAGGGCCATTTTCGTCGTACGACGCCACCGCATTCCCTCCAATGAGCTGCCACCACCACAGACGCTCGCTGCCATCGGTGACCCCACCACTGGCTGTGGCGTGATCCTGCGAACACCGTCCACCCCTTGTTTGTCACTTCTGAAGCCCGATGTCACCGGCGAGCTCCCCTCCAGCAAGCTCAGCACCTCCTCCGCTGTTTCATCACTAGCGTGGTCATTCCATCCGTCACTGTCCCCCGTCTCCCCCTCCTTTCCCTCGCTGTCATGTGGGACCGAACGGCAACAGCGTTGCCGTCGTCGTCCCGTCCCGTCTGTCCTTTCCCTTCCCTCTTTTCTCTCTCTATCGTGCGGGCCCGAGGCCATAACGGCACTACTGCCATCAGCTGTTGACTGGCCGGCTGGCCCCATCCGTCATACACGCATGCATGCCACACATAGAGCATTGGGTACGTTTAGGAAAACACTAGGTACACCTGGTTAGTGTACATAGAAGGCTATAAATCTACTTTCCTAGCTTAGAAAAATTCCCAAAAAATCTGTAAATAAACTAGATGCATTAGGGAATTTAACCATATAGTTTGCACCCATTTTCATGCACCAGAAAATACATGTAAAATTAAACTTAGATAATTAGCTATAGAATAAATTTATAAAATGCATAACTTTTGCATCCTAGCTCCTTTTTAGGTGAAACTACTTCTAAAATTCATCTAAAATCTAGCTCTATGCATTCATCCTGGTACCACCATATTGTTCAATGTTTGCTTTCCTCTTTTATTTTGTGTCCGGCGGTAGTCTTATTCAATAGCTACGCCGACAAACAACGGTGACTACCAGGAGAGCGAAGACCCCGACTACGAGAACGTGCCGGAAGTAGCCAACAGCGAACGCAAGTCCTAGCTCCCCCTCCCTCTACTGTCTTGCTTAATCACCTATAAATGAATAACTTGCTTAATTATTATCTTGGATTATGAGCTCGGCTATGCGAAATGATTAAAGTTGAATTAAGACAAATGGTTATCTTGTTGAATTATGAGCTCCATGACATAGATGAACTTAGGGATAATAATTGATGAAACTTAAAATTTGGTAAACCTAAAAGTAAACACCGATAGGGGGTGAGCGGGGATAGCTTATGCGGGATAAGTTATCTTGGCTGGAATGCCGGGATAGGGTTCCCGGGGAGATGCTCGTCTCGGTCACATAAGGACCGGTTCATAGTCCCTCTCGCCTAGTGCGATGTTACGTACAACCACATGTCTATATGGGTAGACTTGATCTCACACCCTGTTAGATAGAAGTATGATTTCTACTAGGAGGCCGGTGTTGGTAGCGGAATATCAGGAGAAGAGATGGATGCGGATCATCCGTGGTCCGGTTGGCGTGGTTGCTATGTGGTCTTCCACGTTAAGCCCCTTGATTTTTTGCTGCGTTCGAGCCGTTACTATTATGATTATTTCGATGATTTGGTATCATCGACACTGTTGTTTTGGGATGATGCGGTATCATCCGAGATTGTATGAAGGGATGATGTGGTATCATCCGGGATTATGAGATGGGACGATAAGGTATCCTTCCGAGTTTTAGTGTATTTTTCCAACCCCTAAGAAGCCATGGTGGAGTTATATGGAAGTCTAGGGTAGCACGCAAGCGGGTACGAGGTCCTGTTAGGCCTATTTCAACCACTGATCATGGAAGAGATTGTGCTTATCATGTGAGGAAATGTGTACACCTCTGCAAAGTTACTTAAATCTATTCAAATAGCCACGTCCTTAGAATGGGCATATGCTAGGATAGTTTTACTTTTGTGTGTAATGAAACCGATAAAAATATGACTTGAAACTAACCTAGGAACTAGCTAGAAGGGTAATGCTCCACTAGGACCCAACCCTTAATTATAACCACCACCACACCTCTATTTCCACCCTATGGTTAGGGCTTGCTGAGTACGTACTCCCTCCGTATCGGATTTAGAAGTCGTTTTGGACAAGATTTGGGGCAAACATTGGGAATATAAATCATCAATAAGTTTTAAGTTGTTGAGTTTGCAAAAGTAAAAATTATATGAATAGATTTGTCTTGAAAAATACTTTCATAAAAGTATACATATATCACTTTTCCATAAATATTTTTTATAAAAACAAGAGGTCAAAGTTGTGTTTTGGAGACCGTGTCGCTGTCCTAAACGACTTCTAAATCCGATACGGAGGGAGTAAGTACTCACCCGTTGTTGACTCACAGACTTTGGCACTGAGGAAGATCAAGACTACGATGAGGAAGCACACCATGAAGATTAGGAGTTATGCGAAGAGTCCAAACGTAGGAAATGACATCGAAGCTAGGGTTTCGGTCGTGCTCAGGCTTGCCTGTGGATTAGGTTATCACTACGTTGTAGAATACCATCGTATTAGAGACCACCATGAATAAGTGCCCCTCCGCGACAGTAGTTTCTGCCAGCTCTGTAAGCCTATGACTATGCCCTTAGGGCTACTATTGTAGAACCTTTTATAGATATCAATAAAGCTCGAAACCTTTCTTTTTAACTGTGTACCAATTCTGTTGATTTTATGCGTACTTGTGCGTGATCCTGGCACAAATATAAATGCACCTAGGACTCTCAAAAATGAGGGGCTTACAGGTCCAAAGAGGGTATTTTCTTTGGAAACTCAACACTAAAGGGCACTGGAAAGTGCAGTGCTACTAATTGAAGAGGATCAGAGAGTAGGCTACCTCAGTGGCTATTTCATTTTTAAATCTAGCCATTGAACTAGTCATTGGGGAACCTCTGGTGGTCTTCTCTGGTACCGGAGTTCTCCTTATCTTTTGAGGGTAATTCTGTGTGATGTCCACACACATTTGAGATCAACTTAAGACTCCACTCATATTTGCTTAGTTGAGATTGAATTTGGGTGAGATTGGAGAGGACCTAGTGCATTTGCATTGAGAGTTTGCATCTAGTGGCACTAATACATTGTCTTGGCTATCCACACACATTTGAGATCAAGTTAAGACTCCACTCATATTTGCTTAGTTGAGATTGAATTTGAGTGAGATTGGAGAGGACCTAGTGCATTTGCATTGAGAGTTTGCATCTAGTGGCACTAATACATTGTCTTGGCACGGGATTCTTATTACTCTTAGTGGTTGCCGCCACCTATATTGTGAGGCGGCAAGACTCTATGGAGCACCCAATTGGAGATTGTGAGGTGCCTCAAGGATGGTTTGTAAGTGGCTGTTGTGCTCATCCCCATGGGAGATCATGAAGAGTAGCTCTAGTGGATTTTTGGTTGTTGTGTTCCTTGTCATCTAGTCGGCTCATAGGCAAGTGCTCATGTTGAGCCAAGCTCAAGGACTTGTTGAGCTTGCAGAGGAGCAATGATCCTTGGACACATCGCAATGGGGGCATATGTTGCCGGTAAGCAATCGAACCTCAGGAAAATTCTTGTGTCAACTTGTTCCCTTAGTTTATGTCCCTCTACACTAGTTATTTACTTGTGTAATCTTTTGCTTGTGTAGTTGCTAGAGTAATCGATTAGCTCCTATGCTTAATTAGTTCAAGTAGCTACTAGTTCTAGTGGTTGCTTGTTGTTTATCTTTCTCACTAGAATTCTGTAGGTGTGCTTGATGAGCTTAGCCTTTGCTAGTTGTTTGCACTTGCTTTGGTGCTTGTTGAGGTGCAAATAGTGCTCATTAGGGCTCACTTTGTTACTAATACTTTTGCCTAGCTATGATTGTGCCTATTCCTATGAGCCAAGCTTAAGGAATTCTTGAGCTTGAGGAGGAGCAATGATCCTTGGACACACCGCAATGGGGACGTAGGTTGCTAGTAAGCAATTGAACCTCAGGAAAAGATCTTGTGTCAACATGTTCCCTTAGTTTACGCCCCCTCTACACATGTTCTTTACTTGTGTAATCTTTTGCTTATGTAGTTGCTAGAGTACTTGAGTAGCTCCTATGCTTAATTAATTCGAGTAGTTGCTAGTTAGTTCTAGTGGTTGCTTGTTGTTTATCTTTCTCACTAGAATTCTGTAGGTGTCCTTGACGAGCTTAGCCTTTGCTAGATGTTCTAGTTATTTTCTTAGTTGTAGTCTTTCTATAGAATTGTTTAGGGCTTGCACTTGCTTTCGTTAGCTTGTAGAGGTGCAAAATAGTGCTCATTAGGGCTCGCTTTGTTACTAATACTTGTGCCTAGTTGTGATTGTGCCTGTTACTAATAGGATATTCACCCCTCCCCCCTCTAGCCATCAACCGATCATTTCGACAGCTTAGGGTAGCTAGAAAGCTAGTATCCTGGACCATCTCAAATTGTTCATGGGTGATTTGCACGAGCATGAGAAAGGTTGAGCGCGTGAGATACTCCCTATGTACCGATGAGTCGTATGGTTGTATCCTCGTTCTTGAGTGGGTACCTGTACCCTCTACAAAGTCTTGAAAGCAAATGAAAGGATTATGCTTATTTGAACATTATTATGCTTAGACGTAGCTACCATACAACATTTACTGTATGCACAAAATTCCATTTAGGAAACCCAACTTTTTACTAATGCCAATTGAATAATACTTTGTGTTATTAATTGGGTAAGCCCCGGGAAGTTGAATCCTGTACTCAGTGACCTTTGAGTTGTTTTGTAGGTGAGGACGCCCCTACCTAGGCTATTTCTGTGCCCCCAATCTCTCAACAAAGTAGGAATATTAGCAAGTCACTATACCGGTCATAAACCTAGAGTCTGGCATGCATGGCTCGTGGACACAGTCTATGCCCATTGTGTTGTTAAACATCCAATGCAGTGTTGTTGATGATGTAAACCTTAAGGTGTTATCTCAACCTTAATGTACCTTTGAACTTATGTTGCAAAGACTTAACTATGTTTTATGTCAAGTGAACTGTGTCAGCTATATGTGTCCCTATGTGACATGATCCTGGACAACGTCTTGCTACAATGGTTAACACGGGTAGTGTTACCAGAGGACAACCGGGTTGGTACTGTGGAGTTAAATCCGAGCCAAAAGTGGTAGCTTAACTTGGTCAAGCCAATCGTAGGTTCCTCACAATACTTATACTCAATACAAGTAACAACTCATTCCGATTTTTTGTACTTCTAGAAGATAATAACTCTTTCATTAAATTTCTCCTAATCCCAACAAACAGTACTACTATATATAGCTAGCAACAAATAGTTGTTAATTTCTCAAATAAGTTGCAATCATATTAGTTGTACCCTATGTTATGTTCAGTTGCTATCACACATCAGAACATAATTTAAAACAAGTTTATTAAAATAACTACAAAATTATTAAATGACTAATGTGTGTAAATTGTGTTTAGTTCCTATCAAGTACATTTTGGAATACTCCCAATATGCCAGTACTCTTCATCCATCGATTTATTGTGTAATTTAGTAGCAAAAGAAGGTCTTTCACAGTAGAATTTGATTTTGAATTTATCGCTCTGTTTGCTTCACTGAAAAGCCAGGCTAAAAGTATTATTCACTGATTTGTTGTGAGAGAAAAATATTATTCCTTCGCTGAAAAAGTACAGCTGATAAGTCAAGCGAACAGGACCTTGTCTATTACTACAAAAGCTACTTCATCTTAAAAACCACTTTGGATAGAAGTATATAATTTGACTAGTTATTGGTCTTACAAACCGTACAAAATTTGTCTTCTCTTAAGTTCAAATATGTTTTCCATTGTTGGACTGGATAGAACTTCCCTTTTGAAAAAAAAAATCAGATCCCTGCCGCTTGAATGGTAGAACCTCGATCTTGTCAACCGTTGACTTTATGGCTCCCGATGCCTCAACAAAATAGGAGTATTAGCAAGTCACTATACCGGTCATAAACCTAGAGTCTGGCATACAAGGCTCGTGGACAGTCTATGCACTATGTTGTTAAACTTCCAATGTAGTGTTGTTGAATGATGTAAACTTTAAGGTGTTATCTCAACCTTAATGTATACCTTTGAACTTATGTTGCAAAGACTTAACTATGTTTTATGTCAAGTGAACTTGAGTGAGCTATATGTGTCCTTATGTGACATGATCCTGGACAACGTCTTGCTACAATGGTTAACACGGGTAGTGCTATATAGCGCTAGCAACAAATAGTTGCTAATTTCTCAAATAAATTACAATCATATTAGCGGTACACTATGTTATGTTCAGTTGCTACCACACATCAGAAAAAGGTCCTTACACACAATTTAAAACAAGTTTATTAAAATAACTACAAAATTATTAAATAATTGGTGTGTGTAAATTGTGTTTAGTTCCTATCAAGTACATTGTGGAATACTCCCTATAGGCCAATACTCCTCATCCATCGACTTATATTGTGTAATTTAGCAGCAAAAGAAGGTCCTTCAAAGCAGATTTTGATTTAAAATTTACGTCACAGTGTATTGTCTATTACTACAAAAGCTACTTCATCTTAAAACCACTTTGGACAGAAGTATATAATTTGACAAGTTATTGGTCTTACAAAATTTGTCTTCTCTTAAGTTCAAATATGTTTTCCATTGTTGGACTGGGTAGAACTTCCCATTTCAAAAATAATAATAATAATAAAGATCCCTGCTTCTAGAAACCTAGAACCTCGATTTTGTCAACCGTTGACTTTATGGCCTGATGACACTGAAACTGCAGTTGTGGAACAAGGACAGCCAAAGGCGTAATCATTATTATCAATTTCTCAAACAATTTGCAAGCACAGATTAAGCATTATTCACAATAACTTGTCATTTTGTCGGACACGCTTAACAAGAACCAAGTCAAAGTAACGCAAGCTAAATAAAACTTATTATCTTATTTATAGGAGGACAAGCAATTGCTCCACACTCAAATTAGCAGCAACAAACGTGGTAAGCAATGTCTCGAACCAAACCGAAGATGAACAAATCGAACTGCACACTCCGATCACTAACGGCGGGATTTATTGAGAAATTAACGAATGCAGACATATATTGGACGAAGACGCTGCCTGCTCTTCTACTTGGGCGCGAAGTTTTTCTTGATGTGCTCCACCTCCCCGTTGCCGATCCGGAAGGCCTTGGCGAGGATGTCGGTGGGCACGGGCGGCGTGGCGCCGAAGAGCGTCATGGCGATTTGCTGCGTGCCCTGGAGCTGGCTGTTGAAGGCGGCGACGACGGCGGCGGGGCCGTACCCCCTGTTCTGCTGGAAGTGGACGAGGCCGCGCGGGAAGACGAATACGTCCCCCTTGGTGAGGGTCTTGGTGAAGAGCTTGTTGGCGGTGGTGATGAAGCCGACCTCGAGCGTGCCCTCGAGGACGAAGATGATCTCGGTGGCGCGCGGGTGCGTGTGCGGCGGGTTCTGGCCGCCCGGGGCGTAGTCGATGCGCGCGATGGAGACGCCCAGCGTGTTCACGCCCGGGAACTTCTCCACGTTGGCCGCCGTCACCAGGGAGCCCGCCGCGTTGTTGGTGTTGCCGGGGTTCCTCAGCCCGTCGAAGAAGAAGTCGTCCGCCGAGATGTTCGCCTTGCACGGGAACCCATTCAGCTTGACCGCTGCACGGTGCACGCGCGCACGGGTCAGCGGCAAGTCGATTGTCGATACATACATATATAACCGGCCGACGACAAGAAGACCAGGACAAGAACAAGAAGCAAGCAAGCCAGGAAAAAGTGGCAAGAAACTTGAGAAGACCGGGACCGATAGGTTTCTACTCACGGGAGGCGTAGTCAGCGACGCAGACGTCCTGGAGCATGTCGGGGTCGCCGGCGAGGGCCGGGGCGGCGAGCGCGAGGGCGACGGCGCAGGCCGCGGCGACGTAGAGATGGATCCTCGCCATGACCGGTCAGTGAGTGGATGGCCTGCACCTTGGTTAATCTGCAAGTTGGTGAGCGATGAGTAGTGTTGTTGTGTCGTGATGAAATGGGAGCACACTACGAGCCCGTACTTATAGGCAGGGTGATGAACCTGTCGGCCAAGACTGGAGGAGCTCTGGAAGGAACCACCGTGGAAGAAGACGACGACGGGGTAGGAAAATAAGAACGTGCGAGGACAAGCAAGCAAGACTGATTTGGCTGCTAAGATGGGAGCGTCGAGATAAAGTTGTTTATGCAGCGTGGGCGAACTGCTACACATGCCGGATAATCGGGGCCGCCAAGCTTGGACGCAGTCCTCGGCACGGCGCGGCGTTGATTATTCTGTGCCTGTGCGTGGCCGACTGATTTGGCGTCCGTGCCCCGTGGGCCGTGGGACGACAGCGGCGGATCGATCCGGATGCGACGACGGGCCACCGCTTCCAGTTTCGTCATGCATCGGCCTCCGTTTCGTCTTCGCGTTTCTTGCTCCGTTTCATCGTCTGTGCGTGTGCAACAGGCAGTCCGGCGGGCCCTCGATCATCTACACGTTTCTTGCGCCTTTTCGTTGTCGCGTCGCACTTGCACATGGATCGGTCCTAGTCATGGCATTGCCTTGGATGAACGAACGATCTGGATCACTAGAAAATAGAAATGGAGATGGGGAGGAGACAGCGCCCTAATTGCACGGGCCTCACACGTCCCCCCTCGCAGAAGGAACAGCCATGGGCGATTAATCGCACATGCGATGCAGCTCAAACGGTTGGCTCCTAGCACATGGCAGACTGGCAGTCGTACCATTTTTCAGGAGATTGTTTCAGGATCACGTTATATACCAGTGGTAGTAGTAGCAGTGTCGTTAGAGATCAGACTGGTTGAGTTTAGATATCTCTGTACGCGTATAATGGATTTTTTTTCTTTTGCGAACGTGCTTAGCATGTATTTCATTAAGAGGGCGTATAATGAAATCTGGTTGACCCAACTGAACCGGATAAGTAGTGGGACTGTCCGAATACATCTGTATATGCCCTATTTGCCACAAATATATACTCCTGCTGTTTAGGCGTACATACTATATTCTGAACCTGTTTTCTGACGAGCCACGTTGCTTGTACAGTGGTGCTACTGTATGGTAGTATATTATTAGAGGACCAAGTTGAGTTTTTTTCTATACGATACGAATAATCGAGATTGCTGAATTGGTTGACAGAACAAAACGGATATGATCTATAGTACATTTATAATACCCTGCTTGCCCAGAGGCTAGCTGTCTGCTGTCCCTGTCTGCATCGACCCTCTTTGGTCGCTTGTTGCTTGCAACGTACCCAAGGAAGCTGATGCTGCCATCGTCAGCAGCATGTTGAGACTGAGATTGTCCTTTGGCAAAGAAATGGTGGTGAAAGTGAACAAAAGGGGACAGATTCAGAGTGGTACTAACCACTGCATTTATAATTCTACCACTGCCAAAGGCCGTGCTAAATAAAATAAGTCGGGCCTCGTTTAGTTTGTACCTCAAATTCCACTATATAAAAAGAAGATTTCCATCACATCAAAATATCGGCACATGCATGGAGTACTAAATGTAGATGAAATTAAAAACTAACTATACAGTTTTGTTGTACTTTGCGAGACGAAAATTTTAAGCCTAATTAGTCAAAGTTTGGACAATTTTTACCAAATACAAACGAAATATTACGATGCGCATTTATTGCGCACTGTTCTAACTCGGGTGCCCCGAATCCGGAACTAAACACGGCCTCGGTCGCTAGCTTCAACCCAACAACCACCTGCGACGCGCGCGGCCGGACTCGACGCCACAGATGACCAGATGAGACGGTGGCCGGCTTGAACAAGGGTATCCTTTGGAAAATGCCAATCATCGACAGGACCAACCGACGCTGTCCTGTTCCAGATGATTCTTCTTAGAGTTTCTGGGAGAAACCCCAGCCCTTAGCATTTTTTTTGAGGAAAAATAGGAGGGGATTTGATCCCCTACTGTGCTTTTATTGATTGATTATTTACAAAGTTCCTGAATACAACAGTTAAGAGACAAAGAAACTAACAAAGAAAATGAGAAAGATTACACAAAGGCTTCTAGCCATGAAACTAAATCTGAACGAGATGTTTCCTTTGCCCGTAGAATAACCAGGGCAAACTCTAAATGAAAATTTTGCTTGCATCTCTGCACTGAAGCAGGTATCCCTCTGAAGATGACATCATTTTGGATTGTCCAAATAGACCAACACACGATGATAATAATATCCAGGAAGAAGGGAAGATGAAGTTGGACCTTAAAAGCTTCAATTATCTGAAAAATATCATTTGTAGCTGGAACAATGAGCTGAAGAGTATACCAGCAAGCAACTGCTAGAAGACAATGGAAAAATAGGTGAAAAAGATCTTCAACTGCCACCGTGCAATGAACACAATTATAACTGTCCAGATGCATGTGCTTTCGTCTGAGCAATTCCCTGGTGCTAATTCTATCTTTAAGCACCAACCAGAAAAAGAACTTTCTCTTATTCTGACATGATGTTTTCCATAACCACCTGAACACTGGGTGAACATGGGCAGACCCAGTTAAGCTCTTGTAAGCATTGTGTGTTGAGAATTGCAATGAACCCCATAAATAATGCCACTGATCAGGGTGATGGGTAAGCTGAAGATTCTGAAGAATACCTGTTAACTGAACAAACTGATCATAGGCTTCAGCAGAGAGAGGCAAGTGAAAATGTGAGACAGGTGACCCTAATGTCTTCATGTCTTTACTGAAATATTGACATTCTTCGAATATGATAATAATTCGGGAAAAGTTTGCTGCAAAATGTGGCCATCCCAGAGATCTAACCAGAACAAACTTGAAGCCCCATCTGAAATATTAATCATAGCCAGACCTTTGAACTGCTCTTAAACTTTTAAAATATCCCTCCACCAAAAAGAACTCTTCAAGTTATTAGAGTCTAGGCAATTTCCCATCTGAATAGTGTTTATCCCATATCAGCTTCACCCAAGGAATATCAGATTTATTGAAAAATTTGTGTAAAAATTTCAATAGAAGACATTCATTTTGTCTTTTGAGATTCAGAACACCCAGGCCACCCTCTTCTTTTAGTAAAGAGACCATAGGCCAAGCTGCCTTTGGTGGTTTCTTATTATTAGCATCAAAGCCCCTCCACAAACAATGTTTTCTATACTTGTCTATTTGTTTAATAATAGTCTTTGGCAGCAAAAAGGTGCTCATTGCAAAAGTAGGTAAAGCACTAAAAACAGCATTAGTAAGTTCTAATCTTCCAGCCTGGCTTAAGAAGGAAGAAATGCTTACTAATCTCCTTTCACATTTTGTAACAAGAGGCCATAAATCAGCAACTGTAGGTAGCGTTGAAAACGGACGGAAAAATTCCCGTTCCGACCCATTCCACTTTTATCCGTTAGTTTCCGTATTTGCGGGGTCCTGTTTCCATATTTACGGAAATAGGAGAGGGATTTTTCTGTCCGTTTCCACAGGATCCCGTTTTCACCCGAAATTGACCCGCATTTATTCCGTTTTTCGTCCCGTTTTAAATCTACATGAGATGTGTAGAAATTAATATGTTCATAAACCTATTAATCACCAATTATGCATGTTAACACATGGCATGCTAGTGAATACTAGACCAATAACTTCGTATGTGTATATTAATTTGTGACTTTGCTCATATATATTCATGAATATTTAATCATATTATTCTAACTTAATTTTTCGGCTCTCCATCCGTATTTGTTCGTTTCCGTGCATCTGCATATCCCGATTCCGTTTTCAAACCCACATTTTCCGAATCCGGTCCCGTTTCTGGCAAAAAAATATAAAAACAGAAGTGGAAATAGGGTTTTTCCGTCTGTTTCCGTCCGTTTTCATCGCTAACTGTAGGTCTAGAAAGAACCCTAGCCCTTAGCATTGCTATCAAGACCAAAAATTCAGGTTCAAACATTTTACAACATCAGGCACCTAGCATCGAGCGTAAGCATGGCTCAAACTACCACCACCAATGTCCACAGTCCGCTCAGTCCCAGGAACTATATTAATGAACTGGACTCCACAAAAATGTGGTCCAGTAATGAACGCTACCATCACGGTTTACCAAATGCGGACCTGCTACTCAGCTGTAAACTCTAGATGTTTAGTTCAAGGTCTTTTAGGGCATCAAGCATGTCTTCCATCAGGCTATCTTCCCCAATTTGATGCTTCTTTTGTTTTCACATATTACCTTATCTTACGACAGACCCTCTTATCATTGTGACACTGTTCCATGGCATTTTTTTCAAAAATATGCAGCTACTTCACCACCATGCATAGCCGTCCTGGCGTTGCGAACGCGAGTACACGATTAGACAACCTAGGGGTCTTTTTTGGGCACGGCTGCGTGCAGTGCATGTCCTTTGGCGAGGTGGAGCTCGCCGCGGGGGCTTTAGGGTCTCTACCGGCTTGTGATGGCTGGAACGGAGCTTGCCGTGGCGGTTCACGAGCGTTGTGGGCTCAGCAAGGCCGTGCTTGTGCTTGTGCGAGTGAGTGTGTATGTTGTGTACCATGACAGAGAAAAGATGGGGCCTTGGGCCTCTCAGGTAAAGAGACCACGACGTCGGCCATGGCGAGCGCATACAGGAGAGCGTGGCAGGCGTGGGGGCTCACCGTTGGCTCAGGGTGGCTAGGATGGCGGTGCGGTGGCTAGGTGTGGCCATGGCGAGTCGGTGCAGTGCAGGCAAAGCAGCGGCGACGGTGTAGCCGATCGTCGTCCCTGTTCCCGGTGACGTCAAGCGGCTCCGTGTTATCTTATCGTGCGATCTGTGTGTTTTTAGTACAAAAATTTTTGTTGTCCCGTAGCAACGCACGAGTATACTACCTAATAGTTGTTAATTTCTCAAATAAGTTGCAATCATATTAGTTGTATCCTATGTTATGTTCATATGCTATCACACATCAGAAAAGGTCATTACACACAATTTAAAACAAGTTTATTAAAATAAATACAAAATCATATTAGTTCCTATCAAGTGCATTTTGGAATACTCCCAAATCCAATAGGCTAGTATTCCTCATCCATCGATTTCTTGTGTAATTTAGTAGAAAAAGAAGATCTTTCAAAGTAGATTTGGGGCTCTTGCATTTTTACCTCTGTTTTGTATTGAACTTTTTGATTTTGCCCCTGTTTTTTAGACTTTGTGAATTTACCCCTGCGATTTCAAAACAAAGCACCAGTTTGCCCTTATTCCATCATCCTCCCCTAATGGTGTTAGATTTTGTACAAAATGACAAAAATGTCCATGTGATTTAGCCCCTATTTGTTATGCCTATTTGTGAATTTACCCCTTATTTGGAATTACACATTTATATTGTATGTTGACAAAAATGATTACATTTGGTCAAATATATTTGGCACAACTTGACATGCATATCCAGCAAGGCATCAAGAGGGTTCCCGTTCTGTGTGTACGCCACATTCATCATCGTCCAAAGAACAAGGTCAATGTAGCTTTTTTTTTGACAACTGGTCAATGTAGCTGAGCTCATCGAACACACACTGGGCATCCTCTAGTTCCCCACACTTGACATACATATCCAGCAAGGCTGCACTGATGAATGAGTTAGACATTAAGCCTTGTTTTATCCCTGATCCGTCTGCAGCAAAACCATTCTGGGCGCACCCGCTGAGCATCGAGGTCCACGACACCACATTTCGTCCGGGAATTCTCTCGAACACCTTCCGGACGCACTCCAAGTCCTGGCTCTCACGTACGTGTCGACCAAAAGCTGTTCAGCACGAAGCCGTGCACGCCATACCCGTACCCGTACTCCGCGGACCTAATGCAGTCCTTGAGCGCTAGCGACAGCACGAAGTCGTCCTGCGCCTCGGGACAGGGTCGCCGCCACCGCATGTCCTGGTGCAGCACGACAACTTCTGCATGGCGCTCCGTTTGGACTAGACCCCGGAGCATGACCACGTAGGAGTACACATCCGGGCGTAGGGTGCCCTTGAACACCATCCGCGCGGAAGCGAGGTCGCCCAGTGACGCATAGCAGCTGAGCAAATTGTGTTCTTGCCCTTGTCCAGTATTTGAATTGTGAATTTGCCCTTGTCGTCTCTTAAGTTCAAATATGTTTTTCATTGTTGGACTAGATAGAACTTCCCATTTCAAAAAAAAAATCAGATCCCTGCCGCTAGAACAGTAGAACCTCGATCTTGTCGACCATTGATTTTATGGCCCCCGATGCCTCAACAGAATAGGAGTATTAGCAAGTCACTATACTGGTCGTAAACCTAGAGTCTAGCATGCATGGCTCTTGGACAGTCTATGCATTATGTTGTTAAACTTCCAATGTAGTGTTGTTGAATGATGTAAACCTTAAGGTGTTATCTTAACCTTAATGTACCTTTGAACTTATGTTGCAAAGGCTTAACTATGTTTTATGTCAAGTGAACTTGAGTGAGCTATATGTGTCCCTATGTGACGTGATCCTGGACAATGGCTTGCTACAATGGTCAACACGCGTAGTGCTATATAGCGCTAGCAACAAATAGTTGTTAATTTCTCAAATAAATTGCAATCATATTAGTTGTACACTATGTTATGTTCAGTTGCTATCACACATCAGAAAAGGTCCTTACACACAATTTAAAACAAGTTTATTAAAATAACTACAAAATTATTAAATGGCTGGTGTGTGTAAATTATATTTAGTTCCTATCAAGTACATTTTGGAATACTCCCGATAGGCCAATACTCCTCATCCATTGACTTATATTGTGTAATTTAGCAGTCCTTCAAAGTAGATTTTGATTTTAAATTTTCGTCACAATGTATTGTCTATTACTACAAAAGCTACTTCATCTTAAAATCACTTTGGACATAAGTATATAATTTAACTAGTTATTGGTCTTACAAAATTTATCTTTTCTTAAGTTCAAATATGTTTTCCATTGCTGGACTGGGTAGAACTTCCCATTTCAAAAAGAAAAATAATAATAATAATAAAGATCCCTGCTTCTAGAAGCCTAAAACCTCGATCTTGTAACCATTGACTTTATGGCCTGACGACACTGAAACTGTAGTTGTGGAAAAAGGACAGCCAAAGGCGTCCGCGAATCATTGTTATTAATTTCTCAAACAATTTGCAAGCACAGATTAAGCATTATTCATAATAACTTGTCATTTTGTCGGACACGCTTAACAAGAACCAAGTCAAAGTAACGCAAGCTAAATAAAACTGATTATCTTATTTATAGGAGGACAAGCAATTGCTCCACACACAAATTAGCAGCAACAAGCGTGGTGAGCAATGTCTCGAACCAAACCGAAGATGACCGATCACTAACGGAGGGATTTATTGAGAAATCACGAATGCAGACATATATTGGACGAAGACGCTGCCTGATCTTCTACTTGGGCGCGAAGTTTGCTTTGATGTGCTCCACCTCCCCGTTGCCGATCTGGAAAGCCTTGGCGAGGATGTCGGTGGGCACGGGCGGCGTGGCGCCGAAGAGCGTCATGGCGATTTGCTGCGTGCCCTGGAGCTGGCTGTTGAAGGCGGCGACGACGGCGGCGGGGCAGTACCCCCTATTCTGCTGGAAGTGGACGAGGCCGCGCGGGAAAACGAAGACGTCCCCCTTGGTGAGGATCTTGGTGAAGAGCTTGTTAGCGGTGGTGATGAAGCCGACCTCGAGCGTGCCCTCGAGGACGAAGATGATCTCGGTGGCGCGCGGGTGCGTGTGCGGCGGGTTCTGGCCGCCCGGGGCGTAGTCGATGCGTGCGATGGAGATGCCCAGCGTGTTCACGCCCGGGAAATTCTCCACGTTGGCCGCTGTCACCAAGGAGCCCGCCGCGTTGCTGGTGTTGCCGGGGTTCCTCAGCCCGTCGAAGAAGAAGTCGTCCGCCGAGATGTTCGCCTTGCACGGGAACCCATTCAGCTTGACCGCTGCACGGTGCACGCACGCACGGGTCAGCGGCAAGCAAGCTAATAAATAGCGGCGGTAGCGGTCACAATTGCACCCACAATAGCGGTAGCGGTCCATTGCCGCTACCGCTATGAGGTAGCGCTCTGAACTTTGCATCCTAGAATTTTGCGGCTGTAATTCTGAATAGCGGGCCGTAATTCTAAATAGCAGACCGCAATAGCATGGAAGCAAACATCCCTAATTAGTCTAGCTCGCTATGACTCACACCCCAAATTCAAATACTCACGCATCGGCTGTGAAACTTAAAATTATTCATGATATATGCACTTAAAATTATTTATACTTATTATTCATGATATACTACTCCGTCTCAGAAAGAAAGACGTTTTGGGTTTTTGTGCCACAAGTTTGACTCGATTTATATAAATGCGTGCAACATTTATGTCTCTAAATAAATTTATTAAAAAACTAGACTTAAAGATCTTTCCGATGATACTAATTACTTAGCATAAATATTTATATATTTTAATATATAATTGCCGGCAGTTGTTTCTCGGGAAGCGAAAACGTCTTTCTTTCTGAGACGGAGAGAGTATGTACTTAAAATTATATGGGACTATCGAGTGCCGCTATTAGAACTTATCATCCGCAATATCGTCCGCTATCTGCAATCCGCTACCTCGACGCCAATCCACTACCAACTTATTATACACTATTTATTAGCTTAGCGGCAAGTCGATTGTCGATACATACATATATAACCGGCCGACGACAAGAAGACCAGGACAAGAACAAGAAGCAAGCAAGCCAGGAAAAAGTGGCAAGAAACTTGAGAAGACCGGGACCGGTAGGTTTCTACTCACGGGAGGCGTAGTCAGCGACGCAGACGTCCTGTAGCATGTCGGGGTCGCCGGCCAGGGCCGGGGCGGCGAGCGCGAGGACCGCGGCGCAGGCCGCGGCGACGTAGAGGTGGATCCTCGCCATGACCGGTCAGTGAGTGGACGACCTGCTGCTTGCTTAATCTGCACGCTGGTGAGCGATGAGTAGTGTTGTTGTGTCGTGATGAAATGGGAGCACACTATGAGCCCGTACTTATAGGCAGGGACCAGAGAGTAACCAGTCGGCCAAGACTGGAGGAGCTCTGGAAGGAACCACCGGGGAAGGCGACGACGGGGTAGGAAAAGAAAAACTTGCGAGGACAGAGACAGACATGCAAGACGCCAGCTTCCCGGCTGACTACCCGCAGTGGATACTCTAAAGAATATTCTAAAGTTTTAGAGTACGAATATAGAGTAAAAATTGTTGTACTGGATACTCTAAAACGATACTCTATCCTTTCTCTTACTCTATATTTAGAGTAGTACAGTGCTTACTCTATAGTAGGCAGTGGCGGGCCCCACTAGCTAAACAAAGAAAAAAATGTTATAACTCACAAACCAAAAATCCAAATTAAATTTCGATTATACCATTAAATTCGTCTCAATAAATAATTCAAAACTAAATCACACATGAATATATTTAGATAAAGTGACAAGTGGGTCCTACAGTGAAATGAGTGGATAGAGGATGATATAGAGGATGGATGGGTGTGAGACAATTAAGTATAGAGGAAAGAATCTTACTGACTAGAACGTATAGAGGATGAATATAGAGGTCCGTGAGTGCGGATAGTCTATGTGACAGACTGATTTGGCGTCCGTGCCGTGTGGGCCGTGTGGGACGACAGCGGCGGATCCATCCGGATGGGACGACGGGACACCGCCTCCAGTTTTCATGCATCGGCCTCCGTTTCGTCTTCGCGTTTCTTGCTCCGTTTAGTCATTTGTGCTGTGCAACAGGCAGTCCGGCGGGTCCCGATCATCTACACGTTTCATGCGCCGTTTCGTCGTCGCGTCGCACTTGCACATCGATCGGTCCTCCCGAGTCCCCACCCATAGCCCATAGTCATGGCATTGCCTTGGATGAACGAAACGGTCCGGATCACTCCTAGAAAATAGAAATGGAGAAGGGGAGACAGCGCCCTAATTGCACGGGCCTCACGTACGCGTCCCCCCACCCCACTTGCAGAAAGGAAGGATTTTTTTAATTTTAATCCATTTTTAATAAATATTTTAATATTAACTGCTCCAGAAAATATTTTGTACTAGTTAGCCCGTTTGGTCTTCGGCCTTGTTTAGATTGCAAGTTTTTTCAATTTTTTTAGTATAATACTTTCGTTTGTATTTGACAATTAGTATCCAATCATGAACTAATTAGGTTCAAAAGATTCGTCTCGTAAATTACAAATAAACTGTGCAATTAGTTATTTCTTTTACCTATATTTAGTGCTCTATGTATGCATCTAAAGATTCGATGTGATAAAAAAAGAGTAAACATTTAGAATTTGGAAGGAAACTAAACAAGGCTAAGTTGAGGTTTTTTCAAGCGAATAATGGAGCCTGCTGAATTGATTGACTAAACAAAACGGATATGCAGTAGTACAAACATTTATCATACCCTGCTTGCCCACGGCTAGCTGTCTGCTGTCCCTGTCTGCATTGATCTTCTTTGCACCGAGGATGGGTGAGACTGGGGTGTTTATTTGCTCGGGCGAAAAATTTAAGGTGTTATATCGGATATAAAAGGGTATTCGGATATTAATAAAAAAAACTAATTACATAACTTGTGGAAATCGAGAGACGAATTTATTAAGCCTAATTAATCCATCATTAGCATATGTTTATTGTAGCACGACATTATCAAATTATGGATTAATTAGGTTTAAAAATTTTGTCTCACAAATTTATCGTAATCTGTATAATTAGTTATTTTTTTGTTTATATTTAATACTCGTGTCAAACATCCACATCCGAGGTGACGGGAAACACCCCCTATGTCGATAGTGACGGGAGAAGAAAAACAGGTAGATCAGCGCGATGACTCCTTCAACTAGGAATATCCTTTCGTTCCTTTGCTGCCAAGTCTGGAGAAGAAGAACTGGGGCAACAACGGGAGATTTCTCTTGTTTTCGCAGGGTTCCCGTCTGAACCGGAGGAGTCAAATTCCTTTGCTGCAAAGTTCGGAGAAGAAAATTTGGGGGGAACACCGGGACACTTCTCTTGTTTCTCCCAGGGTTCTAGGCTGAACCGGAGGAGTCCCATCTTACTGCCATCAAAAGTAAACAAAGGATCTGTTTAGTTCCTGAAAATTTTTTAAGAAAATATCACGTCGGATGTGTCAGAAGCATGTCGGGAGGGGTTTTTGATACTAATAAAAAAACAAATTACAGAACCTGTTAGGAAACTGCGAGACGAATCTAATTATACTAATTAATCCGTCATTAGCACATGGGGTTACTGTAGCACTTAAGGCTTTTCACGGGCTACTTAGTCTTAAAAGATTCGTCTCGCGATTTCTCCGAGAACTATGCAATTAGTTTTTTTTCTTTATTTAGTACTCCATACATATGTCTAAACATGTCCTTTTACTGTAGATAAACGAAAATTTTTGCTAACTAAACCAGGCCAAACTGACGGTGCACCTGTCGTTCGAACTGCCACGGGTTTGCTTACGAAGCTGACCAGCGGCCAACGATACGAAAACGCCACATACTTTATCCTAAGACTAATACTAATCAAATGTGGTAGCTTGTTGCTTGCAACATACCCAAGGAAGCTGCTGCTGCCATCGTCAGCAGCATGTTCAGACTGAGATTGTCCTTTGGCAAAGAAATGGTGGTGAAAGTAAACAAAAGGGGACAGATTCAGAGTGGTACTAACCACTGCATTTATAATTTTACCACTGCCAAAGTCCGTGCTAAATAAAATGAGAGTCGGTCGCTAGCTTCACCAGCCCAACAACCACCTGCGACGCGCGCGGCCGGACTCGACGCCACAGAGACGAGACGGTGGCCGGCTTGAACAAGGATATCCCTTGGAAAATGACAATCATCGACAGGACCAACCGACGCTGTCCTGTTCCAGATGAGACCACGGCGGTCCGGAGTTAGTAGCAATCAGCTCGGCCGTCGCCGTCAGGCACCTGCTGTGGCTGCCCCGATGTGCTTTTTCTGTTGTGGGCCTGTGGCTGCTGCTATGTGCTGACGCGCTGGCGATGGCGAAGTGAGTGCACGGCATTTCCCTGTCCCTGACGATTGCCGTCGCCGGCCGGCGTCTCGTCCCGCAGTGCCGTGCGCTCACCTCAGTGGCTTGGACATCCGTGACCTGCGCTGCACCTGCCGCCCTGTTCGCCTCGTCTTGTCGCCGTGGGGTGCGGATTTTCCCCCCCGTTGTTTTGAGCGGAGGTACAGTTAGTTTATGCGGGATTACGCAGGAAAAATTATCGTCCGATGCATGCGCATCTCTTGTATACAGCTTTTAGGTTTGGTTAGTTTCAAGCCGTGGGGCGCGCTTGCTTCGGCACCCTGACAAAGCATCGAGTTTGGGAGGCAAGTTTAATTAAGCCCTGTCACACCCTCGGCCACCGGCTAGTCACCCTCCATAGTCACAAAGTTTCTGGGTCGACGGGATCGTGGTACGTGGTATGCGGTACGCTACTTGCGAGATACTTTTGCACTCCGGATCGAAAATAAACCCGTGAACCTGGATCGGGATCGATGAACCACTACTGGAGCTGGCGGCTTTGCCGAGGGCTCCAGGCTCTCGGCAAAGCCTCTCAGACCCTCGACAAAGGCTTTGCCGAGAGCAGCTCTCGGCAAAGCTACCTCAGCAAAAACCCGATCGGCAAAGCCTTCTTTGCCGAGAGCCGTTTATCGGGCTCTCGGCAAAGGCTTTGCCGAAAGCCAACGTGGCCCTTGGCAAAGAAAAGGCGCCGTTAACGGGCCCTCTTTCTTTGCCGAGAGCCCATTTGGCTGGCTCTCGGCAAAGAGTTTTCTTTTTTAAAAAAAAATTCTTTGCCGAGAGTCAGTGTGGTCAGGCTCTCGGCAAATATTTTTCTTTTTTTTAAAAAAAATGTTTGCCGAGAGCCTGGCCAGACTGGCTCTCAGCAAAGAGTTTTTCAAAAAAAAGAAAATTCTTTGCCGAGAGCCAGTCTGGCCAGGCTCTCGGCAAACATTTTTTAAAAAAGAAAAAGAAAAATGTTTGCCGAGAGCCTGGCCACACTGGCTCTCGGCAAAGAATTTTCTTTTTTTTTGGAAAACTCTTTGCTGAGGGCCAGTCTGGCCAGGCTCTCGGCAAAGCCTATCCTTTGTCGAGAGCAACGGTCATTGCCCTCGGCAAAGCTAGGAAATGGGTATTTTTGCAGTCATGTTTCCCAGCTTTGTCGAGTGCAATGACCATTGCACTCGGCAAAGGTAGCCTTTACCGAGAGGAACCCTCGGCAAAGTGAGAAATTTTGATTTTTTCTTTTGATTTTCCACTTCATTACATATATAAATCACATTCATCACATATAAATCACATTCATCACGTATAAACACATTCATCACATCTACATATCACATTCATCACATATATGTCACGTTCACATACACCACGCATATAGCACATTCATCACAATATTTGAATTAAACGAAAGTTAACCATTACAAGTTATCATCGAAACATAATAAGTTTTCATTCTAAAGTTCACAATCTACTAGAGACGACACTTTAAACACAGTCATGGCCAACCTTACCCTGGCCACCCTGGAGAAGCAGTCCCGCCTTGACCCTCGGGCGTGTTCCATTCAGGCGCTTGCGGGTTGTTCGAACCCGCCGACGGAGGCTGCAAAAATTAGATGTCTATGTCAGACAAGCAAATGCAGAAACAAAACACTGAGAAATCGATACTCACAGGAGTAGCATCCGTGTTCTGAGACGGCGGTGGAGGAGCCATGAGCGTCGTGGGCACCTGCATGCCCTGGGAGGCCATGAACGTGATGAGATCTTGCATCTTCTTAGCTTGGGCCTCCAACCGGGCCTCCATCTGGGACCGCATCTGGGCCTCGGCAAGCTTGCGCTCCTCCCTTTCTCTTTCTAGGCGGGCCTGCGATAATACAAAGGGAATGTTAGAACAATGCAAACATTTAAACATCAATGTACGACGAGTAAAACAAAAATAACCTCGAGCTCGGCGACCCGCGACTGCGAAGGCGACGGGCGTGGGCGTATGGGGACGCTCCCGCTCGTGGTCTGTGCTCGGAGCAGGATAGAGTGGGAGTGGAGGACGAGTCGATGACGCCGTCGCCAAGCCAATACCGCCCGTGCTTCTTCCCTCCTCCGACCCTCATCACGAGGCTTCCGTCTAGGTCCTCGCTGGCCGGATCAAAGTCGGCCCCATGGACCGCCCTTGCCGCCTCTGTGTAGTCAGTGAGGCGGGTGTGGACGCTGGAGTTGGAGTATGCCTCGGGGGGGGTCGTCGGGGTTGTAGGAGGTCTCCGGTGCGGTGGCCTTGCCCTTGTGGGACATGGCGTATGCCATGAACGTGCTGCAAGACTGGCCACTGTGTGACGCCGTCTGCGAGGAAAACAACAAGATGATTAGTAATTAGGCAACATTTGAGCGTTACAATACATAAAGTGTTTCACGTACCCAAGCTTGTGCGTACTCGGCTAGGTTGCGGTTGCCCTGGTGGTGTGGTACACCTGGCATCTGCAGACGCGCCTCCCGGGCCTCGGCGTGCTGGGCGGTCCACTCTTCAGAGAGCCACCGGTCCACGATCATCTCCCAGCACTCGGGAAACGACTGGCACCATTGGGGGACCATCTGCACATCATCAAGTATTTCACATATAAGCGTCAGATGAAATGAGCATAGCTTAATCTCAAAAGGAATCACTTACATGAATGTACTGCGCCCGGCTCAGCGTCATGCCTCTCGTCTCGACCTTCGAGACCCTCCGTCCTTCGACCGTGGCGTTGTAGTTGACGATGGCCTGAAGTCTCGCCTCGTAGATGATGTCGGTGACGAGCTTCCTGCAGGACCTTGTACTCACCACCTCCGCCTCGGCCTCCTTCCCCTGCTCACACCTATAGAAGTCCTGCATACAGATACAATACAAACTCTAAGAAATTCAAGAAAAGTACGATGAATGCGATGTTGTGTGACGAAGACTTATCCACAGCTCCGCTCTGACCCTCACCGCCTTGTTTGGGTAGTCCGGGTCTGGGGCGACGGTGTAGTGGTCAAATGTGTAGGCCGGCTCTCTCTTCCCGGCATACTGTACTATGCGGGGTAGTGCTCGCGGCACAGGAGACCCAGGATGCCATTGGGTTTGCGGCCGCGACCCTCCACAAACTCCCAATGCCTGCACAAGTGATACAGAAAGATTATTAGTTTCTATTTCAATTTTAAACATATCATATGAACGAGTAGTTAAAACATGTACCTTTGTCCAACGGGGCGGATCACTGGGCGTTGGTGAAGTGGTATCGGTCGGGCCGGGAGGCTGGCGGGACCTCGCAAGTAGGGTGTGGACGCCCCTGAGGCAGCCGAACCCTCGTTTGCCTCGGCCGACGGCTCATCCTCCTGCTCGAGGTCCTCCTGCCCCTCGTCCGCCTGAGCCTCGGCCTCGGGCGTGGCCGGCACCTCGTCCTCCGGTGGAGTCGGCTCCCTCCGGCGGCGACCCCTCCTTTGCCGAGATGGCCCGTCGTCCTGCGAGTCCCGGTACAGGGAGCTCATCGACCTCTAACGTCCGCCTGGCATCTTGGCTCGACCTCCTGCATTTAAACAGAACAAATAATATTGTATTAGAAATAACATAATGAAATATATGCAAAATAAATAAAACCCTAGATCCTAAGAAAAAACATAACAGGAGTAGAATATAACATAATATTACGTGAATTAGAAATAATTTGCATCATCGGGATTAGCCGGAGCATAAGTGTCATCATCGCTGTCAACCATGTCTAAGTACTCCTCAGTATCCGAAGACGGGAGGTTGTCTTCATTTACTTCGCCTAAAAGGAATCGTTCTAGCATTTGTATGTCCTTCTCATTTACCACCTCATCCCTAGTGTTCTCGTCATCATTCTCTACTTCCATTTCCATCGCTTCGGTTAAGTCTATCGTGAACGTCCCTTGTAGCCCAGCTTCTTGAAAGAACTCCCCATCATACGTGTTTGTGTTGAAGTTATAATCCTCATCGTTGGGGAGAGGTAGTTTAGCATGTGGCGATATCTTGTGCACAATATACCAACCCAAGATATGCTCTTTGCTTTTGCACGCATATGGTGTGTAATAAACCTGCGTGGCCTGTTGAGCCACAATATACACATCGGCTCCTAGATAGACAGAATCCTGTCGAATTTCAACTAGCCCAAGATTTGGTGTGAGCCTCGTTACTCCAGGGTCGAACCAATGGCATTTGAACATTACAGGATTCAGAGGCTTGTCACCGTGAAATGAAAGTTCATATATTTCTTCAATTCTTCCATAGTAGTCACGGTTGTCATTGCCGAGTACAAACTCCGCTGTTTGTGGTTTTCCGATTGGGCCGACTCTGCTCGTATATCGCTGTGTGGAAGCGATATCCATTCACGTCGTAACCGTTAAATGACTTGACCCTACGGTCAAAGCCGTTTGCAACCTGTCTCAGCTCTTGACTCATAGACGCATCGGTCTGAGCCTGCAAGGTGAAGCAAGGTATAACGTTATTAAGTCCGAACGTAGGAGCCAGTTGGAATATCGGACTAAGTATGACCTCGGTTGGACAGGACCTTCTGTCGGAACCAAGAAATGAAATCGGGCCTCCCTTGCCCCGCCTCGTTTGCAATTAGGGTTTCGGCTATCGGGTCAGAAGGAGGCCTTGGCCCATTCCAGAATTGATGAAGAAATTCCCTGTACGGAAGAAAAACAAGGGTGTTTGATGCAGAATAGTGTCGGCGAATTGAATGAACATAGTTGAGAACTTACCCCATGTACGGCTGCACCTCATCAAGGTTGGTAAGCACGTATAGCATGATCTTTCGCCACTCTTCATAGTTCAACTGCTTAACTGTGGATCCACTTGTCGCGCCTTGCTGGCCTCGGAAAAGGCCAAGACTCGATTCATTTTCTCCAGCATTGTAACGAGGGGGTGCATTATGCACGCTAGGAAGGTTCTCGGAGTAGTATTGTTCAGTGAAGTTTGACACCTCCTCTAGAATGAATGCCTCTGCAATGGAAGCCTCAATTTTGGCTTTGTTTCTACATTTCTTGCGAAGAGTCTTCAGATTTCTCTCGACTGGATAGCACCAACGGCAATGCACAGGCCCTCCCATTCGAACCTCATTAGGGAGGTGTACGATCAAATGCAACATCGGAGTGAAGAAGCCTGGTGGAAAGATCTTCTCCAGCTTACAGATCAACACAGGTGCAGCTTTCTCCAAGTTAGCAATGATGGACCGAGATATCTCCTTGGCACAAAGTTGGCGGAACAAATAGCTCAACTCTGCCGGACAACCCACATAGGCTCAGGAACATAGCCTCGAACCATCGCCGGAAGAAGGCGCTCGATCCATACGTGGAAGTCATGACTCTTCATTCCTAGGACTCGCAGACTAGATAAGTTGACTCCTCTCCTCAGATTCGCTGCATATCCATCAGGGAACGTCAATGTCTGGATCCATTGAAGTATTTCTTTCCTTTGTGGCCTGCTCAAGACGAAATTGGCCTTGGGCCATGTCCATCTCCTGCCGGGTTGAGGAGACCGCATCTCTAGCTTTGGTCTATCGCACAAGAGTGTCAGGTCTAATCTAGCCTTAGGGTTGTCCTTGGACTTTTCAGTGTCCATGAGTGTTCCCCAAAGTGCCTCGGCGATGTTCTTTTTAGTGTGCATTACATCAATATTATGTGGCAGAAGAAGGTCATCGTAATAGGGGAGCCTTTCCAAGCCTGACTTATGCGTCCACATATGTTCCTTACCATACCCCGCAAAACGACCGTCTCTTTCATTGAACTTGAGAGCATCTATTTGAGCATGAACCTCGGCACCGATCAGCATCCGGGGTGGAGGATCTGTCACCACCTTCCCTTTAGTGAAGTTCTTGGTGTCTTGTCTGAAAGGATGGTCAAGAGGCAGGAATTGTCGATGTTGGTCGAACGCCGAATACTTGCCACCCTTCTTCAACCAGATAAATCTCATAGCTGTCTTGCAAACCGGGCATGAGAACTTGTCGTGGACACACCAGGCACAGAATATCCCATATGTCAGGTAGTCATGCAGTGAGTACTGGTACCAGATATGCATTGTGAAGTTTGACCTTGAAGCTCGGTCGTATGTCAATACCCCTTCGTTCCAAGCAGTTTCCAATTCATCAATCAGAGGCTCCATGTACACACCCATGTTATTCCCCGGGTGTCCAGGAATTATTAACGACAAGAAGACAGTATGACGTTGAAATAGGATGCCGGGGGGAAGATTGAGGGGGATAACGAAGACGGGCCAACAGGTGTAGGGGGCAGCCATGAGTCCATAGGGGTTGAAACCGTCTGTAGCAAACGCAACACGAACATTACGAGCCTCTCTAGTTTTGTCATGATGAATGCGATCAAAGTGGACCCATGCTTCACCATCGGCGGGATGTACCATCTTCTCAGGATTGTATCGTGTACCCTGTTTGTGCCATCTCATCTGTTTCGCGGATTCCTCGGTCATGTAGAGACGTTGGATCCTCGGTGTGAACGGCAGGTAACGCAGGACTTTCATGGGGATAGAAAGTTGTCTCTTCAGGCCTTCACCATCGTCTACCTCCATGTATCTCGACGCTTTACACTTCGGACAGTAACCTGCATCCTTGAGATTTTTCTGAAGAGGACGCACCCATTTGGACATGCATGTATCTGCTCATACGGCATCTTCAGTGCACAAAGCAGTTTCTGTGACTCGTACAGGCTCTTTGGCAATATGTGGCCGTCCGGAAGCATGCTACCAAATAGGGCCAACATACCATCGAACGCTTCTCGACTCAGGTTGAACTGGGACTTGAACCCCATCACACGGCCAATGGCATCCAGTTGAGAAACCGTTGTCCGATCATGAAGGGGTTTCTGTGCTAAAGATATCATGTCGTAGAACGCCTTTGCGGTCTTCTCCATCTCCTCCTCCGTACGTCCTGCAGCGTACTGTGCTTGTTGAAAGTCATCTAACAGGTCTGCTACCCCAGCATCAGCATCAAGGTCCTACAGACGTGGTCGCACCGCCTCCTCTCTCAAATGATGTACTTCACCATGGTAGATCCACCGGGTATAGTCCGGCGTGAATCCATGGTTCAAAAGATGTTTACCCATGTTCTCCTTGTCTTGCCTTCGCCGGTTCCCACATCTGCTGCACGGGCACAATACTTTCATCTCTCCTCGCCGAGCCGGGCCAAATGCATGGTTCAAGAAAGCATCTGTCTTGTGCAACCATTCATCACTGAAATCACTCTTGCTTCTGCGGCCCGAGTACATCCACTGACGGTCATCCATCCTACTGTCATCCATCCGATTACTTACATCTACATCCAAGTACTTACATCCTATTGTCATCTAATAGGCGAGGATAGGTCCTAATCCCACCCGCGGATGCGTAGATGAGGCTAGTTCCCATTTTCTGCCCCAACCCAAGATAGAATTTCGGCAGCACCTCCCCGTTGTTCTCCCGATACACGTCCCTGTAGGGAGAGTGTGTATCCGGAGAACAACAGGGAGGTGATGCCGAAACTCCGTCTCGAATCAGGGCAGACCATGGGAACTAGTCTCATCTACGCATCCGCGGGCTGTCCAAGTAGCGTGGACAATCCGAAACAGATACAGTTATCGACATGCAGAGATCTGCATACCTTCAACCGTATCTCTTTCGGACGGGAGACGCCTAATTGGGTTCATGACCTACGACCCTTATCCGGGAGAAGAGGTTATTTATACCTAGGGTGGCGGCGGAGTCAGGCTAGCGGCGCAGTGACGAGTCGGTGCAGTGGCAAGGCGAAGCGGTGCAGGCAGACCCGCAGTGGACGATCCTGCAACTACAGTTATCAACAGAAGGCTATTAGAAAACTCTAAAACAACTTAAGATGTTGTATCTTCTACTTTTTAACTACATCTGGCAGCTGAACCATAATTCCTCAAGAGTTTCCTATCAATGATCTAACTGAGTTGCCTGAGTGCCTAGGGGAACTCTGTTCCCTGCAAAAGATGACCATCATAAGCTGCAATAGCTTAAGCAGCCTTCCCCAATCTTTTTTTTTTCATGTCTATATTCATGAGCTTTAAGTTGCAGTATGCCCCATTATTTATTTGATTCCTTTTGGTTTAAAAATGTGTGACTTCACCTCCTTCATCATGGTATAATAATGTTGGCATGCATGTGAAGGAAATTTCAAGGCACCTTCCTGTCACTTGCTCATCGATTGACCCTTATCTTCACAATCTCTTCATGTTCTCCTCTGGTACCTTCTAAAATATCTCTTCTGGGCCGTTCTAAAATATCTCCTCTCTTGCTAACATTTTACCGATTTAGGCTTCATTTGGAATTTAGGATGGTACAGATTGAAAATGTTGCAGTCAATAGTAGTAGCAGCTGATGTGTAGCACATGCTTTGCTCATGTCCAGAAAAAGGAACGTAAGCATGTATTTCTTTGCACAGTGCATAAATGAGGATTAAATACTAGGACCCATTGAACATGCATTCCCTCTCTGTTTGCTAGAAACTGTCTGGTTTAAAAAAGTCTTCTAACTTATTATCAATTATATTTTCAAAGTTTGGAAATCATCTCCATATATGCATATAATCCATTGAAATAGGTTTGAGAGTCTGCCCACTCCCAGTTCATAGTAGATGTTTGAACTTATGTGATGCTGTATTTCTCATATTCAGATTAAATTTTCATGAAAGCAAAATCTCTGTGTGATTGTACCACTCTTTGCCATTTTGCAGGATAAGCTGCCAGCTTCAACCTACAAGGTATTGGCTGATTATCACAGCACTACTGTGAAACTTCTAGCACTACAAGCTGCTGCTACTAACGATGTAAGTCCACTTACACAACTACAAACATATATCTATTTATTCATGCTTTTGCATTGGAGGAAAAGTATTGATATTTTTTTTGCAATAGGCCGGTATTTTATTCTGGCTTCAAACTTGTAGTGCATAATGCTGAAACTTTATACATCCCCAGATTGATCTATTTGAAAAGCCATGCTGTAGGTGGTAAATATTCATTAGCCTAGCTTTTGTGATTACGAGGCCACATATGCCTAGGCACCACAGCTTGTGCATACACAAGTGCATCCTCTCGCAATCTAGCACAACCATATATTTACTGGCTGCCACTACATTATTCACGTTTATTCAATATTCATGCATGAGCATGATGTTTGAACAGTTTACCAATCTTCTAGGACGGGGAACGAAGTTAAAGCATGAACTTGTATTGTGTCTTTGTCCTGTAGGAAGAAGATTGCACATCAGACCGAATGCGAGAAAGGAGGGAAGATCTGGAAGAAAGACTGATGCCAGAACTGAAATCCCTGGTCCTCGGCACAAACAAAGAGTGATCAGCAACATCGTGTGCATTCCGGCGTACATACACACAGCAACCCTCAGCTTAAAAGCTTACTACACCACCACCCAACCACATGCTTTGCTCATGTCCAGCAAATAAAGTTAGCCAGCTCTCCACTAAGCTCGCGATCGACAAATAGCTAGACACATCAGATATTGAGAAATAGCACTGCTGCCACCTTTACTTCTCTCACTCTGCTACCACAGCCAACAGAAGCAGGCCCGTAGATTGACAGGAGCAATGTGGGCAACTGTTCAGGGCCTCCAAATTTGCACTTTGCTAATTATCAATAGCTAATCAATAAAATAAAAAATAAAATGGTGGCATACCCAAACAAGCTTGCAATTCCTGCATCGTTAATTTGATCAACTCAACTTAAGGCCCAAATGGTCATGGTCATGGTCAATCAAAGCCGGTGCTATTCAGTGGAACAAGAACATCAATCCGTCCATGCGAAGTATCCAAATTATTTATCTTTCTTGAAGGCAAGCGTGAGGGAGACGTCCACTAAGCCACTAGCTAGTCGAGCACGCAGGCAGGCATTGCATTATTGGGTCCTAGATTACCGGCCGGCGGGTTGAAATCTGAAGCTTTTTTGGGCAGCAAAAGACGACGGGGGCACGGCAAAGGCAGCGGAGTTACCCGTGGACGGCGGCGCTCCGTGGACGGCGGCGCTCCGGAAGAGGACGTGGCCGGGCGGCCGGGCGAGGACGCGGCCGGGCGGCGCTCCGTGGACGGCGGCGCTCCGGGCGAGGACGCGGCCGGACGGCCGGGCGAGGACGCGTCCAGGCGAGGACGCAACCGGGCGGCGGCGGCGGCCGGGAGGCGGCGGCGGCGGCGCGGGGGCGGGGGCACGGCCTGGCGGGGGCGAGAGGCGCGGGTGAGGGGCGCGGGTGCTGGGGCGAGAGGCGCGGCTGACTAGGGTGAGGGGCGCGGGTGGTGGTTTTGATTCAGATATCCTCTTTGCCGAGAACTAGATCAGGCGGCTCTCGGCAAAGAGGTTTTCTTTTTTTTTATTTTCTTTGCCGAGAGCCCCAGCCAAGGCTCTCGGCAAAGAGCCTCTTTGCCGAGAGCTCCCAAACCCAGGCTCTCGGCAAAGAAAATAAAAAAAATAAAAACTCTTTGCCGAGAGCCACCTGACCTGGCTCTCGGCAAAATATATATAATTTTTTAAAATTTCGTCCGGCGTTCTTTGCCGAGAGCTAGGTCAGGTGGCTCTCGGCAAAGAAAATAAAAAAAAATAAAAACTCTTTGCCGAGAGCCACCTGACCTAGCTCTTGGCAATATATATATAATTTTTAAAAATTTCGTCTGGCGTTCTTTGCCGAGAGCCCCCAAGCCTAGGCTCTCGGCAAAGAGCCTCTTTGCCGAGAACTTTAGGACGCTCTCGGCAAAATATATATTTTTTTTGGATTTTTGCTCCCAATTTTTTCCTGCAGCCTTGATATAGTACTAGGTGGGCATGTTTGAAATTTGGTGTATTTTCCATTCTTCTTGCTATATTTCGCGCATTTTCTTTATTTTTTTTATTTTTTCCGCAAGACGCACATTTGAAGTGCATGTGAATGAAATAATGAATCTCAGCAATTTAAAAATGATATTCATTCTTCCGAGAGTATTTCAACACCATATCTAGGGACAGACGTGGAAACTCGACCATCTCGTGCATGAGACATAGCGACCAAGTTGTGTAGGATTTGATTTAAAAATATATAAAATGCGAACGGAGTCGGGAAATCATGAAAATAGACGGAAGGTCTTGACACGATACGTAGAGTTTATAGAAATAATTTGGGAATGTTTGGAGCAAGTTGTGACACAAGATGGTTGAAACCCTGAGATCTCCGCATGCGATATCTTGTTATCACATGTGGAGATCTAAGGGTTTCAACTATTTTGTGGAACAACTTGCTTCAAACATTTTCAAAAAAATTTTATAGCTTCTACATGCGATGTCAAGGCCTGCTGTCCATTTTCATGATTTTCCGACTCCGTTCATATTTTATATATTTTTAAATCAAATCTCACGCAACTTGGTCGCCTTGTCGCGTACACGAGATGGTCGAGTTTCCGCATCTGTCCCTAGATACGGCGTCGAAATAACCTCGGAAGAATGAATATAATTTTTTGAATCGCTGAGATTCATTATTTCATGCACCTGCAGTACAAATGTGCGTCTTGCGGAAAAAATCAAGAAAATAAAAAAAAATACATGAAATATAGCAAGAGGGATGGAAAATGCACCAAATTTCAAATCTTGGCTTCTAGTAGTGTAGCAAGGCTGCACAAATAATTTGGGACCAAAAATCTAAAAAAAAATTGCCGAGAGCCTTGGCTGAGGCTCTCGGCAAAGAAAATATTTTGCCGAGAGCCTAACAGCAGGCTCTCGGCAAAGATGACGGCGTAAGGGTGCCGTTTGTGGGGTTAAGGCTTTGCCGAGATTTTTTGTTTACCGAGAGTCGAGCTCTCGGCAAAGTTTGGCTTTGCCGAGAGCCAATTTTTGCCGAGAGTCGAGCTCCAATCTTTGCCGAGAGTCGAGCTCTCGGCAAAGCTTGTATTTGTCGAGAGCCAATGTTTACCGAGCGCCCGATATTTGGCACTCGGTAAAGCATATGACACTCAGCAAAGATACTGTTTTCGGTAGTGAACCCGGGTCAAGGGTCGAAGGTGGTGAACCCGTTTTATGTGACTGTCACCGTTGACGTGAGTGCTCAAGGGAGTACAAAGGACGGATGAGAACGCCGGCAAGGACAACCTTGGCCTGAACTTGTCTTAGCAATTGTCTGAATGAGTTCTTGATACAGGATTCGGGCACTTATGTGCCGATACACTCACTGGCCGCCTAGGCCTACATGACAATTGACAGATACATAAATGAAAACGTACTGGAAGCAAATATGCCAAGTCACTACGGACACGCTTTCCTCATATGCGCCTCCTGCTTCGCTTGTCGGAGTCACCCATGACACCTCCCCCCACCGAAGATGAAGCTTGTCCCCAAGCTTGAGCCCAGGAAAGCGCTGATTGAGGACGTAGTAATCTTCCCAAGTGGCTGACAACTCCGGAAGACTTGTCCATAGCACCTTGACTTGGGGAATGGCGGTGTTGCCCTTCCTGACGAGGCGTTGGTCGATGATAGCCTATTGTGTTGTGGCCGCCGCCTCCCGATCAGTTGTAACTAGCAGAGAGTCGTAGACCGATGTGTAATCTGCAACAAATAGTTTTAGTTATGAAACATGAAATACATGATGGATCATGGTGTCCTCTGGTAGGTCAAGGCGATAGGCTACTGAGTCGACGCACTCCAACACTTTGTATGGGCCAAAGTATTTATATGCCAGCTTGGGAAATGGTCTGCTAGCCACTGTTGATTGTGTGTATGGCTGCAGCTTGAGGAGGACTTGATCTCCCACATTGAACTGCAGATCATTGCGTCTCCTGTCTGCCATTAGCTTCGCTTCTACACATTAAGTGGATCAACATCCTTTGCCTTTAGTTTTTTGGCTTCGCTTCTACAGGAAGTATAGTGCACATCTTTGGTCAATTGCCTTCGGCTTCGCTTCTCTCTCCATGCGGCTTTGTCATACTCTCCCGACGATCCCACAAATGCTGTTTTGAACGAAGTGTGCTTAACAAGAATAACTCAAAGATTGAAGGATTTCTTGTCAGTTGGCTTCGGGGACTACTTTGAGGTTGAATCTCCAACATGGAAAAATTAATTATAAATTCTATGTAATATTTAGAAAAAAAAACTTAAATAGAAAGTCAAAGTTAATAAAAAAATAGAACAAAACATAAGGGAAAATAAAAATAATACAAAGGGAAAAGGCCCATAATAGATGAAAGTAAAAAAGAACGTCACACGGATACTACTAGAGCAACCTAAAATATACCACACAACATCTCACATGTGCATGTACTGTGTGAATGATCAAACTAGAAGAATGCTCCGCGTGTTGCTGCGGGAATCGCTGGTGAAATTATACTACTTATATTTACTAATATGATTGAATAAATATCACAAGACATGTTAGTAGATGATTTTTTAGCATTCTATTGTGGACAACTAAATGTATGCTAGTAAATGTTATGGTTTGCTAATGTGAATAGCCTGAATGAAGACATAATGGCATGTGTTAGTTGGATGTGGTAGTGGATGCTGATGCGGACACCTTGCATGGTGAAATAGTTGAATATGCTAGTGGGATGTTCGAGTGGATGCTGACGTAAACACTTTGCACGATAAGATAATGTGGTTTATCTTTATAAGAGATATAGATATAGATATACATCATGGAACATCACATTTATACTGCATGAACATTCTAGAATACGCTATGAAACATCCAATAGATACAGTGTAAATAATCAAAAATAGAACATAGAAACATCATATGTATATTACGCAAACATCACATGTATACTGCACGAATATCACATGTATTTCATGGAATATAGGAATATAAAAGTATAACATAAAAATGAAAAAAAATAATAAAAAAATAATCAATTAGAGTTAAATATATCATGGAACATCCTATGCATACTACGCGAATGACAAAACCATGGAATATCTCATTGGCACTATAGGAAAACTGAAAAATATACCACGTACCAAACATGAGTGCTTCGAGAAAAATCAAGAATGGATCATGGAATATCTCAAAAAAAATAATATATGAACATCCAAAATACATCACTGAACATACCATGAATACTATAACAATAGTTTAGAATGTATCTCATAAATAATACGAGAATAGTCTTATTATGACATAGAAAAATTGTTTAAGTGAACATCACCACAAGATCATGTATATCATGCAACATCTCTTGACTACTATAACGATAATTAGAATACAACTCGTAAATACTATAAGAACAATCATATTATACTATAGAAGAAATATTTCAAGTGAACATCAGAGGTATGCCACATGTGTACTACATAAATATTACACATATACTATATGAAATTACATGTACCTCATTACATACATACAGAAAATAAAAAAATCAAAACATTAACATAAAAAATAATTAATTAGGGTAAAATAAAAACATAAAAGGAAAATATGAAAACATAAAAAACATTAAAAAGAGAGGGCAAAGAAATAGAAGAAAAGAAAGATAAATGAAAAAAATAAAATAAAAGAAACATAAAAATAATAATAAAAGCACATAGAAAACAAAAATAAAAATAAAAAAAGAAATAGAAATAGAAGAAAGGAAAGAAAAAAAAAAGAAATGCAACCAGCTGCCTGGACGGCTGGACATCGGTGCCGGCCTGCCGGGCGTGGGAACGTGAGAGCCACTACTCGGCTCCCATGGGCTGCCGCTCTCAATCCTTTCGGGCCCAACAGAAAGATGATGGCCCAACAATAACTTAGGGGCCAACAATCATCGCACTCTACCACACTACACACGGGCTACAAAAGTACCCACAATCGTAGCCCAGTTTACTGGCCCAAAAGAGGGAAAGTTAGGGTAGTCTAGTGGGAAGAAGCCCAACAGGCCAACCCGACAAAGGTTCACGCAATTTGCCACGAGAGGCTGTCCACTCCACTTCCCCGGCTATTCGAGCGTCCCTTGCTGGGCTTGCCCTTGCCCACCACTTCCTCTTGATTTCTTCTCCCTCCAATCCGATAAGCCAAGCCATACCCAAACCCAAACCCAACCATGGCGTGCATGCCGGCCGTGTCCGCCCCCTCCGTCCTCGCGCCGGCACCGGCGTCGACCCGCATCCACCTCTTCTGCTCAACGGAAACGAGACGCGGCGCGCTCTCCCTCCGCCCCGCCCGCGCTATCCCCGCGCTGAGGCTCAGCGGCCACCGCGACGCCCGTGGCGCCGTCGTCGTCCGCGCCGCTGCGGCAGAGGTATGTGCGGCTACGGGCAGTGGGGCACCTACCGGCGCTCCCCGAGGCCGAGCGCGTGCTGACAGGCTGCCGGTGTTTCGCTACAGGGAGCCGTGGATCTGCAGGCCAAAGTGACGACCAAGTGCTTCTTCGACGTGGAGGTCGGCGGGGAGCCCGCGGGCCGCATCGTCATCGGGCTCTTCGGAGAGGTCGTACCTAAGACCGTCGACAACTTCCGTGCACTCTGCACTGGTGCGTACGCTGTGGATCGAATTTGAACCAGCGTTAGTCACAGTAGCTTTATGAGTCGAATTTAACAAGCATTGCTGCTGTTTTGGTTTGGGGGCAGGTGAGAAAGGGTACGGCTACAAGGGCTGCTCCTTCCACCGGATCATCAAGGACTTTATGATTCAAGGCGGGGACTTCCAGGAAAACAATGTAAGCATTTTTACCAGTATGCATTTCGCCTGAATGGCTACTGCAGATTTTGTTAAATATTCCTACAACTGAAGAAGAGCTCACAAGTAAAAATAGAATGAACTCCAACGTGGAAGGAAAACCTGGAAGCTGAACAAAATCAGTTACGAAATTTTGTCTTCCAAGACATCCAGCCTGTTTAGCTCAGCCAGATAAAGTTATATTGCACCTATTGATCTGCACACCGCTGCAAGTCTCCTAATAGTTGAGTATGACGCCTTGCTCAAAAATCAGTTTATTGATTATCTGATCTACTATTGGATTTTAGGATGGGTATCACCAGTCAATGGCAATCATATGGGCCACATGTTTATTGGCATAATGGCTTAAGATATAGAACTAGAGCCTATACTTCCAGTGCATCAAGTCCCCCACAACCTATGGAATTTGTTAAGCCTGTTTGAATCTGATTTATCTTGTCTCCGTGGACATGCTTGTGGAACATTGAGCATTATCTCATCCAATGTCGATTGGGATATCACTCTGTACTATAATTGCACCTTGGAGTTAGCATCCGACTGTCTGCATTAGTGCATTGCATCACTAATATCTATTCTCTTGTGTGTAGATAAGTTGAAACCATTTTACAAACTATTAGCACAATGTAGCTCCCTTTATGCAATTTGTCACTTCTATTTCCATCGTTAATCATAGTCAGATGATACATCCATTGGCCTTTGTCTGCAAAACTGCTCGAATGATTGTGTCTCACTAGATAAGCTTAGATTTTCTTTTGCTTTTAGTCATAAGTTTCGTATAATGCCACAAGGGAATGAACAATGTGAAAATGTAGATTGGTGTAACTCATAATACAAAATTGATTGTTGGGTGCCGAAGTTGCGTAAGTTGCAAATTAAATTTGGGTTTATGTTGCTGAGAAGTACAAATAATGATGGTGAAAACAGAACTTCTCTGCTCTTTGTCAATACGGAACCAAATTGATATTCTGATAATGGGTGGGGTAGGGTTGGTAGGGTTCCACCTCACAAGTTTGCACCATGGAAGTATGCAAACTAGCAAAAGCTACCACTGGCTACTTATTAGTTATGGGTAACACTATACTTTTCAAAGAATTGGCAACCAAATTGTGAAAGGTGTAGGTAAATTACCCATGAAAGTGAAATAAAGTTCAGGAAGTTCGATAATGTTTATTCAGAGAAACAAGTTCTGTCAGGAGCTAAAAGGTCGTCTTCACTTATTCTAGTGCTAAGCTATTAGTGGTGACCACAGGGTACTGGTGGGAGAAGCATTTATGGTGAATGCTTTGATGATGAAAATTTTACGTGTAAGTGACTCTGAGCCTTCTACTTTATTACCTTCTACTGTTGCATTTTCATTTGAAAGTACTGCTATTAATTCTATTCTCATTATGATGAATTTTTGTGTGAACTTTCCCTAGCTTTTTATCACTAACACTATGCATTATTACCATTGTGGGAAAAATCAGATTCCACATGCATTGGTGATCCTTCTTACGTGATCAGATATATATATATATATTTTTAAATGGGGTCATGGACTGCCCAATGAGGCTTGAGAAATGCTCTTTATGAATTACTTCTACACATTAATTTAATAATACAGACAAGAGCTTACAGGAAACTGATTCTGAATGAAGTTCTGTTGAATTGCAAATGTCAAAGTGTCCGGTGCCATTTCACTAGTTCTTAAACTGGGAGGTTCTTTGGCTTACTTTGTTGCAGTGAAGCATGTTGGCCCTGGTGTGCTAAGCATGGCAAATGCTGGCCCTAACACAAATGGAAGTCAATTTTTCATTTGCACTGTGAAGGTAAGGCATTCATGATTTGTAGTAATGATAGAGTTCATTTTGATCACTGTTTTGCCTGCTGAAACATCTTAAATTTTGCAGCATTAAGAATCTAGCTTTTGAGTAATGATTCACATTCAAATCTGATGTTGATCAGTGAATGTAACATTGATAGTCTTGAAGAATATAGGAAAATTAAGAACAAGTCGGTATTTTTGGTGCATATTCTAATATTTTGGTACATATTTGTAGTTCCATATATTTTTGGTAGACATTTGACTAGAAAAATCTGTTTATCTCAGAAAAGGGGGAGGGAGGAGGCTCCAATCGAAACTGCCTATTTACTTAGATACATTGCACATCCGAAACTCCTAAAGTGAAACATTAATCCTTAAGCACAAATTTCCACTAATTCCTTTTTCGAGGATTTACTGTCCAGGCCCATAAAATTCTGAACGGTCTCCTCTTACATCTGTTGGTACATGAACTCAGTGTCTCCTAGTATCTTGTTACTCTTGATTCATATGAAAATAATTATCTGTTGTTCTTTAGACAGATCTGTAAAATATATTTTGTCGTTCTATTCTTTTTGGACCTTTCGTCAAAGTTACCAACTGATTATGTTTAAGTTGTTTGGCTAGTTTTCAACGCACCTATATATTTCACAAAATTCTTTGAACTTTGCCTATTAAAAATCTATTCATATACTTCGATTTATTACATGTCATAAGTGAGCACCATGACATTTTCAACTCGATAACATTGACTGGGTTCGTTGTTGTTTATGTATGAACAAGACAAGATTGAAGGTAGTACATGTACATCTAGATGTGGTAGGATAATATATCATGAATAAATTATCCCGTATCAAAACATAGCCTTGGACTTCCAATGTTTGTTTTCTTCGGCAAGAACCGGCCATCGAGGTCTTATATATTTGGGTATTTGGCTCGCACTGAAATAATGGAATTCTTCTCAGACACCGTGGTTGGACAACCGTCACGTCGTGTTTGGACATGTCTTAGAGGGGATGGACGTGGTGAAGCAGCTTGAATCTCAAGAAACCAGCAGGTCGGATACTCCTAAGCAGCCCTGTCGAATAGTTAACTGTGGCGAGGTACCCCTGGACAGCTGAGTGAAGTCAATAGCACAATTTTGGGGTTAATTGTTTATCCGTGCAAAACATACAGCAGTGCAAGTGGAAATGCCGATAGTTTTTTATTTTCAGCGAAATCCTGTTGGCGAGTTTGAACATGAGTTACTGGGAAGTTTTCTCTTACGTTAGAGCATCGACGCCCATTTGGTGGCATCATTCAGTCATTTGGGTTATGTGAGATACGTGCCACGACGAAACTTTACTCAGATGTGGACACGTTATGAGTTTATTGAGCCCGTTCGCTTCGCTGAAAAGCCATGGCTGAAAGTACTGTTTGCTGATTTGTTGTGAAAGAAAAATACTATTCTGGCTGAAAAAACAAGCTGAAAAGTACGGATTATAAGAGAAACGAACAGGGCCAATAGCAACGAATTGAAAAGATCATCTCAAAAAAAATGTGGTCAGCCTTCTTTCATACTGTACTCGTTAGCATCAGTGTTTTACATCTCACGCCAGGAAAAACACTGGACCCATCAGATACACACATACATTTCTGACTGAAAAGTGAAGGTGCACTAATGCCAATGGAGGAGAGAACTACTCGTAGAACTGCTACTGCTACATGACAAACATCCTTCTAGAAACCATTTTTGCATGAGTCTGTTCTCTCCTTTCGCTTTTCCAAGTGTAATACAGTACAATCAACACATGGATGAAGAACACCTGTAAAGCTGTTGGGTCGCCTTGCTCCCCACCGGCCAAACAACATCCATGGAAAATCCCCTAGCTCTATGTTTCTTCACCTGCACTCCTTTTATACTCGTAGTACAGCAATCATGGAATTTCAATTCAAAAACACACACGGTCCACAGCGCTGCACGTGTCACACTGTCACCCCAGCGACCCGTGCGCACTGTGCACGTACGGGTAGCTCCCTCAACAATCTTTTTTTTTATACAAGTCACCAAACCATATGCATGCTAATCCTAGCTTACAGTTTGCTTTGCTTTTTTTTTTTAAAGAAACCCTGATCCTAGCTATATATGAACACACGGACACACTTACTAATGACGCATTTCTACAGTGGAACACAAAAACGCAGTGGCAGAACGGTGTTCTGCCCCAAATGACGACACATCTTTTTCTTTTTCATCTGACGAGATGCGAAGACTATGTTACTGTTGGATACGACGGGTAATCTGTCCTGTGGATGTGTACCCATGGTGAGCTTGCATCCGTCTTGATCGCCGGCCGCTGGTTGCTTCATGGTGCCTCAAGAACCGAGCCGAGAGGCGGACGCGAGCGCCACCGCCTGCGCCCACACCTTGAGCCGCGCCTTCACGTCCTTGGGATCGTCCCCTGTTTCAACAGCGACGAACAGCAGTGTCACGTCAGCACTACATACTACACTAGACACCCACTGAGATTATCACATCATGGAACGATCGAAGAAATTAACCGAAGAGAACAACGCTTGGCAGCAAAGCAAGCACCCAGACCGATCCTAAATAATCATCATGCGCTTGCTAAATTGGTAATGGTATGGTAGCCCTTTGCACGCTCGTTCGCGGACCATTAAGGGTCCCTGGCGGCAAACGAACCGGGAATCCCGCGTTCATTACTGTATCATCGGCTCATCGCGGGCTAAAAGTGCGCGCCATGATGAGAGCAGCGCGTCCAGGAAAGCGGGTGGACACGGCGAGCAAACACTTGGCGCGTGGTGGCTTGCATTAGGTGAGCAGCAGTGGTGCAGGACTGCAGATAGCACGAGGCCGCGGGGCAAGGGAAGCCTGAACTGAAAAGGGGGCATGCAGCGTGACGCATCCACGTCGGCGTGAGGAACCACCCTAGGCGCAGGTTGATCGCCACGAGTTCCGCGAGTCCAATTCCCAGCCACACAAGTAATAGCAGCTAACAGATGCGCCACGCCACTGATGAATCCCATTATTCCTAGTACAGTGGCTGTGTACGTGCTTTTGGGTGATGAGACAGGGGGTGCTCATGAGCACGACACCTGGCGCGCGTGCTCTCTAAACTTGCTTCGAGTGCACTGCCTGGCAAGGCAGGGCAAAGAGCGAGACGGCCGTCGAATGCGATTCCGCCCGTGCGAGGTCGAGGTGACGTGCGTGCATGGTGGGCAGGCAAAGGCCCCCGTCGGTTTGATGCCAAATGGACGTGCGCGCAGCGACGAATTGAGCCGCCGGCCGCCGGTGAGGTGAGCGATCTCATCTGATCGGCTCGGCGCATCGACCGGACCGTCGCAACTCGCGGACGTACGGACAAACCGTTCGAGCACTCGTTGACGAACATAGTAGTGGTAGAAGAAGGAAATTGGGAGGCTGGTAGGGACTAACTAACGACAATGATTGGGCCGGGGTCTCGGTTAGATTACCGGGGCTGGAGATGCGCCAGCTGCCGGAGGCCGGCGAGTTGCCGCCGCTGCTGGCGGTGTCGACGCCGGAGAGCGCGTAGCAGCAGGGGATCTCCACGGTCCAGTCGCAGGGGAGGTCCAGGCCCAGGTCGCGGCACGCGCGGACCTCCTCCATGTCCATCGCCACGCCTCCGCGGCTCGCCGGGGAGTCACCGCCGCCGAGGACCACCACGGGCGCCTCCTCCCGCAGCTGCAGCTGCCGCCGCTGCTTGCGCATCCGCCACGCGCGCTCCAGCCACACCTCCCGCGCCATCCGCGCCCGCCGCTGCCGCCTCCCGCCGCGCCCGGCGGCGTCGGGCGGCCACCGCGCCTCCGTCTCGCTCGCGTACTCCTTGTCCTTGGCGCTCGGCCCGGGCCACCACGGCGACGACTGCGCGGTGGCCTGCGCGCCGCCGCGTTCCGGGGTGCCCGGGAGCGACGCCGACGACGGGGCCCCGCGCGGCTCGTAGTCGGACTGAGGCCACGGGCGGTACGTGGTGGCAGCGGCGTTGACGTCCGACCGCACCTCGAACTCGTCCTCTTCTTCTTCCTCTTCCTCCTCGTCGTCGCCGCCGTCCTCATCGTCGGCGTCGCCGCCGTCGGAACCTTCCATGGAAAGGCGCGACAGGCGCTTGCTCATGTCCCACTCCTCGTCCTCCTCCTCTTCGTCTTCCTCCTCTGCGATGAAGTGGTCGTCGTCGTCATCGTGGCCGATATCGATGACGTCTCGGAGGGTCGGGAGAGGCGGGGTTTCTGTCGACGGGGAGGCCATTCCGAGCGGAGCAACCTGACCTGTGTTAGATGAAACTAGCTAGAGAGTTAGCAGGCTGGGCAAGAAGCAGCCAAGAGAAGACTTGCGGAGCAAAACGAGTTTGTTGCTGGAGAAAAGCAACTGAGGGCATATGCGATATTCCCAAGGGCAGAGTGCCTGCCTGCCGGATGGGCTTATATATTGGCTGGAATTCCAAACTCGGAATGGACTGAAGAAAGAGCTCCTCACGGAGTCACCACGGCCTCACGACACGTACTTTATGTTGGTTGTCCTAATCCTAATCCTAGAAAAACAAAAAATATTGTCAGTTTGTTAATCCCACAAGATGCTTGCGGATTTGTCATTCTCTTCTAGGATTTTCGGGGTAACAATCAAATGTTACACAGGTTGACAGAGGATCGTTGTAAATTCTGAACTTATATATAGTTTGAATCAGGTTAGTTAGTCTTTTCCCGTGAATTTGCTTAGTGCTTGCTTCTTTCCTCGAGTTTGTTATGAAGAAACTTGTGTTTCCGTTCCGTTACAACCGTAGTGGAAATTAGATCGAGCCTCCGGCAAGCCATTTTCAAGGAGCAAACGCATCTCGTAAAAAGAGTCGGACCACTGCACGTCGGCACCATGCCATGCTGGACCAGTCTCTGTGGTGTGGGGTCGTTCTCCAAACCCATCATGCTAACGTTGTAATTGTAAAGAAAGATGGAATCGGCCTCGTCATGAAAAAAAAATCTATATGTTCCATGTCGGTGGAAATACTGGCTTGTGGCTTCTGCATTTCTTTTGACACATTAGCCATGATATAGAGTATTTGTAACAATTGTGCACATTTCGAAGTAGTGAAGGATTTTTCGTTATGGATCATTGTGATTTGCAGAGTTGCACCCCACAGAGGTAGGACTTGGACCGTGCCATATAAGGGCGGGTCATGGCACGGTCTTTCGGCACGACCCAATAACGCACGGCACGACACGAAATATTTTGGGCCGTACCGGCATAACACGAACAAGAGGGCCGTGCCGTGCCCAAGATCCCGGCACAGCGGGCCACATGGCCCGGCGCAAAATGAAAATGATATGTAGATACTTCTACTACTATACAATACAAGCGGGCCACATGGCCCGGCACAACATGAAAATGATATGTAGATACTTCTACAACTATACAATACAATTTTCTAGCATTTATTATACTATTTCTCATCTAATTCTTGAATAGATTATGAAAATCATTAAAACTTTCATTAAAATAGTACACACAAGATATATATATATTTTATATCACGAGCGGAAAAAGAAAACTAGCAAAGATATTTTGAGGACTATGCTTGGGCCAGCATGACTCGAAGACGTGTCGACATGCCACGAGCCGTGCTTAGGCTGAAGAAAAGATTCACGGTGCCATATCGGCACGGCCCGACATGCCTCCCGTGCCTAAAGAGTATGCCCCGAAATGGCACGAAGCAAGAGAGGGCCGTGTCATGGTGGCCCGGCCCCGCCCAAGTCCCACCTCATACCGAAGTTGTGCATCGTTCATATGCAAAGCTAAATTATATATATGTACAGTTACTAGTTCACTTTATTTGTCTTTAAGTCAAACATCTGTTTGCATTGAGCAGCCTTTTTTGGAAAAACACATTAACATCTACAAGTTAAAACAAATACACTTTCAAAACATATTTTATGAAGAATATAATGAACAAAATAATGTTATAAATGTTGATGTATTTTTTTATAAACACGATCAAAGCTAAAGAAGTTTGACCTAAATCAAGTTAAAGTCAATTGGACTTTGAACGGAGGGACAAGGGGGGGAACTTGTTGGTTATTTCATCCGTTCAAAATTATAAGATATTTTAGTTTTTCTATGTAGCTAAAAAACCAAAACATCTTATACTAATTTACAATAATGGAGAGAAAGTTAGACCATATAAACCCCCTTTTTCTCATTCAAACATGGGTTGGTGCTCTTGTGCACTCGGCAGAAGCTAGCTCAATTACGCTAAACCCTTTTCCTTTTGGTTCTACTTACAATGCTATAGCTTAACGTTAATTAACCACATGTCCACAAGCCTGACGGTCTTAATTCCGGAAAGTTTGCACGACGACACATATGCTAGTCTCCCCCTGTTTAGTACCCAATGGAACAGGGTAAAATAGAACCTGTGTTCGAGTGTCCCCCTCGACCCTCGTGTCTACACCAAAAAAAAAATGTTTCCTTGGGGATGAGGGAAGAGGGGTAGTAAAGGCATAAAGACTAACTCAGTTAGATGTTATTTCAATCATGTTCCCTTGAGCTTATCATCCATGGTACAGTGTTTTTTCCTCACTACAAAATAGCATCAGCCGGCTTATCAACCACAAAAGCCATTAGCCGAATAGCTAAATGTGTTTGATTTATGGGATGATTGATGAAGTAGAGTGAAAAAGATCTATTTTATTTTCACCAGTGTTTGGACGTGGCACCAGCAGAGATGGATCTGCCCAAACTGTCTCTACATGGAATAGACCACTTAGATGCAACGATTGCCTCCATCCTCTTCGTTGCACTCCTCCCCTCTCAAGACCGAACCTGTGGTGACATTGTCGCATAGATCTTCCTCGTCCCAACTTTGCACGTGGTGAGGCAACATGTGCGGAAGAAAGAGGGGCGCTGATTAGGGCTACGCTCATATAGATGGTGCTTGCTAGCGCAATGGAAAGAAGAGATTTGGAAGGAGAGGTTGATGAATGGGCTCTAAGGTTAATTATGAATTGCGATTGACGATGCAAAAACTCCATCTTTCATATATAGATGAACTACACCAATCAAATAGAAAACAAAAAAACACATGCAATGTGCTCGGTTGCACTAGCGTTGGCTACCGGCAGCCACTGCCGCAGCCGTAAGTAGCGCAACCGAGCAAACCAATGATTTGTTCTGACCCTAAAAAATCCGTCCTTTTGAACCATCGTTCTCATTTTTCGAGAAGTCAAAGGTACTCAATCTTACAAAATATTACAAGAAAATATTAATTCTTATGATACATAATTAGTATAATTAAATAGATATTGAATCAATTTTTGAAATAATCTTATTTAAAGATGTAAATGTTGCTAATATCTTTTATACACCTAGTCAAACTTAAAATAATTAACCAGCAAATATCCAGCGACATTTATGAAGAAGGCAGAACAGAAGTTGTACGTGCAGCGCGTTGTCTCTGCCGACGTGGCCCGACGACGGGCGCGCCAAACGGGCAGAGGTCACTGTCAGAGGCCGGCAGCCGGGCCCCGCCGAGACAGGTGGCGCCGCCCAGGACTCGGCCAGGTCAATGCGTCTGTGTGGCCGAGGCCCCCGGGTGCAGGGCAGGGTCGGCGCCTGCCGCGTGGACGCCTCGCGGCAAAAGCGAAGGCTGCTGGCTAGCTTTGGATCCAAGCTTGGGCTACCTGGAATTAATTAGGTTCTAACAACAAGATTGTCAGTACGACTAGCACTGGTACTCCGATCCATAATGATATGGAGAAGTTGGTGTTAGGTCTTGGCGTTTCCTTTTTTCCTTTCTGCGAAGCAGGCCTTGGTGTTTCAACGATAGTTGCTGAGCGTGCGTGCTCTGGAGTACGTGGTTAGCCTCTAATTATTCCCTGCGATGTGGAGCATTGCTAACCTAGCATTGCTGGTAGTAGTACACGGCACGTGCGATTAGTCCTCGCGCGCCTTTCTTCTGGCGATTAATGTAGCCGTTGTACTAGTTACTTATCACACGATTAATTCGAAGGGCGGCGACTTGATGAGCTTCATTAGTAGCAAGCGAAAGATCGAAGGAGCCACCGTGCCGTCCTAGCTCTGCTCTTTGATAGGTGTTTGCCTCTTTGGATGTACCGACGGTCCGAGCGCCGACACTTGGACATGGAGGGAGCCACTGCTGTTTCTATACCATATCTTGTGATGCGGCGGCGGCACCGTTTGTAGCTAGCCTTGCCTCTCTCCCGCGGCCAGTAAAAATGCATGTAGTGCACCAAGTTCTATATCCCGGGAAGGAAATAGTCTCGTGCTCGTGGCGTCGCCTTACATGTTGTATGGCCAGCGGCGACGGCGTCTACGGTTCTACTTTTGGGCGTCACCTCCTTCTTAAAGGTGTCGCTGAAGAATCTGTCACTTGGCCTCGTGTGGTCGCCTGCTTTGTGGCTCCTTCCGTCGGTTCCTGGTGGAGTTTCTCGTTGTGTCTGTCTGCACCTATGCTCTACTCGTGATGGTTTGTCCTGCAACAATTGACCTTGCCGTTGTCATTGGGCTTTCATAGCGGATGCTTTGCCGCTATTGGTCATTGGCCTCCCTCTGGCAGATGCTTTGCTGCCGAGTGTGTCATGGGCGTTCCCCTGCGAATGCTTTGCCACAGTGGATGCCTTCTTCATTGGCGGATGTTTTGCTGCTGTTGCTACTGGATGCTTGCCTCTCTTCACTGGTTGGATACGCTGCCACCAGGGCATCACCAACTCTTCATAATGTGTTAATTTTAAGTCATATTATTTTTTTATAAAATTAATTAAATTTAAAAAAGTTTGACTAACACGAATTCTAGAAATTGATTTATTCGAGACGGAGGATGCAACGCATGCCGACATGCCGTACATTGAAAAATGCTTCAATATTTCTCGAGGATGGTCTCAAGTCTAAATGAAAGTGATCTCTCTGTTGGGCTTGCTTTCTTATATAGGCCATGTTTAGTTTCCAACATTTTTTTGGAAAGCACCGTAGCACTTTCGTTTGTATTTGACAAACTTTGTCCAATTATGAATTAACTAGACTCAAAAGATTCGTCTCGACATTTACAGACAAACTGTACAATTAGTTATTTTTTACCTACATTTAATGCTCCATGCATGTACCGCCATATGCGATGTGACGGAAAATCTTAAAAACTTTTTGCATTTTGGAGTGAACTAAACAAAGCCCTAGTGCGTGCGAACGAGCAGAACGGTTACCGGTCTGCTCGAGAAAATTTCAAAACTATATATTGCCAGATTATGCTGGCCGCCCTCTACTTTTTAATTACAAAAAGTCGGAGGCCGCCCAAAATAAAGCGTGAGCCAGAAAAGGCTGGGTATGCTAATGATTCTGCATCAAATTAACGCATAATATTTTTTTTCTGTAATACTCATGATGATGATTGAGCCCCTAGCAGCTAGTACTACGCTAGATGTTAACATACCCATGAACCATGATCCCCGACAACCTACCCTTATTGGCTTGCATGTTTCCTGTCCCAGTTGCCGTGCACATTTTGGCAACCTCCACCGCAAGGCCGCTGCTGCTCTTTCTTCATTCAGATCTCACAAGAGGTATGCAAGTCACCAAAAACAAAAAAAAAATAATCAAGAGGTATGCTGGCCGGCGTGGCGACCCAAAAGCGGGGCCGCCAAACCACCAAAGCAAATCGTGCAACGGTCCAAATCAAAACCAAGCGACATGAAACGCGTCGAGAAACTGAAATCAGCCCAAACTTTTGATCGGTTCGGTGCGGCCCGGCCCAGCCAGCTCAGGAGCCAACAGGCAGACCGCGGAAGTGGAATTGGGGCCAACACGGTAGCGTGGGCTTTGTTATAGAGTGCTAGGATCCGCTCGGCTCCACCAGCACCGGCAGCGCCGCGACGAACACAAGGTGCCAACCCACCGTGTCCCCGCGCCTCCTTCCTCAACCACGACCCCTTCTTCTCCGCGGTCCCCGCCAGTTTGGCTTCGGCTCCGACCTGCCAGCGCCAGCCAATGGGGGTTGGTTCGCCCGAGGTGAGCGCTCTCTCCCTTTCCTCCGCTCCCCGCATTCCGCATTGCAGCCTCACACCAAAACCCTGAACCCATGACGCAACTGTAGTGGAGATTGATTCGTTCTAGTGGCTTCTCCAGAATCACGCCGCCCCCGGTGCCATTCGAATCGCCCGCCGCTGTGTAGTGCGTACCCACCTCACCTTTTGAGCTAATCACTTGGGCAGCAGTAGCCTCAAGTTTGGGTATCTATATTCAGAAGAATTTACCCCTTCTTCGGTAGTTCGGTGTTCACTTTTCCGGCAACGCTCGCACCAAATGACTGTGCATCGGCCCCAAATGAATTAAGGTAGCTGGGTCGAATTCATCACCAAAAACTAAAGCATATACTATACTATATGAATTGCTGCTTTTGTACACCTCGGTTTGGCTTTCTGAGTCTGTGTTCTCGTCTTTCAGTTCTCAAACAGTCGGACTTCAATCGCTTTTCAACACACATTTTCTTATGGAGCCATTTTCTCAGCATTCTAGCAAATATTGGTATTCACAACTTTTGTATTCAGAAGATGTTTGGTTGACAACCTGCTGAAACCACATTTCGATGAAAAGAACGAGATCAGTCATCAGTGTGGATCTACTCCGACCATGGCAAATATTTGCCCAAGCTTCATGGGCCTTTCTGTCATTTCTGGTGAACTCATCAATTGTCTGTCGCTTTGGCCATCAATGGGGAGCAGACAAGAATCAGTTCTCCATCTACACCAAGAGCTAAACTAGGAAGAAGAAGAAGAAGGCGCCAGCAGCTGCTAGTGGCTAAACAAGGGTCATAGTTATCTGTTTTGGGGGCCTTTGCTTAAAGATAGGATCCGAAGAGTAAGAATAGGAGATTAGTTAGTGAGTTTGTTAGTGTTGCATCCGACCATTAGGCTACATAACTAAGAGCATCTCCAAGAGACTCTATATCCTTCCTAAATGCTAGGAATAGAGATTTTGGTTAAAAAAAAGTACCCTCCAACAACTTCTCTAAATGGTTATCCAAATATAGCCATCTTCTATTCCGGAATTTTCGCTAGCCAAAAATAGAAGACAAGAATGACTCTCTAGAGTGCGCATGAGATATAGAAAAGCTGTTGGAGAGAGAAAAAATATAGAAAACGGTTTTTATGCAAATGACTCTCCAAATGATGATTTAGAGAGTGAGATTTAGAAGGGCTCGTGGAGATGCTCTAAGGGCCGGCCAACACATCAGGGGTAAGCAGAAGTAGAGTTTTCATGACCAGAGTCTCCTAGGGAGGGCGGCCAGTCTCTACTGCTGCCATTGTTCTAGGTTTACCAAGATTAATAAAGCCAAGTTCCCTCCCCTATCATCACTGCTTCGTAATCAATCTCCACCAAAATCATTCCAGAATCTCTCCCCACCTGCTCCTCCATCATAATCAACTAGAATCACTCCACCAGCGAATCAAGGAGCTAGAGCTAAGAATCAGGGAGTGGAGCTCTACCAAACAAGCCCTGATTTTTGTATTCAGAGTTTTGGTTAACAGGCCGCTGAGACCACCTCAAAAAATTCATTACATGGGTTCCTGAATTTTTTTTCAATGCTGATTTTGATCACATTGATGTGTCTTATGTCAAAATTTCTTTTAAAAATTTGGGTTGTATATTAATTCATACTGAATTAAGTTGAAGAGTTCATTTCTATATATAGATATAGCTGAATGTGAATAGGAATTTACGCGACCAAACAGGGATCAATCCCTTGCTCAAATGGGAAAAAAATAGAGACATCAAAACATTCTATCCAGCTGAAATTTGCATGTACAAGGGTTGCACATTTTCAGATTCATAATTGCTTGACATTAAACTTGGAATCGCTAATTGTACAGAATCTCTTATGGCAAACTCTTGAAAGTTTGAAGATGACTAACAAATTGCTTTTTAGCTGCACTGTTGTGTTTTGACACAAATGTAAATATTAGACTTATACAGAGGAAGTCAAAATACGGAGACTTTAGAATCATCATATATTACATACAAATTTAGAATTAAAACCTTGCAGAACAGAAATTATAAAATTTATATAGATGAAGTCAGGTTCCTGTAGTATTATGAAACTTGAAGTTTGAAGTAATGATTTGATGGAGATTTGTTTTGTCTCCCAATATTTCTTGCTATAATTTCCTTTGTTATATCATTCACATCCTTTTTTGCCAATGAAATACAGGGGGGCATGGTACCCACTTGAACCATTCCATTGCGACATGCAGAGCACAAAGGTGGTGGAGCCATTTTGGGCAAGCTCAAGCCCAGTTACAAAAGCATCATTTGTCCTGAGGTGATATTATCAGCATTTTTTTTATTACTTGTTAGTCCTGTTCTGTTGAAGGCCATAATGGGTGCCATGTGTTAGCTGACACTTGTTTTCATTGGTTGTTCATACCTGTTCAGTTATATCTCTTTTCATAAGCAGAGTGTTACACTGCCAACAGACAATTGCTACTGTTCCTGACATGAGCTTGCTTTTAGTTTTTTTTCTCTTCATATGTTCTACTCATGACAAATTTACTGGAGAGTGTCAACGCTATTATTTGGCTTAGATTTTCTTCTCTATGTACCTGATCACCAATGTTGTTTACTGAACGATGATCAACGATTAACTCCCATTGCTCCAATTGGCATGTATAGAGAGATTGATCCTTATTCCTGACTTCATGCTGGCATCTGAATACTACTACTATTTAAAGTTACAAAAAGACCGCTAGAAACTAAACTTTAGTTTTTTCTTCATTTTCTTAATATATTTCCATGTGTTAATGAGCCTACTGATACTTGCATTAAGCAATATCTGAACACTATCAGTCATGCGATTATTTGTAGTTAGTTCGCACTGTCAGAGTCAAAACAGCAGTTGTTGTACAGTGTTAAACTGCATCCTCTAGTGTGATGTCGTTCTGTTCTGGGCAATGATAACTTTCTAATTCTAATATACAAAGAATGATTACGCTGTCTCATGCTCAGCTCATGTAAAAAAGAAGACTGAGTAAATTCTTAGACACAACTGAGCATGAAGGTAGAAGACAACCATTTGAATTTATGCTTTGTTATTTCTTGCTAATCCTGTCTAACTCTGTAGTCTTGTCACAGTGTTGTGTCAATAGGCTTAGTTGACTGTCTTGTTACGAAAATCAGAAATGTCTGTGAGCCAAGTTACTCTCTCACGCACATTGGACGATTTTCAAATTTAATAAGCTATATTTCTTTTGAATTAATTACATGGATTTATTTTTTGTTATTGGATCAAGACTATATTTAGAAACTGACTACCCACTGGATTTGCACCACCTGATAGCACATAAACTTTGTTCTCCATATGAAGTCAAATATTTGCTATGTAAATGTTATATAATTTGTAACCTATGATGTTGAGTGCAGCACTCCCCATTACATAATGTTTCCATTGTTATGGTTTCCTGACTTTCTCCCATTTCCACAATTTTCTTTAATTAAATTTTTACTCTTCCACTGATAATCTTTTTTCTAAACATGCAGATGCATGCAAAGAGACAATATCAGAAGCACCCTCACCTTTACCATCACATTATGGAGGTACAGCATAAAAACAGAAATTTAAGTATACATTCCCATGTGACTAGATGTTCATCTTTGATTATCAAAATTCTGCACCACACGAACTCCTTACCAGAACATAGTGATTTTTTAGGGTGCTGATGTATGTCCAGACCACTTAGGTTCAAGTTCTGGTGAGGTGAATTTGGGTGCCTATTTTCTTTGTAATATGGAGCCAACTAGTTCCTTCTAGGTTGGTCTATAAAAAAAGATGAACATAGTGACTTTGGTATAGCCATCTTTTTCTTGAAAAACGCAGGAGAGCTGCGCATCATTATATTAAGAAGTGAAAAAAGGGAAAGAAGCCATACAACACACCCCAGGCCAGCCAAAAGGCATGCCCACACACTCACACCAACTCACGCCAACTCACACAAAACTTCCCCAAACTCTCTGATCCTTAGCATATAAGCGCGCCTGTGTCTGTTTCAAAGGGCGACCAACAGCAGCACTAGGATCTTAACTTTCTGAATGGGGGGCAGTCAGGAGAGAAATTCCTCGAGCCCCAGCCAACAACCATAGTTTTCGCTCCTCTCCAGCAACGATCAGAGTTCTTGCAATATCAGGGGCTGCTCCATCAAAAACACACTTGTTGCGATGAGTCCATACAGTCCATGCTCCAAGAATTATGAGAGAATTGATTCCTCGCATTAGTAAGTCACTAGTAGCACTACTCACTCTATCCCACCAATCTAGAAATGAGAGTTCAGTGGGCTGAGGGGAGAGGGATTGCAGACCAACTTGTGACAGGAAGGAACCAGAACTCTCTTGTGAAGACACAACCAATGAGGAGATGATCAATGGTCTCGGCTGTTTGGTCACATAAAGGACAACGCTCAGGATGAGGGAGACCCTGGCGAGCTAAACGATCCGCTGTCCAATATCTATTATGAGCAACCAACCACATAAAGAAACAACATTTGGGCAGTGCCCAAGTCTTCCAAATTTTTTCCCATGGCCTGAAAAGAATAGATCCCAAAAATAGGCCCTCATAAGCTGATTTAGCAGAATATTGACCATTTGAAGCAAGTCGCCATACATGTATATCTTCCATTTCAGGCTGCAGCTCAAAGTCAGATAAGAGGTCCCATAGGAGGAGATATTCAGTGATGACCCCAACAGTGTGAGCGCCCCGTATGTCAGAGATCCATGCACGGTTGGTGAGGGCTTCTTTCACCGTTCTCTTCTTGCATCTCCTTACAGCAATGACAGCGAAGAGACAAGGTGCCACATCTGCAATGCATTGTCCATGGAGCCATCTGTCTGTCCAGAAAAGGGTTGTTGCTCCATCCCCAACCTCTGAATAAATAGCCGCTGCAAAGAAGACCCTAACTTGTTCAGGTACATGTATTGGGAGGTCTGCCCATGGGTGATCAGGTTCTGTTTTTTGTAACCAGAGCCATCGCATTCGCAGGGCCCAGCCGAAGGACTTGAGATCAGCAATTCCTAACCCACCCAATTTAATAGGCCGACACACCTTGACCCAAGCAACCAGACAGTGCCCTCCTTGTACATCCCTGCGACCTTTCCAAAGAAATCCATGCCAAATTTTATCCACTGCTTTGATGGCCTATGGTGGAAAATCAATAGCCATGAAGACATAAATAAGCATGCCAGTGAGCACAAACTCTACCTGAACCTTTCTCCCAATTTTGGTCATCAGATTTGCTTTCCAGCCTGGAAGCTGATCAGCAATGCGGTCAATAATGGGCTGCACTTGCTTGTTAGTGAGTTTCTTCAAAGAGAGGGGCAAACCTAGATATTTGCATGGAAAACTTGCAAGTTCACATGGCAGCAGGTTCTGTATAGTTGCTAGCTCAGTTTCACCACATCCAATGGGTAAAACATTGCTTTTCTGTAAGTTTGTCCTATGCCCTGTTGCCTCTCCAAACAGATCAAGAATGCTCATTGTTAAATTTATATCCCCAGCCTTTGGTCTAAGAAATAACACCACATCATCTGCATAAATAGAAATGTGGTGCTGCAAGGCCCGCCTTGACAGTGGCATCAGCAAGCCCTCAGTTTCGGCCTTTGAAATCATATGCCCTAATACATCCATGACCAAAATGAACGACATCGGGGAGAGAGGGTCGCCCTGACGTAATCCACGCCGATGGATGATATGATCTCCAGGGATTCCATTCAATAGCACTTGGGTGGATGAAGAACAAAGCAGCCCACTGATTATATCCCGCCAAATTTGCCCAAAGCCTAGCTGCTGTAAAATTTCGAGGAAAGGCCAAGCTACATAATCAAATGCCTTTGAAATATCCAACTTGAGAAGAATACGAGCCTGTTTCTATTGATTAAGAAATCTCGCTGTCTGCTGCACCAGCATGACATTATCCTGTATAAAGCGTCCTTTAATGAAGGCGCTCTGAATGGGAGACACCATTTGTTGTAGCCGTGAAGCAAGACGATTAGATAGCATCTTTGTGATTAATTTGGCAAAGCTATGCACCAAGCTTATAGGTCTGAAATCTTTGGGCTGCTCAGCCCCTTCCCTCTTGGGGAGGAGTGTGATGTATGCAGAATTGAGAACACCAAAGTTTGCAAGCTTCCTACTCCAAACTGCAGAGATGGCTGCCATGATGTCTTCTTTTATGATGGCCCAACAAGCTTTATAAAAGCGACCTGTGTACCTGTCCGGCCCAGGAGCCTTATCTAAAGGTAATTGCTTAATTGTCCTCCACTCCTCTTCAGTGAAGGGAAGTTCCAGATCAGACAGATCATGTGCATTAATTCCCAATTCTGCCAAATTGATAGTGTACTCCCTTGCAGTGCAGTTTCCCAACACAGCTTCAAAGTATTCATCAATGACTGCAGCTTTTTCATCATGGGTTGTACAGATTTTATCTCCTGACAATAGTTTCCCAATAAATTTCTTCCTCTTCTGGTGTCTGGCGTGAAGGTGGAATAAATGTGTATTAGCATCCCCATCCTTGAGCCAGCTGATCCTTGACTGAGATCGAGCCATTGTTCGCTTGAGGGATGCAAGGGCTAAGCTGTGTTTCTTCAGATTGTTTTTAAGCCATAGTTCTTGTGAAAGTTGGCTGCTGTCTTGAGCAATTTCAAATTGATGGAGAATTTCTCTTGCCAAAGCAAGCTGAGTTGTAATCCGGCCAACCCTTTTTTCACTCCAGCTTTGTAGACTCTTGGTGACAGCTTTGAACTTCAAATCCAGAGATATGAAAGGACATGGGCCAGGAGGAACAGAAGACCAAGCAGAAGCGACAGTCTCATGAAAACCATCAAGTTTGGGCCAGAAGGACTCAAAGTGAAACCTGCGTTTTCCTGGCTTATTGTCTTGAAGACCAAGCAGCAAGAGGCAGTGATCAGAATCATCAGAAGCCATGCTCTAGACAATTGGGGAATCTATCCTCCCAATCCACTGAACACAACACTCTGTCTAATTTCACCAGGGTTGGAGAGTCCTGTTGGTTTGACCATGTGTATTTGCGACCATGCAAGGGTAGCTCTTTGAGGGCCAGATCGTTAATTAGTCTCCTAAAACGTCGCATCATTGCCCTATTCAAATTAGAATTGTTCTTATACTCGTCTTTGTAGATTAAACTAAAATCTCCTGCCACCATCTAAGGCCCTGGGCATGCTGCACGAATATCGTGTAGCTCTTGTAAAAATAGAATCTCTTCATCATTCCTGACACACGAGCCCCCCACAGACGCAACTAGCCGCTGGTGATGTTGAGGCTGGAGCGAAACTCGGTGAAGGTCGAGGACGGGAGGCCCTTGGTGAAGATGTCAGCGAACTGGGAGGTGGTCGGTACGTGAAGTACCCGCACCTCGCCGATGGCGACCCGATCACGAACAAAGTGTAGGTCGATCTCCACATGCTTGGTCCGCTGGTGCTGAACGGGGTTGGTGGAGAGGTAGACCGCACTGACGTTGTCGCAGTAGACGAGTGTGCTCCGGAGAAGAGGGCTATGGAGCTCGCCAAGAAGCTGCCGGAGCCAGGATGCCTCAGCCACGCCGTTGGCGACAGCACGGTACTCCGCCTCGGCACTGGAGCGGGAGGCCACCTGCTGGCGCTTGGACGATCAGGACACCAGGTTGCCGCCCAGGAAGACAGCGTAGCCGGAGGTAGAGCGGCGAGTGTCCGGACACCTGCCCCAGTCCGCGTCAGTGTAGACGACGAGCTCGGTGGAGGAAGATCGCCGGTGAAGGAGGAGGCCGAAGTCGACGGTGCCGCGGAGGTAGCGAAGGATCCGCTTGAGAGCAATGAGGTGTGCTCCCGGGGATCATGCATATGGAGACATATCTGCTGAACTGCATAGGTGATGTCCGGCCGGGTGAAGGTGAGGTACTGCAGTGCTCCGGCAAGACTCCGATATGCAGTGGGATCTGTCACTGGGTTGCCTGCCGCCTCTGACAACTTGCCCTGTGTATCAACCGGAGTGGAGCAGGGGTTGCAGTCAGTCATCCCAGCTCGCTCCAAGATATCAAGAGTATACTGCCGCTGGTGAAGAAGTAACCCGGCAGGATGAGGCTCAACAGTGACCCCGAGGAAGTGATGTAGCACACCCAGATCCTTCATAGCAAACTCCTGCTGAAGAGCGGTGATGATGCGGCAGAGAAGTGACTCACTGGAGGTTGTGAGGACAATATCATAACATAGAGCAGCAGGTACGCAGTGTCAGTCCCATGGTGATAGATAAACAGAGACGTATCTGACTTGGCCTCCACAAACCCCAGTGTCAGCAGGAAAGCAGCAAACCGATGGTTCCACGCCTGGGGGGCCTGCTTGAGGCCGTAGAGAGACTTGTTGAGCCGACACACCATGTCGGGACGTGAAGAGTCAACAAACCCCGCCGGCTGGCTGCAGTAGACAGTCTCAGTGAGAATGCAATGGAGGAAAGCATTCTTGACGTCCAGCTGATGCACAGGCCACCCGCGAGTGAGGGCTAGCGAGAGCACCGTGCGAACGGTAGCCGGCTTCACCACGGGGCTGAAAGTCTCGTCATAGTCGACACCGGGGCGCTGAGTGAATCCCCGGAGAACCCAGCGAGCCTTGTACCGCTCGAGTGTGCCATCAGCCCGGCGCTTGTGTGTCCAGATCCATTTGCCGGTGACGATGTTGGATCCCGGCGGACGAGGCACCAGATCCCATGTGTGGTTGGCGAGGAGCGCCGCGTACTCCTCTTCCATCGCGTGACGCCAGTGAGGATCTAGTAGGGCCTCGCGGACGGAAGAGGGTACCGGAGAGATTTGCGAGTCCCCGGACATCGCTGCAAGAGCCCGGGGCGGCAGGGTACCAGCCGCGTGTCGCGTCACCATAGGGTGAACATGACGCGGGTGGCGGTGAAGCAGCGGGGGGTGGTACACCGGCGCCGCGACACGGGCATCCGGGGGCCTCGGCGGCGGTGTCGGGGTCGCCGGCGGAGAAGAAGCAGTCGACTCCGGTGAAGAAGGGGCCACCGGTGGGGACGTAGGCGGCGGCTCCGGTCGTGCACGGCGCTGGTAGACGAGCACCGGATGGGCGAAACGCGCAGGTGGTGCCGGAGTCGACGGCCCGGGCCCCGTGTCAGTCGTAGGAACGGGGGCTGACGCGTAAGGCGCACAGCGCTGGTAGACGAGGGTCGGCTGGGCGAAGCGCGCAGGTGGTCCCGGGGGCGACGTCCCGAGACCCGCGTCAGGCGGAGTGACGGGGGCCGGCCCGTGAGGTGACCCCGGCGAGCTAGGACACGGCCCCGGCGAAGGGCACGGTGGAGCAGTACCTGTAGGGGACAACCGAAAAGGTGGCTCGACCACCGCGTCAGTGGGAAACAAGGAGAAGAGGTCAAGATCCGGGGTGGACGGGGAAGTGGCTGTAGAGGAGAAGGGGAAGACAGACTCATCAAACACCACATGGCGAGAGATGATTACCCGACGAAAGGTAAGATCATAACATCGGTATCCCTTGTGATCCGGGGAGTACCCGAGGAAGACACAGAGAGTAGAACGAGGCGCCAGCTTGTGGGGAGCGGTAGCTGTGGTGTTAGGGTAACACGCACACCCGAAGACGCGAAGGTGGTCGTACCGAGGAGGGGTACCGAAAAGAGCGTGGTGTGGCGTGGGAGCTGGGTAGGCAGCGGAAGGAAGGCGGTTGAGGAGATAGGTGGAGGTGTGCAAGCTCTCAGCCCAGAAGCGCGCAGGGAGGGACGCCTGGAGCAGGAGGGTGCGCATGGTCTCGGTGGTGGTGCGAATCATGCGCTCAGCCTTGCCGTTCTGGGAGGAGGTGTACGGGCAAGACATGCGCAACTGGACACCGTGAGAAAGAAAGAAAGCACGGGAGGTGGAGTTATCGAACTCACGACCATTGTCGCACTGGACGACCTTGATGGTAAGGCCGAACTGTGTGGACACCCAAGCGAAGAAGTGGAGAATTGCGGGGAAAGCTTCAGACTTTGCACGTAGAGGAAAAGTCCAGGAGTAATGAGAGAAATCATCAAGCACCACAAGATAGAACTTGTAGCCAGAAATGCTGATGACAGGAGATGTCCAGAGGTCGCAATGAACAAGATCAAAGATGTGGGCCACCTGGGAAGAAGAACTATGAAAAGGAAGACGGACATGACGGCCCATTTGACACGCCTGGCACAAATGCTCATCGTGCGTCCGAGGACACCGAATGTCGGAACTACGACTGAGCTGCATCAGGGCATCACGACCAGGATGGCCGAGGCGCCGGTGCCAAGTGGTGGAGGAAGAAGTAGTGGCGAAAGCAGCTGACAAAGGGGTCGGCGAAGAAGACGAAGGAGACGTCGGGAAGCGAAGGGTGTAAAGGGGCCCCGTGCTATCACACCGAAGCAGAGGACGCCGGGAAGCCAAATACTTGACAGTGAGACCGGAAGAGTCAAACTCCACGGAACAAGAATTGTCAGCTGTAAACCAACGAATAGAAAGAAGGTTGTGAACCATAGAAGGGGCCACAAGAACATCAGGAAGACGAAAGGAGCCATGAGCTCCGGCGGCACCCACGGACGTGACAGGAAGGCATGACCCATTTGCGACCATGATGGACGAAGGATGAGAGGAAGAAGGAGGGTGAACGGAAGAGAGTATGCTGGGGTCAGGAATGGTGTGGTATGTGGCACCCGAATCGGCGATCCACTGTGGGCCGACAGGAGATGTCGGGCCCATAGTGCTGAAGGAGTGTGCCAAGGCCGCCGAGGTCCAACCGGCTGACCCGGGCGAGGCGCTGGAAGGTGTAGCCCACGGGAATGCGGCTGGGTGAAACCCTGGAGAGGCAGTAGCAAGCATGGCGGTGGCCGGCTCACCACCAGGAGCCTAGAAGGGCCACGGACAGAGGTGCCCCAACCACGGGTCGTGGAAGCCAGGACCCCCGCCACGTCCTCGTCCGCGACGACGGCGGCCGCCACGGCCCCCCCCACCCCCGCTCGGCCCAGGGGGAGCGGAGCTGGGACCCGCTGCCGGAAGATAGGACGGCAGCGGTGTCGGCGGGGCGGGAAAAAGGGTAGCACCCGCGCCGGCCCCAGGCATGTGGGGCAGGGCTGCCAGGGCTGCGGCGTCCGGTGGTGGCACGCCCAAACCAGCTGCGATAGCGGCCGGCGGAGGTGCAGCGTCGATGCCGGGCGGAGGCGGGGAAGAAGGAGAAGCCCGCGCCGTGGCCGTGCACGCGTGGAAAGGCTGCCGCGTCAGCCTGCAGCAGGCCAGCAGTAGCGGTGGCTGCGGCGGCAGCGGCGACGGCCGGGTCCGCGAAGAACAGGCCCGGCGGGGTCGCAGCGGCCGCGCCTGCGCCCCAGGCCGCGCGCATCCCGGCCCCCGCGCTCGCTGCCAGAGCGGCGGCGGCGCTGGGAGCGCTAGGGGCAGCGGTGGTCGGAAGTGGGGAAGAAGGGCCGGCGCCGAGAGAGGAAGGTCGAGGTCGCTGGTGGTCGGCCGCGCGCAGCAGGCCAGCAGTAGCGGTGGCTGCGGCGGCAGCGGCGATGGCCGGGTCCGCGAAGAACAGGCCCGGCGGGGTCGCAACGGCCGCGCCTGCGCCCCAGGCCGCGCGCATCCCGGCCCCCGCGCTCGCTGCCAGAGCGGCGGCGGCGCTGGGAGCGCTAGGGGCAGCGGTGGTCGGAAGTGGGGAAGAAGGGCCGACGCCGAGGGAGGAAGGTCGAGGTCGCTGGTGGTCGGCCGCGCGCACCCCGGCCCCTGCGCCGGCGTCCAGACGACCCGCAGGAAGAGGCGGCCGCCGCTGGAGCAGGTCCGCGCGGGTGCGTGGGGAGGAGGGCCGCCGCTGGAGCATGGCCGCGCGGGCGCGTGGGGGAGGAGGAGCGCCGGGATCCATCGTCGGCGGCGGCGTTGGGGTGGCACTGGGAGGCGGCGGCGGCGCTTGGGTGGTACTGGGAGGCGGCGGCGCCTGCCTCCTGCGGCCAGCTGCAGTGGGGAAGGGGTGGGAGGGAGAGGAAGGAGTGGAGAGGAGGGCTACCAGCCATGGCTGCCGGCGGCGGCGGCGCCAGGCCCCTGGCGGCGGGCAGGGCAGGGGAGGGAGAGAGGAAGCCTAGCTGGATACCATGTTGGATAATGTGGTTCATTCCATAATGGGCTAACCCTAGAAGGGTATAGTTTCCATACATGGGCCACATGGGCCTTGCCTCATGGGCCTATATACTCCAACAATTCCCTTGAGGTCCATAGACACAAGCCAACCACCATGTTTGTCCATTCTCCTGAGAAAACTGAACTGAGACACTGGTTGTCTCTTCGCCAAACTCCTGATACTCTGACGTGTCGTCTCCAGGACACCAGGATTCCCCCACTTGCTCCAACTGATGGGGCCACCACGAAATCTAAGAAATCCGAACCTAGAGCAGATAGGACTCTTTGAGACATATCTGAGATTTTTGTCTCCTGGATACAAACGATGTCAGCCCGAGAAGTATCCACAAAAGTGCGCACTGAGTCTTGTCTTGTGGTGGAATTTAAACCCTCACGTTCCAAATTAAAATTTTGCCAGGTTCCATTGACTGAAGAAGTAAAATCGACCAACAAAGAAAGAAACACAACAACCAGAGCACTAATAGGCTAACTCAACAATTCCTCATCGGCCCCCTGTCCAAAATCATCAGGCAAGGACCAGTTGAACAGGGCTGTCAAGGCCTGCAGATGTGAATCAGACAGCTTGTGTCCAAATAATTTCGCATATTCACCCCGGGCTTGTTGATCAATTCCTTCATTTTCATTAATGATGTCCAGAGCACGCACGACCTTCTTCCTTTTTCTTCTTTCTAGATCGTTGCTACTGCGTGGTGTCTCACCAGGTGGTTGGGTCTTGCGCCTTCGCTTGTTGATTGCCGGCACCGGGAGTAGGCCACCAGCCCGGCGAGTGAGCTTGTTGAGGAAGGCGACTCGAGCATCAGGCGGAGGAGAATGGGGGCGTCCATCCAGGGGCGGAGTCTCTCTAGGATGTCGACGCCGTCGGGGGTTAAGGACGCTGGCGGGGCCGGGGATGGAGCTGCCTCTGCAGCTGCCACATCTCCAGCCGGCCTGGCCCCTCCAGGGATGTTGACGCCAGCGGGGGTTGAGGACGTGGGCGAGGCCGGGGATGGAGCTGCATCTCCGGCCAACCTGGAGTTGGCCTTGGTGGCAGTCGCCTTTGAGGAAGAGCCTCCGAACCGGCGAAGATCGCGGCGCCTGGTGTAGACTTTGAGGGGCTGAGCCTGCCCCTTGGATTGGGGTCGGGACGCCGTGAAGGTGACCGCCAAGGAAGAGGATGGTGGAGGAGTCCGTGGCGAGGCCGGCAACTCCGTTGCCTCGTCACAGGGGAAGAGCAGGGGCGATCTAGGTGAGGCCGGTAAATCCGTTGCCTCACCGAGGCCCAGACCCGGAGCTTAATGTTCTTTGAGCAACGTCTTCAGGCCTGGTTCTTCTTCAGGCCCAGAAAAACTCGCAGGCCCAATTGTACCACTCGACTGTGGTCCATGGATTAAACAATCTTCCAGTTATTCCTGGGCGTCACGATTTGCAACCGGAGGAGCCGCCTCATCCACAGAGCTTTCACAACCATCTTGGTGTTTTTTTTGTAAGGAGATGTGTAGGATTTTGAGTGCTGCATTTTTTTTTTGAACAAGCTTATGAATGCATTTTGGAATCATTGGGTTTAATTAGTTTTTAGGGTCACTGTCCTTATTTGTTTTACATAATTTTTGTATACATAAATTAGTTAGTTTTATTGGTTCCATTGCATTCGTCAACTATGTGATGCTATGTTACTTTATGTTATTTCGAGAGAACAAAACCCTATTCGTTTGTGGCATGTGAAAGAATCCTTACATCGAAGCTAGCTTGTGGGAAGCTGAGGGTAGAAAGCTGCTAACAACAGTTAAAATATGGTGAAAATAAACCATCATTGATATTCTCTTGCCTTGGTCTATATACAATCAAGTTAAGCCTAGTAAGGCCTATTTGGAACACAGAACTTTCACAGGAACCTTACAAGAATCAGTTCATTTTCACAGGAAAAACACAGGAAACAGGATAAAATCCTGCAGTCCAAAGAGGGCCTAAACCAGATTACAGAATGATCTTTGCCAGCGCTGGTCAAAGCATCATCATTACCCATCCTTTTCTAACTTGAATGGGCTTTAATATGCCTTTTTTGTTTCTTAACCAGGTATTCTCACCACAGTTGCATTATTTAACTAGTACCTAGTGTAAAGGCTTGCATTTTATATGACTAAGTATAGATTATGTAAGATATGCTAAATACCTAGCCCTCTTGGGCATTAAATAATCGTTTCAGCAAATGGCCTACAAATCCTCTAAACAGGTAGGAGAGCTGCAATTTTGAGTTAGTGATAGATGAATGTACAGCACCTTACATAAGGCTGGGAAAAGAAAGCAAGTGACCTGAAAACCACGTTGTTTTGTGCAAAAAGTGCAAATTAAAATCCTGACTAGCTGATTCTGTTCATCTTTTCTTTGTTAACGAGCAGCTGCTAGCTTCTCTTCATAAGTTGTTGAAACACTATGGAAATTGTCGCATAGTTATACTCTAAACCTAGTTGATTCTGCTCCCTCCATACCTTCTAGTTTAAGAAGACACCCCTGTATGAGTAACGGTTATCCTATTCCCTTTATCTACTCTACTTTGTTGGGAAGCACATGTAAGGAAATTTCTCATTTTCTTTAATCGGTATGTGTTCCACGCTTGAGGATTTTAACTCTTTGGAGCGAAGCCAAGCAGTCCTTTTCCACTAGGTATTTTCAAGCGGAAAGTGATCAGCTAGCTTGAGATTTTCTTTAGCAAAAGGTGGACAAAGAAAGGAAAAAGGCGAATGAAAAGTAGCACCAAGGTCAATATAACTTTAGCCTTGCCATGAATATGCAAATGATTCATCCAAGAATTTCTGGAAAGAAAAAAATTGAAAGAATAAAAGTGCATCGTCAACAATTAATTTGCATCTCATGCATGTACGAGCTGAAAAAAAAAATCTGAAATTTCTTGTATGGTTCCCAAGAGCTACCGACAGTATTCCACATTTTTGCCTCATTTATTTTGTAGAAAAAGATCAACCATGACTCACATATACAAAAAAGTCGAGCTACATGCATGTACAGATAAAGACAGCAACTTTTAAATGAAAGGAGGTAAACTCCTAGGATGTACTTTCTCTAGCCTATACATTATGCTGTAATATAAATTCATTTTTTCTTTTTCATGTACTGCAGTATCTTTTACTGATGAGCAGTTATCAGTATTGATCTCTGTTTCATCATAAGAATGTACCTACGGAAAACACCTCCACATAGCCTTCAAATAAATCTGTGAAGAAACAATTGTGTTTTCTAGGCTTCATTAACTCAGCTTTCTGCTAGTTCTCTGTTCCCTGCATGCTGAAACATGTTGCCTAGATATTCTCAAAAGACAAGGACATTCTCTGCAAATCCTTGTCATACAAATCTGATACTACCTGCAGATGTTGCTGTGGCTGCAGATTTTGAGACCAGGCTGCACAGAGGCCCTCTATGTTGAATTGGCTCTCGGCTTTGATAACATCTTCGTACAGTGACTGGCTAAGATTCTGCATGGTTGCAGGTGTGTCCGTGAATGTTCCATGGAGCAAGTCAGGCCACTTGAGTTCTTCCTCAAGGTGAACTTGGCTATTTTTATCTGGTGTTAAATCTGTCCATGGGAAAACACTACTTTCCAGAAGTGAACTTGTGCTTTGCAGCTCAAATCCCAAGCCGTTGCTTCCGCTGCTTCCTCTACTGCTGCTGCTGCTAGGATTAGCAGTTTCCCAGTAGAATTGGGTATTCTGAAGGCCAGTGCCTCCCGAGTGTGGATTGTCGGGTGACCTATTGAGCCCTGTTGATGTTGAGAGAGTTGATGGTGAAACTGGTGGCATCACAGTGGAAATGGTGCTGCCACTTGACTCATTCTGGTTGAACCAGAATGAATTGTTACTACCACCATTCTTGTTGCCAAATTCATTGTTGTAGCACATCAGCTGCTGGAAAGGGAAATTTGGAATTGGGCCTGTTGGGCGGCAGCTAGTGAGGTTTTCATGACCAGAAACAAGCTGGTCAAGGAATAACTCCTTCGGCGGCACCCTTAGATGTGCCAAGCTAGTAGTTTCTTTGCGATGCTTACCGAGCACTGGCAGCAGCTCTGGTGATTGTGCTGTCTCGCTGAGAAGATGGCTCAAGTTGCCAAGTGCACCACCACTTGAAGGGTCAACATCACTGGACTCAGAGGTTCTCTCAGTACTGATTGTTGGAGCTGCTTTGCTGTGTTCAACTTCAGCAAGGGGCTTGTGGGTGTTGGGGTCGATGCCTTTCTGCCGGAGCTTCTTTTTGATGCTTGAGTTCCAGAGATTCTTAATCTCGTTATCAGTTCTTCCAGGCAACCTTGTTGCAATCTGAGACCACCTGTTCATTGATGTGAAAAAAGCATAGTTAAATTAAGCTTGCTTGAAAGCAATTGGTGCAAAATTCTGTCTGTGATTTGGGCTTAACTTTACCTGTTTCCCAGTACAGCATGAAGTTCAATGATAAGGTCTTCCTCCTCCTGAGAGAATGCACCTCTTTTCAGGTCAGGCCTCAGGTAATTTATCCACCTCAGCCTGCAGCTCTTGCCACACCTCTGAAGCCCTGCCATCATTAATTGAGCAGGTATGAGAAGAATGGGATGGTCTTGGAGAGGAACAGGAAACAGTGGAAATGGATAATTGAGAAGATAGAATAAAGTGTGCAGGATTTGATTGTACCTGCAAGCTTCGGAACAGTGCTCCAGCAGCCATGCCCGTGCTTGGTTATGTGGTTCATGAGCTTCTCATCTTCCTCAGGAGACCAGAGCCCCTTCCTCAGCTTCTGCTTGTAACAGCAGGAGTGCCTCCCCATTGAAAGCAATGCTGAAACTGAAGCTGAGCTCTGTAATCTGCACACCCCACAGCTTGAGGAGCAGCACGGAATTCTTCACAGGTAATCCTCTGGTTCTAATAACCCCTCTCAACGATTTATGGCTCTAGGGTGGGATGATTGTGGAGGAGCTATATGGGCTCCTACAGTGGCGTGTGACAGAGTGGAGCTTGTGGGAGAACGGCAGCAACTAGTGGCTACTGATATCAGGATTTGGAGGAAGGCACCGGTAGGCTTAAGGGCACTCTTCTTTTTCTTTGCAGACCTCCCTCCTCAATTGCACCCCTTCTTTTAAAGCTGGTGGTTGTGGGAGCCTTAGGCTCTTAGCCTTTCCCTTGCTTCTCTGTAAGCGTGTGTGTCCTTATGTCTTATCAGCCCCTAGAATCTATGTCCCTTCAACCGTCGGTGGGCTTCAACACCTGTACCTTTACTTGTCCCTGATATGCTATTACTGCGAAGTCATTACCATAAACTATTATAAGGAACTCCCGATGGTTCGTCCTTCCTATATCAAGAAGTTATTACTTTGTACTCAAGTCAGTTAAGTGAAAGAGGTTTGTCAAAGTTACATGATTCGGAAAAGGATTGATGTTCTTTTTCTTGTAGTGAATGAATGTGACCTGGAGCAGCTAGTCTGTCACTGCTGCTATGAACCTTTTCCCCCGCAACCTCTGCATCAGATGTATTCCATGCTACGTTGTACCAGACCCAAGTTATCATCTTTTGTTTTCGCAGAGAAAACTCTGGATCACTTCTTACCTGGAGCAATAATTGGGAGGCCGGATCAAATATTTGCATTCCAGGACAGAGAGCATCTTCCTTTTCTTTGTCTCCACCAGCCAGCGAAGCAAATTTTCTTTAGGACCTCCAGGATCCAATCAGAAATTTTTGCTCCAATCCAAAGAAAAAGCATGCTGGCGCCTCTGAAGATGAAGATGTTCGCAGTCAGCTGAGAGAATCAGACCTTCTGTACAGATGATTGCATCGGCTGTGGTATGCTTTCTTCATTGGCTGCCAACGTGCATCCGCAACTGCAAAATGCACATGTTCAGTAAACCTTGGTCTGGAGAGTATAGAGATATGTTGGTTGTTGGATATTTTTATGGTTCTGGTGCGAAAACTTCGATACTATCAACTATGTCATGGTTGGGAGACAGAACACTAGGGGTATAATAGTCTCAAATGAGGTGGCTAACCCTAGCATTTTATTTGTTATCCTCCCCTGCCTGCTGTCTGCTAAAAGAAGTGTCTTGATTCATGACACGAGAAGATTGGAAGATGCAATGGCATCCTCATAGTGCCCATGTGCCATGTGGATACTGTTCTGATTAAACAAGCGGAATCGATTATGCATTGTTGATTGAACGTTTTATAATCAAATGGTGATCTGTACAACTCTGCTTTTCCCTTGATGCTCAGAAGCTTCCTTTGTTCTCTTGTGAAGATTTTCTGGGGTTTCATTTCATTTTCATAGCCTTTTGAGTTTTGCCAGAGCGAACAAATAGAAATGTGACGCGTGTTTGGCACAACTGCACACAATTATGAAAAAAACTGGCCTGCATAAGATTTCTCATAATTCTGACAATGTATGTATTCCTTGAAGTGTGAGGTGTTTGGTCATTCATGAATTTGCCCATCACTCACTGTCGCGATTTTCTAAGAGCACCGCCCTTTCCTCTCGCTACAGATGCATGCATAGGGAGTACGATTGGATCAGCGACGGACTATCTAGACGGAAAGGACGTGCATTATTTCATTTTTTTCTCATTTGTTTTATTCATCATTTGCGTCTCGGATTCCATTTATTTAGAAGAGGATGGCAATTATTAAAGGCGCGCTTAGACGAAAATAGACCCGGTGAGAAAAAGAAGGTGGTCATCTGCAGGCCGCCCATTGGGAGGGAGAGGGGGTGTGGACACGGGAAAAGCTGGTTTGACAAGAGGGGCATCTTTGTGGGGTCCTGCTCCTGGGGTCCATCCCAAGCTCCCTAATGGCTAATGCAGTACCCTCATCAATGATTAGGCCAGTGGTTACTGTGGTGAGGCAGCATTTGGTGTCTACCGTCCGGAGGGAAATGCAATTATTTTCAAGCCCCTTTCAACTTTTTGAAACGTCAGAAACTGAGCGTTTTAATTAATTAGCAATTAATCACAATAGAAGGGTGGACTTTTCTTTGCTTGTTGAACTTTGAAGCAGCTTTAGTTTTTTCAAATCTCAACTCAGTTGTAAGATATATAACTTTTTTTTTATAACAAACAAGTTAGTTTTATTCTAAAACAGAGGAAGTAAGCAACTAACCCAACATGAGCAGCTCATTAATTTTGAGCCACTTCGACCTAATCTTTCATCAAATAAAGTCGACCATGTTTGAGTCTCAACCTACTCCCTCCGTCCGTAAATAAATCAGTTCCTAGAATCCGTGCTAGTCAAATTTTTTTTAAGTTTAACTAAGTTTGTAGAAAAGAGTAACAACATTTATATAATATAAATGAGTATATTATGAAAATATACCCCCTGTTCGGCTGAGCTTATCAGCACGGCTTATCAGCCGTGGAACAGTGTTTTTCTCTCACAGCAAATCAGCCACATCCGGCTTATAAGCCAAAAAAACAGCCTGCCGAACATGGCCATATTGTATGCTATATCTAATGATACTGATTTGACACCATAAATCTTGACTTTTTTTTCTAAAAATTTGGTCAAAGTTTAAAAAGTTTGACTTAAAGACAAGTGTAAAAATCTATTTATTCAGGGACAAAAGGAGTGGTTTTAACCTAACTATGTTTGAGTAGCACGAAAATTTAGGTGTCACAAAGAGAGTAAGTTTTTTTACAGCGATTTTGCATAGCAGGTGACCATTTCCGCTGAATCAACCGATCAACCATATAAGGGTCCGTTTAGTTAGAAGATGTTAAAGTTTAACAAATAGTGTAGCACTTTCATTTTATTTGACAAAAAGTTTCTAATTTTAGACTAATTAGGCTTAATAGATTCGTCTCGTAAATTACTCATAATCTGTACCGACATACATGCAATTAGTTTGCATTTAATACTCCATACATTTGCCACAACATTAATGTGATGGAAGTTAAACTTTAACATTAATAAACCAAACAGGCCCTAGACTTACTCCTACTCTGAAAGTCAGTGCGATTAGACGGAGGTATACAGTACGAGTGACCCACGTACAGTACATATACAGTACTGAAAAGTGTGGGAGCAGAGGAGCACGCACGGACCGATAGCAACAGTACGTACGCGAACGTCCTCACGCACACACGACACTACAACTACAATAGACCGCCGCACGGCACGGGGCGCCCGCCCCGCCTCGGCCTATCGGCAGCGGCGACGCCGTCGGCAGGGCACGGGCACGCGCGCGCCCGCCGGAGATATCCAATCCACCCGTGCGTCGTCCCGCCCCACCTGCCACCTAGCTCGTATCGTATGCGCTCGATCGTACGTAGCCGACGGCCGGCCGGAGTGAATCAGAAAAGGGAGATCCAGGGACCACGGCGCCGCTGGGCGTGTGCGTGACAACTAATAGCCCATTCCGGCCGCGCACTCGACGACGCCTCTCCATCCCGCTATTAATAATGCTATATATATATATATATATATATATATATATATATATATATATATATATATATATATATATATATATATATATATATATATACGGCAGCGCTATTCTACACCCTAGGTGTAGAATATTATTCTACACCACAAGTTAAAATTGAACTGAAAAAATACTGAGTACTACTGAACCACGTTCTGTATCAGTCAGTACTACATCCAACACCTCGAAAATACTGAAACACGAGTACTGAACAGTACTGAATGTTGTTCAGTATAACAGCTTGGTGTAGAATACTATTCTACACCTAGGGTGTAGAATAGCGCGTGTATATATATATATATATATTACACACACGTGCTACTCTACACCCTAGGTGTAGAATACTATTCTACACCAAGCTATTATACTGAACAAAATTCAGTACTGTTCAGTACTCGCGTTTCAGTATTGTTCAGTATTTTCGAGGTGCTGGGTGTAGTACTGACTGATACTGAACATGGTTCAGTAGTACTCAGTATTTTTTCAGGTCAGTTTTGACTTGTGGTGTAACTGAGCAGAAAAAATACTGAGTAGTACTGAACAGTGTTCAGTATCATTCAGTACTACACCTAGGATCACGAAATACTGAAACGCAAATACTGAACGATACTGAGTTCTGTTCAGTATGATAGTTTGGTGTAGAATAATATTCTACACCTAGGGTGTAGAATAGCGCTGCCGTGTGTATATATATATATACACGGCAGCGCTATTCTACACCACAAGCCAAAACTGACATAAAAAATACTGAGTACTACTGAATCGTGTTCAGTATCAGTCAGTACTACGCACAGTACCACAAAATACTGAATAATACTGAAACGTGACTACTGAACATTACTGAATTTTGTTCAGTATAACAGCTCGGTGTAGAATAGCGTGTGTATATATATAGGGAGAGTATACTCTATAGCTAGCTACAAAATAAGTTATTTTATAGCCACCTCTATTTACGATAATTTTATATACTAATTTACGACAACGTCAGTATATATTTACGATAGTTGAATTAATATAGTACATGATGATATTTACCATAATGTTATAGTAAATCACATAGTAAGGAGTTACTATAATCTCGTAAATTAGCATAGCAATTATCGTAACTCAAAGTGGCTACAGAATAAGTAATATATATATATATATATATATATATATATATATATATATATATATATATATATATATATATATATATATATATATATATATATATATTTGTTTACGTCGTCCGACATGCATGGGTGTGAATGTAATGATCGCCGGGGGTGAAGGTGAAGGTGAAGGGAGGAAGGAAGACGACGATGTGTGAGGAAGGGGCTAAGGCGCGCGTCACTGTTGGCGGCTTGGCGCATAAAGTCGACAAGGGTCGCCGTCAGCACCGTTTTGGTTGCTTGCGTGGTGCTAGCTGTCTGTGCCTTGTACGTATGCCCACATGCCCAGGCGCGTTTTCAATGAGCGTGCGAGTGCGAGTGATGAGGCTCGGATACAGCTTGGAACCTTCTTCTTCTTCTTTTTTTTTTTGGCCAAGGTTGTTTAATAAACAATCGTGTCTTGTCACTTCCAGCGCTTAGTACTTTGGCCTAGCCCGGAAATGGTCAATACAGGTGATAATACAAGTTCTAATCTATCACTGTAAGTTGCATGGGCGCGACAGCTGTTTCCTTCGAAAGTCTTGATGGATTTGTGATGTACGTGAGTCAAGTAACCATAGAAAATACTCAATTTGTTTCAAATTATAAGAGGTTTTGGCTTAGATACGTTGCTTTTACTATGCATCTAGATATAGTGTATATCTAAGTACGTAACAAAAATCATGAATCTAGAAAAGCCAAAACCTCTTATAATTTAGAACGGAGGGAGTAAGTATCACACAAAAAATAAAATAAATTAATAAGTAGTAATATGGAAAAATTAAATCACTGTCGGGTAATCAACAAGCCAACAGTGATAATAGGTATATCAATGTCGGCTTAAGTACTGAGCCAACAATGTTGCTCAAATCAATACTGTCGGTTGCAGTCCCAAACCGGTAGTGATCATAAGTATATCATCACTACTGCCAGCTTAAGTATTGAGCCGACAATGTTGATTTGAGCAACACTACCAGTTGCTGTCCCAAACCGGCAATGATAGGAAAGCCACGTCACTGCCACTTTCCTTCTACCGGTTCTGTTTTCGGCAGTGATAGGGTGGGTTGAACCAGCAGTGAAGGGCTCCTTTGAGACAGTGGTGCTAAAACTTGAATGTACCACAGTCAACTTAACTGTCCTAAGTCATAGTATGATCTGAGTTATACATAATGTAGGTTGGGATTTGTATTTGGATGAATATGAAGTCCATGAGGGCTTAATTATATGTCCAAATCTATCAAATTCATTTGATTTGCCAATGATTAAATATGAGAGTGTAATTTTCGCACATATCATAGGGTATTATGCTAGGCCTATGTGTGAAACCACGTGCTACAAACTCTCATTGTTCACCACGTTACTTCTAAAAAGAAACGTCATGAGAGAAGACATTAACATGGTAGCATTTCACATCATTGAACGAGAGCATTTCTTCATAATTGCCACCTTTTAGTTTGACCCAATTTGAGTGTGAAGACACTCCGCCTAGGACTTTTGGTCTTGATCAAATAAGGTTATAACACCCTAGGTGCCATAAAAAACTCAGAGTGTCACTAAACATCTCTTCCCTCAGGGTATAAAAACTGACAACAAAAACCCACATGCAAAATAAAATGTGGAAGCAATAACAACAACAACAACACTATGATTATATAAGGTTCCACCACAAATGTTATGAAACCATGAAGGTTCACCATGAGTTTAATTCTAAGTTTATTACACAAGGAAAAACATCGTTATCATCACTAAGTGTGGATGAAGCAATGGAGATGTGCCGCTAATCCCATTCCTTAAAGTAAAGCATCCAAATCAAGCATATGGAAAGATAATGGAGTGAGAATAAATCTCAGCAAGCAAATTGTCTGAATATGTTATTCAAACCATAAGTTATTATGCATTGATTTGACATGGAAGATATGATAACATAAGAAAATAATAATTCATAGTCAAATTGTTTATCCCATGACATCGCCGTAAAGAAATAAACAACATTACGATATTCAATAAATAAACTATCTCTACAAATAAAAAAACTCCTCATGTCCACAACTTCAATACAAGTAGATCTCAAAGAGTGCAAATGAAATGCATATGCATGTCCACTGCCTCCAAACATAAATAACATATAAATCACTTTTAGCATCTCCAAGAGTTTGCCAAAATTCACTTGGCAAATATCGTGATTTGGCAAGTTGCTAAAATATATGGCAAGTGAAAAAATAGACTCTCTCCAAGAGTTTGCCATTTGGACTTGGTAAAATAAGAAGAGGCCCGCTAAGCGAACGAAGAGCCCCGCTAAGAAACGAAGAGCCCCGCTAAGCGAACGAAGAGCTCCGCTAAGAAACGAAGAGCCCCGCACGTGAAGCCGGATGCGCGCTCATGCTCAGCGTGCAAATATGCGCGTGGAGGGGGGAGATTTGCCAAGTTGCTAAAATTTACCAAGTTGGATGCTAAACTGTTGGAGCACAATTTTTCCTGTTTTGCCAAAAATAGATGGATGCCAAGTTGATTTGGCAAACTCTTGGAGATGCTCAGCCTGCACCACTGTTTTCCCTAAAATAGCAACCAAACAACCAATCAACTGTAGGAAACCTCTTTCACTATTTTACTGCAGACAAATCACTTGTCCAAAAAATACAAAACTTTGTCAAAATATAGAAAACAACATCCGACAAACATACATAACTGGTGATATACTGATCCAAAATTTATGATCTTTAAAAACCCAAAAATCATAAGAAATTTCATACAACTTTCATAGATCATTCCATGAGATTATAGACTTAGGATATCATAAAACTGAATGCATCTAAATTGTTCGAAAGGTTGACAACACAACTGCATCATCAAAACAACAATCATATCACCCAAACCATGGGGTCTATAAAGGTCATCTCTATGTCAAAAGAAAGGTACTAAAGTATGCTATTGTAATATAATTTTTCTATGATTTTTAGCGCATAAAAACAACCTTAAACATCACCCAATCCATGATTACGCAATCTGAGAAAACAGTAGAGCTTGATTACAAGATTAGAGACCCTAACCCTGTCAAGTAATCAAACAATTACGCTAAGCCCTAAGATAGATTTCCAAGCAAAACATTGGGGAAAAATGATATTACCCTCCCCCTCCAACATTGAGTATGACGAAGACTCGCAACGATTGACCTCTCATTTTCCCTTCTCCCTCGCAACATCTCCATAGTTACACCTCTCACCATCTAGAAAGACAAGAGATGCCTAACCGGTTGAAAGGATCTAGATGGATAGAGGGGGTGAATAGCCTATAAAAAATTCTCTACAAACTCACAAACACTAGAGCAAAGTAGTTAGTAAAATAATAAATCTTAATAGCCACTACTTTGCCTAGCTATATGTCACCCAAAGCAAGCCCATACACAATTCTAGTAGCAACTTAATTCTACTTCTAGAGCACACAACACAAGGCTAGCAACTACACAAGGCTACTTAGCTAGCTAAACAAGGAGAGCAACTAAACTAGCTACTGAACTAACTAAAGCAACAACTAACTAGAGGGCTACAATGCAAGCAACTACCACACAAGCAATGTATGAATATAAATGCACAAGTGTAGTAGTCAATACCGTTTATAGGGCTTTCATCAATGTAGTAATAATACTACTCCTATTGAGTAAATAGTGAATTAATTAAGTGTCTATTTAGCTCATTTAATCATGTTTGATTTGATTTTGTGTAGACCGTTTAGACGATTTTAACGGTTTAGTCAGTTTTAAACATTCGAATTGTTTAATTCACCATTATAGACTAAATGACACTGGTGGATTATGTCTACCATTAAAGCGTTGTTTAAATTAAATAGTTGTTTTGGCAAATAATGAGCAAAAACAAAAAGGAAAATCTAAGGATTCAAGGGCTTGTCCACGAACCCGCAAATATGCTTAATTTGTTTTGGTTCCGTGCATTCTAAAATTTAGCCTCCTTGCAGGTTCGCACATATTAGCAAGATAATACTTTATATCTTTTTTTTGAAAGCTAATAATCATGTGCTCCCTCCATCGAAAATGATGCAACTCTAGAACAGCGCTATGTTAAAGTATATCAAATTTGACCAAATTTATATTAAAAAATAGTTATATTTTACGGTACTAAATAGATACAATTAGATTCATTATGAAACATATTTTTATAGTATACTTATTTAACGTCATAACTATTATTTTTTTATTATATGTGGTTAAATTTTAGATATTTTAACTAAGAATACATCTAGAATTGTATTCTTTTAGAGATAGAGAGGCAGTATATCAGAACTGCAGTGTGGAGCTAAGGGCGTACCTAATGGGTAGCTCATGCCGAGGCGGGGGAGAGAACGGAAAAGGAAGATAGCAGCGAGCGATAAGAGCTATACTCGTACGTGCCCAAGTGCCCACTCACTCCAGCAAATGCTCTGATGACATGTTTGATTGCCCTAGGGCATGTGTTGCCTCCACGTCAAATATACATTTAAATGGCTTGTTGGAGACGCCCTAATTGTAGGCACAAATCATCCTCCAGCTAATTCAGTAGCATTTGATGGCTATCCCTAGTTAATTAGGGAGTACTCGATCGATATGACAAGGAGTAGAGTACCAATCAGTTAGGTTCCTAGCTAGCTAGCTAGCTACGTTTTCTACTCCTGGGAATATATATGCAGCAAGCACGTACGTGCGTATCCATGCAGAATCCGTAGCAGTCAATCTTGTTACGCCACGCAGTAATCACAATTCACAAACGACGACCTGACAGGCAGAAAGATCAGAGTTAGCTAAAGCGGTCGTAGTATGTCATGGCGACAGAGTCATGAGTACACGTAACGCAAGAATGACCACCACACCTTAATTAACTAGCACTATACGGAGTAGAGCACGCGCTTAGTTCGGTAAACGACATCGACCTGGAGTATACTAAGTTGGATCCGTGCACGTACGCCAACTACTCATATCGGCAGTTCGGCAGGGCCTAGTTGAACTGGACGACCAGCATGAACCTTTATTGTACTTCCTCCTTTTCCTCCGTTGCAAGTTACAAGACGTTTTGGCTTTTTTATATACATTGTCTTATCATGTGTCTAGACACAGTGTATATCTAAATGCATGACAAAGGTTATAAATCTAGAAAACCAAAACGTCATATAATTTAGAACAGAGGGAGTACATACGTGAAACGGTGGTCCTTCTAGCCTCATTTTTCTTTGTTCGCTTCAACTCTAGGTTTATGTCTTTCTAATGTTACAGCTGCATTTTGTCATGTTACGTAGACACTCATATATATATGTACATTTATTATGAACAAACACACACTCTCTTCTGATGAGCATATTGGAAAGACTGAGACTTAAGCCGACAGATATCGAGATTGATGAAGTCACCACATGCACCTCGCTATAAACACGTCACTAGCACTGAAAGAATAATATTATTGTTAAATCCTAAAATAAATTTAGGAAAATGTGTGAGCACAGATATCAAGTTTTGAGGACTTAAATCCAGATTGGATAGATGGGAAAGTTCTACTTCAAGAAAGCAAGTTCTACTGCAGAAACCCGATCACCTAGGCTACACTCAGCTCATGGCATCTTGCACGGTGCACGGATGCACCTTGGCCTCGTTTTGCGACTTTGTCACACTTGCGGTGTATTTATTTTAGTTTGCCAACATAGTTTGTACTTTCATATATACTTATTAATTAAGCTATTTAATTTGGGTACGGCGATCTTCTTTGCATGACTTGGATTAAACATTGTGATTGTCTTTGTGCATATAGCTTACTAATTTTCTTCTTAATACAAAGGTCTATTATGCCTATTATTGATGAATATCTCTAATTGGCATCATATATATTCTAGGGGTGAAACGGTATATATAGGCCATGTTTGGATCCTATAGTCTAAAGTTTAGTTGACTAAAAAATAGACTAAAATATCATACCACTTTAGCTCACTTTTGTGATCTATAGTTTTTGTGAGGTTGGCTAAACTTTAGACAGTACTTTAGTGGCTAAACTCCAAACCATATGGTCTAGACATGGGCATAGCCTATCATATCATATACAATCAGAAATGAGTCACATGCATAACTAACAATTAGTGCGCGGCACACCAAGCTTTGCATGTACCCATTTCTGAAAAGGAAATTAAAAAAAGGAAGTTGGGAGTGATTGTGTGAACCAACCTATATACTACTGTGTATGACAAGTATGCTACTCATACTTGTATATGTTTTGCGCACGTCTGCTATCTAAAGAGGAAGAGGGAAGAATGATGAAAGAAGGATGCAAACGTCTAGAAGGAATGGCGCTCCAACTCTTTGGCTCCAGAAATTGGAAGAATCTGAAGAGATTAGGAGTGTAAAGTCATCATGTGTTGCCTTTCTTTTGAAGTTGGTTTTAGTTTTCTGTGATGTGAGATCTGTGAACTAGTTGTGCTGTTATCTTCTATTGTAAGATCACGGTTTATTGTCAGGTCAGGTCCGCCTAGTGGAACCGTGGGCTCAGCCCCATTCATGTATGTTTTAAGCTCTAAGCATTCACTGGTAAATGTGAAGGCTGGGATACTTATTCCGTAATCTAAAAAAAAATATGTTTTGCGCGCGTGTTACAGTTAAGTGGCACTATCAGAGGCCCCGTTTAACTGGTAACCCGTCAATTAATCAAGGCATGCAGCGCGCGTCCGTCCGTACGCGGCTCCGATGTGAAGCCGCACCTTCCGCCATGTTGATCCATCTATCAAACGGCGGTTTTCAGTCGTAGTGCACTGTACCATATCATGCACACACATACAAGCTTTTACGCTGCGGCGGGCACACTGACATGGTATATATATCGTTTGCTATATGTGTCCTCACAGTACGTACGTTACGTGTATCCTCCTTAATCGATTAATTAATCTGCAGGATGATCTAGCTCGTACTAATACTTGTCATACATATCGAGCGTGTAATAATATATATAATAATAAAATAGTACGTTTTGTGCCTCACGTCGCTTCACTATCATCTTACGATTGCGATTACTTATCGATTCCGAAACACGGGCAAATCTTACAACTATTATTACCGACTGGGCAGCAGGCTAGCTAGCTACATATATCGTACATGCATGCAGTACTCACAGACCAAACGACGACCTAGATCGCGAGAGCTACTCTAACTGTATCTGTATGTCTGTAGAGATAGGTTGGCCCGTTGTTGGATGACAGGCAGCATGGCGACAAAACGGGGGCCATTTGCTGCTATCCGGTGTAGAGCCAGAACAAGGCAAAACCAGACCCCCCCTAAACCCGCCGACAGTCAGCATCGGTCGGGCGGTCGGGTGAGGCAGTGTTTTGACGGTGTAAAAGTTGGTTTAAAGTTTCTATAGCACTTTTCGTTGTTATTTGGTAAAATTTATTTAATTATGGACTAACTAGGTTCAAAAGATTCGTCTCGATATTTACAGACAAAATGTGTAATTAGTTATTTTTTTACCTATATTTAATACTTTATGTATGTGTCCAAAGATTCGATGTGACGGAGAATCTCGTAAAATTTTTGGAAGTTTGAAGGAAGTAAACACTGCCCGAGCCTTCTTCGTCTCTCCATCTGGTCTCGTGCACATAATTATATTATAACTAGTAAAATGTACCCGTGAGACCGTGACACACTCTAGCGAGGTGCGTGCCATCGATCATGGCGAGACATGGAATGGTACGCAACGCAGCATTCCAGCATACATAATGCATGTATACGGCGGAGTACGTACATGTATACGCTCGCCCGGGCACGTACTATGTGGCAGCGCCGTTTTTCATCACACTGATACACAACTAGCATGTGTGTGGGCATTTCTACCACCCTGTTCGTTTCGCTGGATCAGCGGAATCAGCAACTATCCAGCAGTGTTTTTCTCTCACAACAAACCAACGAACAGTACTTTCAGCCATAATAAACCAGTGAAACGAAAATGCCCACTGATGTTGCGCGCCGGCCGTAATAAACCAGCGAAACGTACGTACACCGGCCGGCTGTTGCACGTCTTTTCCTTTGTCACACTGATGTTTGCCCTTTCGGCACAACACGTACGTACGCGCCCAGATACACGACACAACGGTACGTCGCGATTGTTACACTCGACCAAACCTCCTACAGTATCTGCTGGCTACGTCTCTGTCGACGGCGTACGTTCGATCTGTGCGGCCGACGACACGTCATGCATGTACGTATATATCTTCCCAGAGTAGGAACAAATTTCTTGCGTCAAATCAGCAATGCGTACAAATTTCTTTACGAAATGCACAAATGATATGTCACTTCAAGTTGGCAGTCAAGCGCCCATGAGGCAACAAATTACAAAACCCGAATGTTTGTTACTTACTCTCTCCATTCTGAGCTATAAGTTATTCCAAGAACAGTGGATAGTTAAAACATCTTAAATTTAACTAAAATTATAGTAAAAATTACAAAGATTTATAGCATCAAATAGGTACTCCCTCCGTCCCAGAATAGATGACGTTATGGAATACGTGCATGTCAAACTTTCTCAACTTTAACTAGGTTTATAGAAAATACGTGCAACATTTATATCTCCAAATAAGTTTATTATGAAAGTATATTCAACGATCTATCTAGTGATACTAATTATGTATTATAAATATTAATATTCTTTTATATATACTTGGTCAAAGTTTAAAAAAGCTAACTTCTCGGAAAGCGAGAATGACTTCTATTTTAGGACAGAGGGAGTATATTATAAAAATATAATTAATAAAAAAATCTAATACTTAGTTGGAATCATAAATGTTATTATCTTATCGTATAAATTTGGTCAAACTTGAAATGTTTTGACTCTGCAAGATGCTTGGAATGACTTATAATTTGGGACGGAGTGAGTACGTATTTATCTCTCGATCAGATACTGCTAGTAGTACTATAATAACTATGTTTAACACTTTAACTTAAGACTCAGACAATTTCTAGCGACTCCCAAATATCTAGTCTAGCACGATCTCCTAGAAACAACTCTCTCGCAGTTCAAATAACTCTTCACTATGGTGCTCTTTTTTATTACTATTTCTAAGCCCACTTTTAGCCACAATAAACCAAATAAACCAGTGAAACGTATGTACACCGGCCGGCTGTTGCGCGCCTTTTCCTTTGTCACAGCTTGGCGCTAAGGTAACACAGCTCGGTGCCATTGGCGTTGGCGCTAAGCCCCCATGCCACTTGGCCGGTGACGCCGAGCTGGCGGTGACGTGGTAGCCACCTTGGCGCCAAGCTTGGTGCCGTCATAATTGACGCCAAGCCTGGCGCCATTGATCTTGGCGTCGAGTTGTTGGAATTTGTAAGTCTGGAATTTTACTATGAGATGACATATGAAAATTTGTTAAGCCTATAAATTTACCATGACACGGGACATGTTGGAATTTGTTAAATCTGGAATTTTACGATGACATTGACAAATTTGAGGTTATCCCATGGTAGTTGGTATTATAGCACATTCAGGTCGCAACAAAAATTCTGACTACCTAATTTTACCGTGAAATGGACATACAAAGCTCTAAATTAATTTCTAGGTTGCCCATCACACGGTAAATATCAAGACTTTGCTAAAATTTTGTATCTCCATCTTATAGTAAAATTAGGGTCCAAGTCATGTTAATTTAGAGCTTTGTATGTTCATATCACGGTAAAATTAGGTAGTCAGGATTTTTGCTGCGACGTGGATATGTTAGAATACCGACTACCATGGGATAGCATCAAATTTGTCAATGTCATAGTAAAATTCCAGACTTAATAAATTCCAACATGTCCCGTCTCATGGTAAATTTATAGACTTAGCCAAAATTTTCATATGTCCATCTCATGGTAAAATTCTAGACTTAAGAAATTCGACAGCTTGACACTAAGATCCATTGTGTCAGGCTTGGCGCCAATGACGACGGCGCCAAGCTTGACGCCAATGGTGACGGCGCCAAGGTGGCTGCCACGTCACCGCCAGCTCGGTGTCATCGGCCATGTGGCATGAGGGCTTGGCGCCAACGCTAACGGCACCGAGCTGTGTTACCTTGGCGCCAGCGTAGATGGCGCCAAGCCCTGGGTCCATTTTCTGAAATCTTTCCGTCAGCGGTATATTTGAGAGAATGTTTCGAAAAAAGGGCTAAAAATAAAAAAGACGGCTTCTAAGCCCCAATCTAACTAGCTATTTGAAAGTTGCCATTGATGACGCCATAAATATATCATGGTGATCTATATAATCAATTATTTTCATCTTCTATCCTATGAATTTGAGATAGACTACACGAATTTGGGAAAGTCGTGGAATCTCAACTTCTAAAGAAATAGGCTAATCCATTAGTAGATTCTAATTTATCTAAAACGAAGGTATCCGAACGGAGGCCCTGCAGGTTGTTCTTTCGAACCGCTGAATACAATCCACTACTCCGTAGGTGTCCGACCCGGCGGGCTGCAATTTTTCTCGCTCGGTCGGTCAATCTGTCAATCATCATAGATTCAATAGGTTAGTAGACGCGACCATGTCATCTCGCGCGTCACTCATGCGTCGTTGTAATTATATTTAATTAATCTCTGCGCAGCGCAGAGACGGAGAGAGCAAGCGGCGACGAAGGTGAGGAGCCCTGGACGAGGACGTGCCTGCTGTGCTAGCTGTGCACCGACAGTGCGCGTGGTGCACGCATATGCATGGGGGCCATGGCCATGGGAATTTCTCCACGCAGGCTCGCACGTAACCGTCCATCGGTCGAACGACAGGAGGAAAGTGATGAGCGCGGAAAAAGAGAAGTCTGGCAGCGGTGGGCTCCGCCGGCGGCCCAGCTATCGCGCCAGGCCAGGGCGTACGTACGTCGTTGCGTTTGCGTCGGCCCGCGCGGCCGCGACGTCGTCGCTCGTCGTGGAGCGAAGACGGCGAAACGGCGCGCGAAATAATGCATGGCTCCGGTCGAGTCCGACCACGACAGCCCGGCCCGGCGCGCGCTTTGGCCGGCCAGCGACGTCCTACCGCACGTAGGAGGAGCCAACGACGTACGACGGCGTCGCTGCCCGCGGGAGGGACGGACGCGCAGCGGCAGCGGCAGCGCCCCCGACGAAAGCGGGGGGCCGGTCTCCTCTCACCTCGTCAGCTCCAATTAGTTTGTGGCAAGGGGCCGGCGCCCGCGGGGTCTTGGTGTGTCCTAGATTCCTAGCCAGGTCCCGAGCCCGTCCCCTTTGTCGTCCGTTGGCCGTTACACTCTGTTGTCTACAGAGGCTCTTGTCACGTTATGTCAACTTGCCATGGGAGCTGCCGCCTGCCCAACCACGAAACAGAACCACACGATTAGTGTTTTGAGGCTCGATCGCAAGGACCGATGACGACAGGCTTAGGCATGCATGGGATGGGAGTGGCTACGATGCAAATGTTGGGTTCATTCCTAGCAAAAAAAAAAGTTCAATCGTTTTGCACGAAGATTCATGTTACGACGATAATACGGTGATCTTTCTTGTTAGTGCCAAGGACGCGTCGCTACGGCAAAGAAACAAATTAGTGACGGCCCAAGATGTAACCTAGTGATGGGAAACCAAAGCGTCTATAGATTTACGCCCATGATGTGGGTAGTACTAGTGACGGGTGCCCAAACGTCTCAGGTAAGTACATAATATCGACGGTTAATAACCAAAACCCGTCTCTGATATGTAACAAATAGCGATGGCTCCTGAGTCACTGCCTCTCGTACGAATAATACAGACGATTACTTATAAGAAACCGTCTCTGATTTTACACAATTTATGACAGTTACCAACAGAAAAACATCTCTAATCTGCTTACAATAGTGACGGATACTAAGGAGTACTCGTTTCTGATACTGTTATCGTAAGGACGGTTTGTGGATGCCCGTCTCTAGTAGATGCCCAAATATAGATAGTTCTCAGGGAACACCGTCTTTGATATTGCTTAAACAGAGACATTAGCATTAATGGAGCCTGTCTCAATTTTGATATACCGTACGTTCAAGCGCATCTGCAATATCCTTGCATCAGAGACAGGTTTCTTCTAGAACGTGTCCCTGGCGATGCTTATCACCAGCGTGTTAAATGCAAATTTGTATCTCTTTATATGCTCATCATAGGATACTTCATCATAAAATCATGAATTACTCATAGTGCAGTAATATAAGTGTGCACATATCATTCAACATACTGGCTAATTAAGTTACCAACAACAACACATGTCTCACAAGATCAATGTTACAAACCCGCATAAGTCCAAATAATGGTATTCCCCCGTCTCATTGATGCCTTCGAAGTTGGGACATCAGGAATGAGACAATAGTTTCTCGAATTTCAGATAGCACACTTCTATTCAATACTGTGGTGGGCACCTCAAAATCCTTCCATATAAAAACGGAAGAAACACAACCTTTAGGTAAGACACAACAATAAATCAACACTAAAAAGAGCCATCAAGGACGGACCTCAACGACATGTGTCTAATATATATTAAAAACAGCTTATAGTAAGACATGTCTCGGATTATGTCATCAGAGATGGGTATACTGGCTGTGGGGCAGTGGACTAATATTTCAGAGACGGGTCTTTATGTCACCCGTATGTACTACTTCATCTGTGATGGTGGTTGACTTACAGTCTCTCATGGATACGTCTCCTTTGTTCCTTTCTAGCACAGTGCGTGTTGATAATTACAATCTCTGATGGACCGGCCAATGGTCTAATTAATCATATTGTATAATGAAATCTTGAGTAGTTTGTTGTCTAATCCAGTCTAAATAAAAATATCTCTCAATCTCGACGAGGGCTGCCATATGAAAAATTGAGAGAGGTCTTTCGTCACAATAATTGGCGAACGGATCAATCCTTGACTTGTTGATAATTAACTTCTTGCTGATTTTAATATGAGACTAGAATTACATATTTTTGTGGGTTCTTAAAGAAAGTCATGGAGCTCGAAATGCAATTGTAGAAACACATGGATAGTATATAAAAATTAAAGTTATGATATATTTGCATGTCAATATCTATGTGCTTTGCAACAGGAGGAAAAAAATCTACTAAGGTTGTATTTTAATTTGATACATGCTTAATAGGACATTTTAAATTATCGACAACATTAACCTTTATTGTGGACATCATGGTCATCATAAAAAATTATAGTTTTGAAATTTTATAGAAAGGATAAAAAATATAAATAATTTCCGTCATCATTTTCTATAAATGTTTGATAGATTTTTTTTTCTTTCGTTACAACGTACAAACACTTTTTGCTAGTTAATTACTCCAATCATTCTAAATTATAAATTGTTCTCGCTTTTTTAGATAGCGAAAAGCCAGAACCACTTGCGATTATAATGAAAGGAGTACTATTATTAGCATCGCAGAGAAATATGCCGATCAAGAAGAGGCAATGATACAGGTAACAGGTCATAGACGTGAACACGGCCCTTCGCGGTATCCGAGATGATCGATCGACAATGTCGTCCGTCCCATCGCAATGATAGTGTTGTTGAACGCAGCATGAAGCTCATGGTCCAAACATGTGTAGACAAGGATCGGAACAAAACAAATGCATATGCGTCGTCGATCGATATGCATGGCCTAGCAGGTCCTACGGTATTCTTGAGAAGGAAACTCTCAAACACAAGCCAACACACCGGGAACTGATGCACGTACTACCCTGATTGATCACACGGTCACGGCGAGCTACAGCTGCTTGTTGATCCTTTCGCTTGATGTTGGCAGCAGTCGTCGTCGTACGTGTCCCCTGCTCATCATCACGTAGTATGCACGTACGTATACGTACGCCCACGACAACTTTCCAGCTCACCCGCCGCGCGCGCCTCCTGCTGCCCCTCATTTTCTCGTCCATTCATTGGCTCCGTTCGGCTGTGCTGATAAGCTGGCTGAAAAACACTATTTGCTAATTTATTATAAAAAAATATTATTTTAACTAAAAAAATCTAAAAAATACGGATTATAAGCCGGATGAACAGGGCCGTTGTTCACAGCCATGCATAATACTACACGAATCTGCGACAGGTCGTTGCTACTACTAGTACGCTAGTGGGCTACGCGCGCGTGCAGTGTGTAGCCGTGGGCCGTCGTCATCAAACGGCCTAAAGATAAGGACGTTAATAGCTACTGTAGTAGATTCATGGGAGATAAGGCCGTTAATAGAAATATGACAAGACTTTGATTCGATCCGTTCGATCAGTCATCATCATGGCGTAAGCGACTAAAGTGTAATTCGGATGTCACCGGCCTCAATGGCTGGAGAACTTACCTTCTTTCTTGTAATTCTGCTACTCTCTCCAGTTGGGCCTGGTTTAGTTCATGAAAAGTTAGAATTTTTCTAACTATATACCACTTTAATTTCTTTTGTATTTGATAATTAGTATTTAATTATAGGCTAACTAGACTCAAAAGATTCGTCTCGTGATTTATAACTAAACTGTGTAATTAATTATTTCTTTTATCTATATTTAGTGCTTCATATATATGTTTAAATATTTAATGTGATGGAAAGTGAAAAAATTTCAACTTTAGCCTTGATGTAAGCAAGGCCTTGGCTGGATGTCTAACGAAATTGGTGGGGGAAGCTCTCCCGCGTTATGTTTTTTTTAAAAAAAGTCATCATCATGGCGGCGCGCGCATTGAAATCTTGGCAGCATATGCGTGCGTATTCCCTCCGTCCTAGAAAAAGTGTCGTTTTAGGTTTTTCAGACATCGTGTTTGACCGTTCGTCTTATTCAAAAATTTTGTGCAAATTATAAAATAAATAAATCATTATTGAAGTATCTCTAATGATAAAATAAGTCATAACAAAATAAATAATATTTATTAAAATTTTTTGAATAAGACGAAGGGTCAAACACGATGTCTGAAAAACCTAAAATGACACTTTTTCTGGGACGGAGGGAGTATGTTCCTCGCGCAGATCCGGTAAAGGCCTTGTTTAGATTGGTGAATTGGGGAGAAAAACACTGTATCAGAATTCCTGTAGCATTTTGTTTGTATTTGGTAAAAATTATTCAAATTTTGACTAACTAGGCTTAAAATGTTCGTCTCGCAAAGTACAATAAAACTGTGCAATTAGTTTTTGATTTTATCAACATTTAGTATTCCATGCATTTGCCGACATTTTGATGTGACGGGGAATCTTCTTTTTGCATAGTGGAATTAGGGGAGAGAATTGGGGAACTGAACAAGGCCAAAGATATGATACGACATGACACACTGCTGGTCTTGTGGGTAAAAAGATAGAAAAATGTTCCAGCAGAAAGTCACTTACTCCCTCCGTCTCAGAAAAAGTGTCGTTTTAGGTTTTTCAGACATCGTATTTGACCGTTTGTCTTATTCAAAAATTTTGTGCAAATTATAAAATAAATAAATCATTATTGAAGTATCTCTAATGATAAAATAAGTCATAACAAAATAAATAATATTTATTAAATTTTTTTGAATAAGACGAACGGTCAAACACGATGTCTAAAAAACTTAAAACGACACTTTTTCAGGGACGGAGGGAGTACGTTGCTTATTGCAATTTCGTTCTTTCGTTTCAGGCAGTGTTTAGTTTCTTCAAAATTTCAAAAATTTTATAAGATTTTCCGTCACATCGAATCTTTGGACGCATGTATGAAGTATTAAATGTAGGTAAAAAAATAACTAATTGCACAGTTTGTCTGTAAATGTCGAGACGAATCTTTTGAGCCTAGTTAGGCCATGATTGGATAAATTTTACCAAATAACAACGAAAAGTGCTACAGAAACTTTACACCAACTTTTACACCATGAGCCTGTTTAGTTGCCCATGCAACCCAAAAAAGTTTGCATAGTACCCGTCACATTGAATCTTGCGGCACATGCATGGAGTACTAAATGTAGACAAAAGAAAAAACTAATTACACAGTTTAGTTGTAAATCACGAGACAAATCTTTTGAGCCTAATTAGTCCATGATTGGACACAAATTGCCAAATAAAACGAAAAGTGCTACGGTAGCCGAACCCAAACCTTTTCACCAACTAAACAACCCCATCTAAACACTACCTCAGTGTACGACGGTACGTTGGGTTCCTGTACATTCCACGCACACAGGCGACGCAGGTAATCACTTGTGTTGCGCGCTGGCTTGGGTTGTGTTGTGTGTGTGCTCAGAATCAGCGGCCGACCGGCGCGATGCTATACGCACGCCAACAAAATTAAAACTGTAGGTAGAGCTAGCTCTTGCAGCGACGTTCGTCGTCGACTCGTCGTTGCTGACCGGGGCCGGCCTGCTGCCCTGGTGAAATTATGGCACGTCGTCGTTGTTGCTGACCGTGACCGGAGCGAGAGGTACGGTGCCAACGGAAGGTCGTCGCTGCTGGTGCTCGATCGGTGGTCAATGGCAGCGCATAGCTACTACGCAGTACTAGCTAGCTAGCGCGGGTTAGGCCCCTTTTAGTTTTAGTTCTCAGAAAATTTTGCAAAATTTTTTAGATTTCCCATCACATCGAATCTTTGACACATGCATAAAACATTAAATATAGATAAAAAATAAAACTAATTACATAGTTCAGACGAAATGAATGAGACGAATCTTTTAAGCTTAATTAGACCATGATTGGATACTAATTAACAAATAACAACGAAAAATGCTACAATACTATTTTGCCAAAAATTTGACAACTAAACCGGCCCTTAATGGCATGGGCAGTGACGCCGAGGAAGACGTGTCTGATTTGATTACCGTCCCTAGCTTGTAGATCGACTTGCGGTTGCGGTCTCTAAAAGTTGCTGCAGATTAGGAGTGCCTGAGATTCTCGTTAAGAGACCAACTGGGAACGTGATGGAAGGTTCTTCATCGTTAGGTGGTGCACACACTGCAGTTATGGGCGTAATAACGAGCCGAGTTAGTTGGGCATTCACTGTTGCCTGCCTGCGGGTGTCATCGCTCCGTACGTACGTTGCTCAGACAAATATTTTGTAAAATGTGTCTGTAGCGCTACCGTAGCACTTTCGTTGTTATTTGACAATTATTGTCCGATCATGGTCTAATTAGGCTTAAAAGATTTGTCTCGTGATTTACAACTAAACTGTGTAATTAGTTTTATTTTTTTTATCTATATTTAATACTTCATGTATGTGTCAAAGATTTGTCATAGGGCTAAGGCTAGTTCATGCCAGAGGTCGCCCATCCCTCTGCAGTCAGTGCCGTCTGCAGGACGTCGCCCATCCCTCCATCTAATCGTACAGTAGCAGCAAAGCCGCAATTAATGCCGTGCTTGCTTTGGGGGTGACGACGACACGTACGTGTCCGTCCCTCTGGCCCGCGAGCCCTCCAAGTTAACCCAAGCGACTCAACTTCTGGTATGGGCTCGGAGCGGCCCTGGAAACGCTTGGGCTGTGATTGGCCTGGTTAGAATTTATGGGCTTCCTTGCGCAAAATTATGGGCTTCAAGGCCTGGTTGAAACTGGGCCACAAAAAGGCCGTTTTGATAACTGGTCAGGCACTCAGGCCTTACGACTTGGAGCAACGGTCACAAAACCGAGGCCCAGCAAAATTTCCCCATTCCCTGCTTCTCCTCCGTGTCCTCCTCTCTCGGTCTTTCCCCTCGGCGCCGGTCTCCAAGCCCGCTTCCGCAATTCGTATCGCTTCCGGCTCCGGGGGCCGACGGCCGAGCCCACGGCCGCAGCACCGTCTCGCCTCTCGGTTACTTTACTATGGCTTCCGGCGAGGGGGCCGGGGCCGGGGTCGGGTGGGAGGCGGCGGTGCGGGCGGAGGTGGGCGCCGTCGCCTGGTGGGACGACCCGGACAGCGCCGACCTCCGCGCCAAGTTCAGGGCCTTCACGGGGCAGCGCAGCGACTGGCCCCAGCCCACGGTCCTCTTCTGGAAGGACCTTCTCCTCCGCGTCGCCCGGCGACTCCGCGTCTGCTCCGCCCCTGCGCACCTCGTAGGCGTCCCCAGCCCACTGCCCCCCCTAACTAACCCACCTGAGCTCCCTTCCTCTCTTCTGAATGTTCTGACGGGGCGACGCCGACAAACTGCAGGTTACGAGCGCTTGGTTCGCGCGCCCCGGGGGGCTCACGCCGCTCTGCTTGCCGCAAGTTCTGGTCTGCCCGTCCCGCGACTGTCTCAGATTCTCCTGTTGCTGCGGTAGGTCATGGAAACTGATTTTTGAATTTTTGGGCATTTTTCAGGAAGAGATGCGTGCGGATGGGGACATACTGCTGAAATCCGAGCTGATCGATCCATCCTCAAGGAGCCTGCACCAGCTGGTCAGGAGGGTGAGCCTGATGACCATCGGCTCCAGAAGGTCGGTTTCGCAGGAGGACATCCTTGTGTTCAAATTGTTGGTTGAGGTACGTGAGAATGCTGCACCCAAGGCTCTTTGCTTGGTGGAATGCAGGAGTTCTTATTTGTTTCACTGCTAGTTGATTGCAGGAACGGGCTGCTGATATTGCTAGGCAATTGAGTGACTCTCACTGGACGTCGACATGTGTTGTTACGAATAGCAAATTCAATAGCTTCTTTGTTGACCGGGAGGATGCTCATGTCGCATTGTGTTTTTTGACCCAAAATGGGAAAGCTAGGCACCTTTCGGGCAGGAAACAAGACCCTATTGAGGTATGCTCCCTTTTTCTCGTGCATTCTGTTATTCTGCTGAAGCGAGTGCCCACTTCCATGCTGCATTTTGTTCAGTTGCATTCATGCCTGCAGGGTGTCAAGTTTGCACTCACTGCTTCACAAGTTCCTGCTGTATCCAAACTTGACCACGACACCTTGCACTTAGTCTGGACAGAAGAGAAGTTGCAAGGACAGCTTGATGTGCTTGATCGCCGATGGGAGATGTAAGTATTTTCGCAATTTGGTGTCTGCAGTTTAAATGTAGCTGTCATGTATTTCAACTTTCAAAAGGACAGCCTTGCGCGTATTGGTTGCCTTCTATTGAATGCAGACTCCTGAAGAGTGCACATCCCAGCAGATGACACTTCTTTGGCCAGTTTTGTACATAGAAGTGCACACAAGATTTAATATTGCTGGTTGCCCGAACGTGATCCATCTACTTTCAACACATCAATAGCACAGCAAGTAAATAGTGAATAGGCTCTTATTGTTTTCCGTTTATGACCTTATGAATTGGGAAGGGCTACCCAGTCCATTGCTTCCTGCTACCAGATTTGACAACTTAATGCTATTGGATTCTCCATCACTTCCTCATGCCTTTCTAATATTGCTGCTTCCCTTCTGCCTTTTGTATTTGTGATATCAAAAAAAATTTTAGGCTCTCAAATTCCTACATTTGGCTGCTGGATGTTGTCCAGTGTTAAAAATTATGTCACGCAATTATCGGTATGTTAATATAGCAATAAGGAGGTCTAGATTAAATCATAGACTGAATAAGGTTGTGTGCGCTATGGGTTAATACTGAACTCCATGAACATTGTATGGTCATAGTGGATTTTGATAAATGTTATTGCTAAAATTGTTCTGATTTGTAAAGAATTATCTTGTGATAGTTCAAGGCTAAGGGCATTGGCATCCTTCAAGTCTGGAGATAAACAAGCTGCTTATCGTTATGTGAAGCAGTCTAAATTATTCTCACAAAGCCGGAGCAGATGCACACAGTTGTTGGAAAGGATTGAAGAAGTCATCAGCCTAATTGCTAATGCTGAATCAAATAAGAAGGTGTGATATTTCTTACAAATTTATAATTATATGATGAGTAGTTACATTATGTGTATATAGATTTCACAGACAATGACATCTTTGTAGCATAATGAATTCTGTAGCCTGTACATGATACTAGGTCTATGAGGCAATACAAATTGGTATCCTGGCAATGAAGGATAACCATGTCAGCATAGATGAGGTTAGCATCCACATGAAGGAGGTTGATGAGCTTGTTGCTGCACAAAGAGAAGTTGATGCTGCCCTTGGTAAGTTGTTTGTGGTTCTTTTACTAGGAATTCTAGAGCTAAGGATTTTATCTAGGGTGAAGTCCATTTTCTAACCTCCAACTTGCACGGCAGTATGATTTTCAACCATGAACTATGAATTAGGGTACTGAATGCCCTCCAACTATTGAAATGGTCAAATTTAGTCATCTAGCTGGTTTCAAAGGTGGTCTTCTATTTTCTAAAAATAATAAAAATCTGGTTCAATATTAAAAAATCATAAATTATTTATTTTAAATCAGGTAAATATGAAAGTAGTACCATTTTTTTGTAAAAATGTTGTATATCTATTGGTGAATCTATTTAGATTTATTTGGAACTTATTTATTTTGTTCCTCTTTTTTACTGCTTGTAATAAAACACTAAGAACATGAACACATAAGATTAAAAAAAAAGTCTAAAAAGAGCACCAAAAGATAGATGACATTTTTAGAAAAAAAAAGATACTGGTTTCACATTTTTCTGATTTAAGATAAATTACTTATGAATTTTTAGAGATTAAACTGGATTTTTATTATTTTTAGATTAGAAAATAGAAAACCACGTTTGAAACCAAGTAGAGGACCAAATTTGTCCAGTTTCAACAGTTTGAGGGTGTCCGGTGCCCACTTTGGTAGCCTGAGGATTGAAATTCGGACTAATGTGCAAGTTGGAGATTATAAAATGAACATTAACCTTTTATCTAACAAGCTTAAGGAAGTGTAACTTGCATACAGAGCTCTCTCTATTTAGGTAAAGACAATGGTATGATTTTGACACTGGCAATAAGATTGGTAGGTTTTTTTTTTCATTCCAGCCATTCTAAACTAATTTGGTAAATTGAGCCCAAGTTAGGCCTACATGAGACCAATATAAGTTCAACCTAGTTAAAACCTTATCCAGGCCAATTCTGCCCATATCCAACTTGGCCTTGGCCAACATAAGTCCAACAATCTAGTCACCAAGCTGACCAATGCAGATGGTTCAGACTTATTTTCATTTTATTTGTTTTGGAGAACTACTATGTTTTAGAGGTAGAATTGTTAAATGATGTGATCACTATTACTTCATCATGTGGCCTTTTTCTTGCCTTTTTGTTATCTGCATGCACTACTGTATAGATGACATAGACATGAATTGTTTTTGGCCTGTAAACATGCAAGATTAATGATCATGTTCTCAGTTGCCTAGTTGGAACAATGAACTCCATGCATTGTGTTACCCTTGGTTCCACTGCAAACTTCACATGTATGATTGGATAAGTTATAGAAAATTAGAAATAGTCGTGTTAGTGTCAGTCTAGATTGAGTTTGCACTGTTTTTTGGCTAATACAGTAATACTTATATGCCCCATGTGCTTCTATGTAAGCCTTTGGTTTACACTCATCTCTAAAAAGGATTAACGAACTTTCAACTTAGTTTCTATTTTTTTTCTGTGACATTCTGACTGGGTTTAGTCCGGAACGACGATATTCGGGATAGGGTTGGGGTGGCACCAATTGAGGAGAAATTGATTCAACATCGGTTGAGATGGTTTGGACATGTCCAACGGAGGCCTCCTGAGGCGCCGGTGCGTAGTGGAGTTCTAAAGCGGGCCGATAATGTAAAGAGCGGTAGAGGTCGACCTAAACTAACTTGGGACGAGTCCGTTAAGAGAGATCTTAAGGAGTGGAATATCTCCAAGGATTTAGCTATGGATAGGAGCGCTTGGAGATTGGCAATCAACGTGCCGGAACCGTGACCTCTTTTTGTCTCCCTTTATGTCTTTTTTGTGTCTCCCTGTTTCTCGTCTCTTTTGGGTTTCATCTCTAGCCTACCCCAACTTGCTTGGGACAAAAGGCTATGTTGTTGTTGTTGTTGTTGTTGACATTCTGACTGGGTTATTTGCAGAATCAGTACCTCTCCAGTCGTTAGATGATGAAGGAGATATTGAGGAAGAGTTCAGCAAGCTTGAAGCGGAATTGCAGGATGACATCCCTCATATTCATGTTCAAGAACCAATGGCACCTTCCAACGAGGAATCACCTGATGAAGTGGTTGAATCATTGAGCCATAACATGTCAAGCATTAGACTGGAGCCCATCTAAACGCTCCATTTTTCACTTAATTAATTTGACCTGTACATAGTATGATCTAGTCAAATCATCTGGTCCCATCAGTGTGTGTTATGTTTGTTATGTTTCTTTTTTTTTCTCGAACAGCGCAGGAGAACTGCGCGTCATTTCATTAAGGCAGAAAAAAGGTACACAGGTCCAAGAGACCCAACACACACACCCCACAACTAACAGGTCTAAAAGACCCAACACACACACCCCACAACTCACACACCCACTCACTGGACCTTGGACAGCATCCTTATAAAAAGGAAATTCTTTTGCAGATATATTCCTGACATGAGTGCAATGATGCCTGCTGTTTTATTGAGCCTCAATAGTTCACCTCCTACTTTTTTAAAACGGTGGTTTCAATACCCTAGTAACTTAGTTCATATACTGTTTGGTGCATATCATTTAGTTACTGGCATTTTACTTTATATGCTCGCATTCAGCTCTTTATTATGCTGTCTACAAATTTGGTTATTTTCTGCGCACTGAACCTGTGGTTCATATTTGTATATGGCATCTCTCGGAAGAAATTGAAGAACAATCTTATCATAGGAGAATTTTGTGTAAACGGCATAGGGCTTTTTAGGAATCCCTGAAATATATCACTCTTTGTGATGTTGATTTGTAATGTGGCAGGTTCTAAGTTCATCCTTTCATAAAGTTGACTTCCTATAAAAATGAACCGTCTTTGTTGAACTGTGAGCCGTTCTTATCATTTCTACCTGAATGGTGATGGAGAAGGGAGAAGAATGGATGGATCATCTGCAGGTGGATCTTATTAAGTATTGGCAACAGAAGTGATTGGTCTGATATCTATTCTATCTTCATGATGATGCTGGCCTTTTCCAGACCAGTCTTTCTCCATGAGAGAGGTCAGCAATCATAAATCCAGAAGCATGAATAATCTATTTAATTGGTGAGTCTACGGGGCTTCAAAGTTAAGATGTCCTCTTTAAGCTATTGTAAAGCATTTTCATTTGTATAGATGCTGCTTACCACTTACATATAATGCTAGTGCTAATAGTTTATCACAGTCTCAAAATAGGAACATAAAGCCTGAAAGTGACTCATGCGTATCTGAGGTCCTTTTTCTATGATGCGAGGATGAAAAGAAAGCAGCACATGCAAACAATTGTGCTGGGCCATACCTTTCTTATTAATGGCTAGCCACCATGTACTTGCTTTAACCTAATATCACACCAAGAGGTTATGGTAGGCAGTAGTGGGGTTCTTAGAACTGTTTAAGCCCCATCATTTCCAGCTTCTGGTCAGTGTTTATGGCTTAGCTACTAGATTATACTTTATTGAAAGAGGCAAATTTCTGCTGGTGTCACCTTGATTTGTATGCAAATTTGACCCCATTTGGGTGTTTGACAAAAAGTTAACATAGTCTATGTAGCTTTTAAATATTAAACAAAACATCATGCTTCAACAAATTTTAATTATCTATTGTCCACCGACATGCAACTATTATTTGTATTATATTGTGCAAATTATTATTTTAATTCAAGTCAAAACTATCAGGTGTTAAGCACCAGAGTTTGAAATGCCATTGGTCATGACATCAACATGTAGGGCAGATACAGCTAGCCAACTAAATGTAGGCAGTTCCCAAAGAAATTGGGGTGTATGCAATATGAGTGCTTATTTTGATGTGGTGGAGAACATATTTTTGAAGTGATATACTTAGTTGGAATTGTACAAAACGGAAATGAGCTTTTGGCTTACTATTATTGTTATGTGTCGTTGCCTACACTGCTTGGTTAGAAACAAGTTGTTACTATGATTTCTTTGGTGCAAACTGAAGTATCCCATGCAGAAGGATCTCAGTAAGATGAACTGTGTGGCTTGATTGTGAATTGTGATTGTTGAGTCCATCATAGTACAACTCCAGGTATCGCTGGAATAATATCTATAATAAAGACAATAGAGTTATTGTTAGAAGAGTCAAGGGCCTATTGGGCCTTAGCCCGTTAGGGTTAATTAGTCGCTTGCTTAGGGGCCAAGCAAGACCTCTTCTCTATATAATGAGAGGAGATGTATCAATCTAGGATCAAGCAAGAGATTAGAAGGAAAAACCTTCTCTTTTGCCGGCCGTGGGCGAAGCCCCGCGGCCGGCGTTCCCAGCGCCCCTCACAGCCCTAACCGCCGGTACTGTAGCGCGTCCGTCGCCGCCGCTCCCCTGGACTCTCTCTCCTCTCGATCCCAACAGCGTCCATAACAGTTATCTTGTCATGTGCATGTTTATTTCTGTCTGACACCACATGAAATGTTTTCATTTCTTGACCCACTTCAGTCCTTGAATACATGTACATCAGTGTTTCCTTTCTTAGGTATTGTTGTCTGTGATTTTCCTTACTGTAGATGATCAGGGCATGGATAGGTGCTGACCAAAAGTTACAAATCGGGATGGAGTAGTAAAATGTCGGTAATAATAAAGCAGAGGGAAAGAAAAGATAGTCGTAGGATAAGCTGGCAAAGGTCTAATCTTGCAAGGCACTACTTCCTCCGTCCCAAATATTTTGTTTGACCATCCTTCTTATTCAAATTTTTTGTATAAATATCATATATTTTGTTATGACTTATTTTATCATTAGAGATACTTTAATAATGATTTATTTACTTTATAATTTATATAAAATTTATGAATAAGACGAACAGTCAAACACGATGTTTAAAAGTAAAAAACGTCACTCTTCGTGGGACGGAGGGAGTAGCATTTCCTCGATTTGAGGGTATCAAGATCCATTAATGGACGATCTGAAGATAGGCCTGAAAACGGGCGACAACACCTAGCCCTGAATGATAAGACCTGAATTATTGGAGGGGACTGCTTGTGCTTTCTCCACATGCATAGATGCATGAATCTCAGATGCCTGTCCACATCAGTCTTCAAAGTTATGTCAAATCAGGAATAAAACAGGTAGGCAAAAGCAATCCTGTATCTCCATTAAGTGATACAATAATGTTAGATACCATAACTAGGTCGTGTTTAGATGTCTTCTAAATTCCAAATTTTTACACTCTCTCTTCATCACATCGAATCTTTGACACATGCATGAAGCATTAAATATAGATAAAAAAAATAAATAATTGCAAGTTTGGTTGTAAATCACGAGACGAATCTTTTGAGCCAAATTAATCCATGATTGGACATTAATTGTCAAATACAAACGAAGGTGCTACAGTAGCCAAATTCTAATTTTTTTTGCATCTAAACACCCCAAGCTTATCCTCTTACACAGTTACTGTAGAGTGATGCTGTGGGGCAATGAAAAACATAAGATTGAAAATGCCAGGGCAGATGAACTAGTGGTACACTGTGATGCATGCTTTCTTTTTCTAGGCCAAAGATGTACGTACTTTAAGACTTTATTCAAGTGCAGCATTTCAGATTTTGTACTTGCTGCATGCTCTGGGTCCTGAACTTATTTTAGTATTGTTAAATTATAATATGCGATTCATATCATGCCTAATAATTTAACATTTGTTTCCTGATGGGCTAACAAAGGTGACACACACTTAATGAATTGAAGTCAACATGCTGTCGCTAAAACGTAATCAAACGTAGGTAACATATGTTCATGATTGAGTTTTTTTGCACGTTCTCCAGAAGCTCCTTTTCTTAAGACATCTCTCCAGTAGCTTGTGTTCAAATTCAGACTACATACCCTCTAAAGTAATACTCTGATTGACCAGCATATGGATGACATCTTCTATTCTTTTTTCCCGGGGGGGGGGGGGGGGGGGGGGGTTGTTGTTGTGCAAACTAAACAGTCTAGAACATAACTTCAGCTAAAGGTATATTGACTATACAGATCATCTGTGTGAATTAATTCATTTCTGCTTCTTGTTGTTCAAATGATATTTAACTACGGTGTCACTACTGGAAATTGCAAAACTTTCATATTAGTGCTCTTTTGGCCCTATGCACACATCTGCAGAATAATGTGGTTACATATTTGCTTAAGAATGCAGCTCTGAACAGTTGTTAGCTCATTATTATTTGTGAAGAGATATAGTTAAAGCAGAGCCAGTATATGGAGACAGATATCTTTGTGCATATGATCGCTGAATGCCTGCGAAAATAAGATATATTGATCCAAGAAAACTTTAGTGAAGCCAAAAACAACCTAGAAAACTGCACTGGCTGTCAAGAAATGTTTCTTGTAACCAGGTTCCATGTACCACCTACATTTTACACAAAACTTTGGAGCATCTTAGCTCGCTAAAGCCCACCAAATCTGTCTTGATTGATTGGACTCTTTTCAAGTGATAGATTGCTTCGTGGATCTTGAAACTTGTTAAGCTCATCCAGGATAAGTTGGTGCTGATATTCACATCTGCAGCTTGTTAGTCAAGACCTGAAAAATCATCAGCCGTGTTCTCTATTAGGATAAGAATGTTGTGCCAAATTCCATGATTTGTGTCAAGTTTAGCATTGAGTCAGGTCACACACTCGCACTTGCTGACTGTTTTTATGTTTCAGCTTCATTTCTTCCTGCAGTATGAGTCCTGTTGCCACCACCATCCAAAAACTGATCGCTTTCGGTTTGTGCTGAAGAGGGCACACTAAAATGCTGGTTCTCAGCCTGGAATCATTGTCAAATTTGGATATAAGAGATCCAGACAAGAATTGGTGAAGATCTTTTCATCTACTTTTATACTATTCGTGAAATGCTACCTGCACGATAGTCTGCAATTGAGGATCTCCTGTATTTGCTCCCTGTTGAGCTTCATTATTCAGGCTCTGCTGCTGCTGAGTCGCTACGCCTTGCTGTTGCTCCTGCACCATGTTAGCCATGACGGCTGAAACCTGAGGTGCCAGGTTTGGCCTAACAGGAAGACCCGCCAAAGATGGGAATGGCTGTATGCTAGATGCTGAGGGATGGATTGCTTGCCCAGGGACTCCAAACATCGGCATCATGTTTCTGCCAGGCATTCCAAGACCTTGTGGTGGCGTGCCTGGGATCATTGAACAAGGGAAGTGAGCACCAGGTATGGGCGGAAATGGAACCGCTGCTGTGCTGTTCATATCGAAGACACCCATCCCATAACCCAATCCCATGCCGAGATGAGGGAAATGAGCAATTGGAGGAATTTGCAAGTGATGCATGGTTGGTGGCAGCAGCATGGGAGGAATGCACAGTCCACTTCCCATGGACATCATCTGTGTCAAAGATAACCACCATCTTGTCAGTGCATTTATGTTTGCATTTATCTGAAAGAATCATGCTTCGAATTAGGCCTTGTTTAGTTCATGAAATTTTTTAGGAAAGGGTACTGTAGCACTTTCATTGTTATTTGATAATTAGTGTCTAATCATGGTCTAATTAGACTTAATTCGTCTCATGAATTTCGTCTAAACTATATAATTAGTTTTATTTTTTTATCTATATTTAATGCTTCATGCATGCGTCCAAAGATTCGATGTGACGGAGAATCTTAAAATTTTTTGTAAAATTTTGGGAACTAAACAGGGCCTTAGGTGGTTTTAATGTACCTGAACTTGAAGCTGGAGGGTTTTGAGGTACTCAATCGCTTCATCCAGCATGGAGGCTTTGTCAATCTGCAAAAAGATGATACATCTGTTGCTACCAGTTTACCAAATGCCTTCGGATTCAAGTGGTGGAAAAGGAAGTAAAGATGATAGAAATGGATTGCCATACCTTGTTGCAGCTGGGGATGAGCTCTTGGAGGGCGCGCATTTTTTCATTGATCCTGTCCCTTCTCCTCTGCAGGTTTGTTGCATTACAATGCGATCAGTTCAATTGCAGCTCGAGCTTGAGAGTCAGGAATGAGCCTGTACAGAGATCGATTGCATGCTTACCCTTTCGGACAAATTGTGCACCTCCGCGGTGCGGCTGCGCTTCGTACCTCTGCTGCCTGATCTTTGCATCCCACCGGACTCATCATCAAGATCCTGAAGAAAACCAGTTTTATTAATTATTAGCAGTACAAGGTGTGCGCAGTCAGATACTCAACTGCTATCTCACATCCTCTGCTTACATCATCTTGACTTGCAGAACACTCGGCCTGACTCTTCCTCTTTTGTAGGCGCCAGGACTCGTTATTTCCTATTCCAGCACCATTGCCGGAGCAGACCGATGAAGTAGCGACTGCGACCTCAGAAGCCTTCCTGGTCTCAACTTTTTTCTGCGGAGTCATGTCCCGGGGCATCTCTTGCTGCGGGTTACCAACCGTCGGTGCTGCTGCGCATGAAAATCGCACCTCCTTGGATTGTGACCACGGCATCCTCTGGTCCGTGAACACAGGGGCAGTTCTTGGTCCACTGGCCAACTGTAGGACCATCGACTCCACTCGGGTGCTCGTGGTGACATTGGACGCCTTGTCTGTGCCTGTCTGTGGTGGCCTCTGCAGGCTTGCTCGCGCCATGGCTGCTGGCCTAGAGAAGAGGGAGAAATTCATCAAGCCCTCTCCGCCGCTCTCCGGCCGAGGTTTCCTGGTGGCCGCGAACTCAGCTTGTGGCTCAGGCCTGCTGGCTGGACCTGGTACTGGTATGCGGTGGGTTTCCTTTGAGGGTTCTGGTCCTCTGCTGGTGGTGGCAACCGGGGTGCTTCTGTTGTTGCCGGTGTGCTGGACTGGTGGTGGCAGAGGGCTGAGGTTCGTCGTCGCCGCCGCCGCTGCAACTGCCGCTGCATGGAGCTCCGAGAAGAAATCTGGGCTGTAGCTCTCTGCGAGGCCAGGTGCGGCGCTGTCTTCTTCGACGATGGGGTAGTGGACCCAGGGTACGCTCTCATCAAGATCACCGTTGTCACGGGTGGCGTCTAGGCCGGAAGAGAAGTCGCCGAAGAGGCCTCCCGTCTTCAACAGCGCCACCGGGTCGGTACCTGGCTGCTTTTCTTGAGCTCTGCTGCTGCTGGCAGCGCCGCAAGTGAAGGGCGGGAAGACGGCCTGGGGCTGCTTCCTCCTCCCGTGCACCACCGCCTGCCCGTTCTCCCATAGCAGCTCTGCAAACTCGTTGCTGTCGGACCTGCACCACGCGCACATGCATGCAATCAGCGATGTATTAAAGAAGCAAGAACCGATCAAGAGACGAGCTTCAGATTGAATGAAAAGGGGTCGCTCACATCTCGGCGCGGGGAGCTTGGTGGATGAGCGAGAGGAGCCCGCGGCAAGCAGGAGAGGACGACAGCAGGACACGCTTGATGGAGGTGAGCAAGCACTGGGAACAGACGTTTATCGGTGCAACACGCAACAGCAGGTTGGCTGTTGATCGAACGCGACGGCTAACGGATTTGCTTCTCCTCAGAAGCTCCTCAGAAGCTCCTCAGAAGCTCAGCCTTAGGTGTCTTGGCTACAGGATCGGAGGAAGGTTGGGAGCTCTCGCCCTCTATTGGTCTTGGTAGAGAAGGGGTAGTAAACAGCGAGCGGGAGGGTTGCCCTGCGGGAGATGAGGTGGGGGTCCGGATGGAAATGGACAAGCAGATAAGACGGGCAAATGTGCAACAGCGGCGGTGCTCTGTACCGGCCCGCCCCAAGGTATGTGTGCATCCGTCCACTGTGCTTCCCACAATATCTTCATTGTACTCTTCCTCTCTTGGATTTATGCTCCTCTCTCCTCCTAGTTAGGAGTTGGGTTGGGTACGACGGCAATTATTTTCTAGGCGCAGTTGGCTGCCATACGTTGGCTGCCATACGCCCATACTGTTCAATACTATGCTCTGTAGCTACGAGTACCTGCTAGCAATAACCTTTGTTACTAATTATTGACTGACTAACCTGAAGATTCATATAGTTAGTTAACCTGGCATCTTTATTTATTCTATTTTTTGATAAGGACCTGGCATCTTTATTGTAGCTTGACTACAATATTTATTAGCTTGTTTGTTTACTTACTAGTATTATTATTACTGGCGGTAAGAAAGATCTATCAGGGTGCAGAATGAATTTATATAGTGTATTAGACATATGATGAAATCTATGTACTTCATCCGCGGTAGCACGAATCCAATCCATCGTTCGGTACAGAGGAGTAGGTTCTAGCTCGCACTATTTCTTGCACAGCTAGATCTAAATGATTGGGTGATCGGGGGATGCGGGGACCAAATCCATAAAGGGTGTGATTGGTTCCATGACGAGGAGAGCCTGGCTCGCTTCTCCCAGCCAGGCCAAGTTGAGATAGGCTTGCTGCATCTAAGGCCTTGATGTTTGGTTGTACAGGACGAGTGCATCTGTTGTTTGGTTGGCTGGTTCATTTGTTGTTGCTGCACCCACTCTCTCACGGACGAGTCACGAGGAGCGCCCATGCGAGACAGGCTCCAAAGAAACGGAGGCTAGCTGCGTTCCTTCCGAGCCAGGCCCGGCAGGGCGGTTTGCATGCGGCGGGACAGGCCCTGGCCTTGCTACAGGACACCAAACGCCTGGTTTCTGCATGCCACCGGCCAGGCCGGGCTGGGTGCAGGGCACCAATCACGCCCAAAATGAATGATTAGCAGCGGGGAACACCGCTGCAGCTCGTGCTGCCCTGCTGCAGTTGACAGCCTGCGCAAGCAACTGCCCCAAGTGTACGGGTGTGTTTAGATGGTGAAAAAGTTTGGGTTCAGCTACTGTAGCACTTTTCGTTGTTATTTGGCAAAATTTATCCAATCATGGACTAACTAGACTCAAAAGATTCGTCTCGACATTTACAGACAAACTGTGTAATTAGTTTTTTCTTTCGTCTACATTTAGTACTCCATGCATGTGTCGCAAGATTTGATGTGACAGGTACTGTAGCACTTTTTGGGTTTGCTTTTTGGGTTGAGGAGGCAACTAAACAGGCTCTACATGTACTTGCTGATACTGATCGATCTGGGCATGCAACCTGCAGTCCCAGCGATACATGGCAGGAAGCCAGGAACTCAGGTTCTGCAAAGCCAAAAGCGGCCTTGCTGCTGCCAAAGCAGCAAGAGGCAGAAAAGGAAAGCTGAAGGAAGGCAAAGGCGCTTTGGTTATACAGGCCTTGTTTAGATTCCAAAATTCACCCCTAAATTCTACTATGCAAAAAGAAAATTCTCCATCACATCAAAATGTCGGCATATATATGGAGTACTAAATGTAGATGAAATCAAAAACTAATTGCACAGTTTTATTGTACTTTGCGAGACGAACATTTTGAGTCTAATTAATCAAAATTTGAAAAATTATTAAAAAAAACGGGGGTGGCACTGTACATTTGGCCACCCCGAGTTCGGCATCTAAACGAGGCCATAGCGGATCCAGCCCACATGTGTGTACTCCTGTGCCGCTGTGCGTATGGGGGTCGGTGGTGACCGATGATGATGACGATATAGTACTCGCCGAGGACACTTGAAGAGCCTGAGCCTCCACTGATAAAGAAAGGCCTTGTTCACTTACCAAAATCGGGAGCCCCCGAATCGGCACAGTAGTGCCCTGTAGCACTGTAGCACTTTTGTTTTTATTTGCTAATAATTGTCCAAATATTGATTAATTAGACTTAAAATGTTCGTCTCGCAAAGTACAATAAAACTGTGCAATTAGTTTTTGATTTCATCTACATTTAATACTCCATACATATGCCGATATTTTGATGTGATGGGAAATCTTCTTTTTGCATAGGTGAATTTGGGGGTGAATTTGGGTATCTAAACGAGGCTAAAGGTACGTGTGCGGCTACAAAGCGTGCGAAAGCTGCTCCCTCGCGTCACACACGTACTACTATATGGCACGGCTAATCATTGGTCCTGCTGAAGCAAAGCAGCGCGGGGACTTAATGCATGGTTTGACATTTCTGTGGCTTAATTAATCTGCCTGTTGCTACCAGATCAACGGTGCTAAACGAAACTTTTATCTTTCTGTGGCGGTGTTGCAGAAGCAGGCACGGGATCTCCATTCCTCGGTGACTTTGTGTCGGGAGACGGGCACGTGGAGTGTTTCAGCGTTTGGCGCATTAAAATATAGTATGGCATGTTGAGCTATAGGGAGTATGGGCGTGCTTCTGTCGGCTAGCCTGTTCTCTATTTGGAGACGGAACCGGTGCATCAGAATTCGGGGAATCATATATAGGCCTAGGCCTTGTTTAGATCCCAAATTTCACCCTAAATTTCACTATGTAAAAAGAAGATTCCCCATCACATCAAAATGTCGGCGCATATATGGAGTATTAAATGTAGATGAAATCAAAAACTAATTACACAGTTTTGTTGTACTTTGCGAGACGAATATTTTAAGCCTAATTAATCAATATTTTGACAATTATTACCAAATAAAAACAAAATTGCTACAGTGTGACGGGATATTTACTATGCAAAATTTGCATCCCAAATTTAGGATCTAAACAAGACCCTAGTTTAGATCCCATACGCACAGCGGCACATGCATGACGCGGACGAGCGCGTAGCTCAGTTGGCAGCTCTGGCAGTGGCCAGACCGCCCGCTCACGGTTCCAATCCCAGTCTAGGCAACCGTGGGCGCTGCGCCGGGGTTTTATCGAGCCGGGGTTTTATCCTCAGAGGGAGCTGAGCGGGTGTGTGAGTAGTGTGTGTCTGCTTGGTAGACGCGTTTTGAGATTTCTCGGACAGTCTTATCTGTATTTGAGCGTGTAGTCAATATAAGTGTCCAATACGAGTCTTACATGATATACCAGTGGTTCTGGCGGTGTTAAAAAAACAATATTTATTATTATAAAAACATAGCATGTGCACGAGTTATATATATATATAACTCATGCACATGCTATGTTTTTATAATAATAAATATTGGTGAGCTACTGCTCATATATTTAACGGAGACAGTTGTACATGCATCTGTTTAGTAGGTAGCTGTAGGAATCAGAGAAGATTTCACACGACAGCACAAACTATTCATCTACCTTAGCTACTCATGTACTCTCATAGAGAAAAAAAACTGGTTAACTAGTCGACGCGTTGACCCGACAAAGGGTATTTAGTATTTATGCTTTTGAAAAAAAAGGTATTTGCACTCGTGAATGAACAATATCTTGGAATTGTGCTGGGAATAATAATCTGATTTCATACGATGAACAGAACTGTAGCTAATATAAGCACTGCGTGAACCGCTTCTCAAAAATGAGATATGCCTGTCGTCATCTCTGGACCAGCCGTTCATCTGCCTGTTCTTCGACTCAGAAACGTTGTTCTTATCTGCGTGCATAGTTAACTTGTTGAATTATATTACAGTGGATCTTGGTTGGGTACGGCAGGACATCATTTAAGTATACTGACATAATTTTCGATACAATGCTACCACATAAGCAACAGGTGAATACTGATATACTTTGCAGATTTGTGCGCAGATGGTTTACTCGTTTTAATAATATCTATAAATGAAGAAATTTCTTGATATATCTCTTGTATATGCGCTACTTCGATGTATCTTTTTTTATCTCTTAATATATGTATTTGAATGAATACGCAGCCTGTTCTCTCGTCTGCAATACTCCCTCTCCATACAGAACTGCAGGAAGATCCATGTGGGATGCATGTAATAGAAGTTTTATCCTTTATTTAGAAAAAAGCAACCAAAAAGGTATCTGTCCCTATTGGGATTGACCATATTAATTTTACTATACTTAGACAAAGTATGTGATATTTATTGTAAATTCATTTTATGTATGACGGCAGTGTACGATGATCATTGTAGGGGCTGTTGCCTTGTTGTGTACCTAACAGAGCTTCAAGTTTCAGTCTTTTGTGAATGAAGAATGAATAAATGGTAAGTGCGATCTTAATACGCAAAAAGGGTTTTCATACTAAAAGCACCAATACTTATACTTGTATTTGTTACATAATTACTATACATTCTTTTTCTTCGTATCAAGAACTATATCATTGATTTTTATCATAATATAATATACTGGTTTTTTTTTTTTGAAACGGCAAATATAATATACTGGTGTAAACTGCAGAAACATCATATTACATAATAGCCTTTTCAGTTGAATCTTTTTTTGAAATGGCAAATATAATATACGGGTGTTATAAACTGCCAAAACATCATATTACATAATAGCCTTTTCAGTTGAATCTACCTATGTCATTTCTTATTGAGTTAAATACACCGAAGGTCCATTAACTTATGGAGAGGTTTCAGTTAGGTCCGTCAACTCAAAAAATTGATTTTCGGGTCCATCAACTTTTAAAGTCGTTCACCGTATGTCCATACTGGTCCATGTATGCGTCTAGCTGTGACATGACATGCTGACTTGGCAACTCTCAGCTGAACCATTTCATCGAGCGCATGCCCCCGACAGCGTGCATCTAGCTGTGACATGGTCGCGAGAGAAAGCATCACCGACACGATAGCGTGCGCCCTTGCCCCCGCGCCATCGCCCACGCTCATCCCTGCTGCTCCGGCGGACGCCGACCGCCACCCCCACGAGATGTGCAACACTTGCTGCACACCACCCCCGACAAGCACCCACATCTACCCTGTACCCCCATCCGCCTGCTCTGGCTCAACACCATCGCACGCTCTTGCCTTCATGTGGCCGCCGCGGACGACGCAGTCACGGCGATGATGCTAAGCGTGGGAGGCCACCGTGAGGAGGTCGCAAGAGGCTAGAACCCACTGTGCCCATTCACTCGTGACACGCCCATGTGATTCGGCTTCGGCGTCACCGTGTAGGACACCCACGAGCACGGTGGCGAGGAACGCTTCCAGTAGCGTGTAGGGGTCATCGTCAGGTCAGGCGTGTAACACCCAGGGTATTGAGCATGCATTAGCATCCCAAAGCATGAGCATTAGCATCAAATGCATTCATAATTACATGCAATGTAAGTTAAAAACTAAATTGAAACGTGTGAAACAACATTTTGAAACATGTATGTTGCATATGATTGTTAGTTTCACGTTTGCCCTAATTATGCTTGCTAGGTTAGGGAAACATGTTTGGCTATGATTTAAAATAACCTAGAATTAATTAGCATGATTTTTGGAGCAACTTTTGTATTCAAAATCTCACCAAATTTTTCTTTTAAAATATTCTAGAAAAATGAGTTTTATTTTAAAAAAAATGGACTTTGAATTATTAATTCAAAATCTATTTGGAATTTTGAAAAATACCCTAAATAAAAGTTGTAGAGAATTAAATTTTGAACAACTTTTGTTTTGGGGTCAACTTGTGAAAATGTCTTTTTCTTCCTCAAAAATTTGAATTTGAAACAGTTTAGAAATTCTGAAAATTGAAATTTGAAAAGAAAAAGTATTTCTCGGTTAAATGGGCCGCCGCCTCGTTTTCGGCCCAGCTCGGCAAGCCGGCCCACCCACGCTCACGCCCGCCCGCTCGCCATCGTCCGCGCGCACGCGCTCGCGCCGACCGCGGCAGAGCTTCGCCGCCCTGTGGCCGCCATGCGCCGGCGCCGCCCTCCGCGTGGCCGTCTGTGGCCCCCGCGTCCCTCCGCGCCCGCCTACTCCCTCCGCGCGCCCGCCCGCCTTAGCTGTTGCCTCCATTCGCCTCTCCTCGCCACAGCAGCGCTGCAGAGCAACCGAGCGGCCACCGCGCCATTGCCGGCTCCCGAGCTCCGCCACCGCCTATCGTCGCCGCTGTTCCACCCGCGCCCAATTGGTCGTGCGCGCAGCTCCGCCTTGTCTTCCTCCTTGTGCTCGCGCCATCACCACGTGTGGTGCTAGGGGTAAGGCTCACTCGAGCGTTTTCCCTCCGCCACCACCACGCCCCTTCTCGCCCGCGTTGGCCGTTCCCACCGCCCCGGCTCACCGCCACGGCCTCCGTCTTCCTCCTAGCTTCGCCTTCTCGTTGCGCATCCCATGCTCGCCGCGGCCCGCAGAGATACTGCCCCTAGCCACGGTAATGGCTCATCGGAGTTCTGGCCGAGCTCACCGGAGTGAGCTGCTCCATGGACTTCACCCCTCCATCCTCCTTCTCGTCCACTTCTCACGTGCATGAGCACCGCATTCGCGCGGTGAAGCTCGCAGACCGCACCACGCATCCCATCTCGGTCGGTGTTGGCCGGCCGACAGTTGGCCGAGCCACCACGCCGCCATGCACGCCGGCGAGCTAGATGCCGAGCTCGTCTGGCCGCATGCTAGGCACCCTCGGCTTCGCCTTGTCGCGGGGAATCGAGTGGTGGTGACCTCCGTCACTGGGGAGCTCACCGCCGGCGAGAACGCCGCCGTATCCTCCCGGTGTGTGTGACAGGCGGGCCCGAGGAACCCACTGTCAGCCTCTCTGGTGCAAGCGGGGGAAAATGCGCGGGGTGTGTGTAACGTTTTAGGTTCGGGGTTTTCAGAAAAAAGATAAAGAAAATGATTTTCCAGAAATTGTGAAAAGCTTTCAAAACTCATATCTCAAGATTTCTAGCTCCAAAAATTGTGAAACAAATTTTGGTAGACTTCTTAAGGCCAGATCTATAATATAAAATTATTGCATGTTAGTTTTGTGATACTTTTCTGTGTAGATTTATTTAATTCCTACTATTGCTGATATCTTAGAAAATGTCTAATAAATGGAATATTGGTCAGAAAATTTTGGTTCCAGTTTAATTAGTCTTCTTTAGTGATGCAATTTCTAGGAAAAATATATATGATGCATGTTCTGTGAAAAATTATTGAGGTGTAGTTCAAGTGCCTTTAATTGATGATTTTTGTTATTTTTGGTAGAGAGCAAAAATTGTATAACACATGCATGTGATAATTTTTGTGATGTGATTGTTTACTGTGTAGAGCATAGGAAAAATAATGAATCTATTGTTTGATACTTTTCCTAGTACAAAGTATTTTCATGCTCATTATTATGCTATAGCTTGTTTTTTTTTGTATAGATTGTTTTACTTATCCAAATTCCATGAAATTTCTGTAGTATGCTATTTGGAGTAGGACTATACTACTGTAATTTTTGTAGATTTTTACATGCAACAGAAATAGGTGTTACTGTGTAACCTTAGTTTAAATAGGAAATAAAAAGTGATTCTTTATGAGTAATTAAAGTAATAAAAAATGTTTGGTGTATTTTTGAAGCACCAAACTACTTTGCTGGTGTTACTTGATAGGTTAAGGTATTAGAGTTTGACAAAGTGCAGCAACACTTGTGTGAGAGTTATATGCTAACTAGTATAAGAGTAAATGATATGTTTTATGGTACATGTTCTTAGATGATGTTGACTGCCTTGTAGAAAGATTTTGTCTCTAGTCTACACTATCAGTTTCGATGTGCTCATCTGCATATCATATCATCATGGCATTCAACCGCATCCAATGCACCATCTGCATGTTTACTTATGCAATTGCATCATAGAGGATTCGCAGGAGGAGTCGTCGGTAGCAGTGCCGGAAGAACAGACCTGGACCGATCCGCAAGAGCTCCAGGCACGAGAGGTGCCCGAGGAAGAGGAACAAGGAGAGGAGTTGCCCGAGTGCGTAGATCACCAGCCTAGTTCGTTTGAAAGAGGCAAGCCCCAGAGCATTCTAAATCCCCTATTTTATTCAAGCAATTCTTTATATATGAGTTATATATTGTTGGATTAAGTTATAAGAGTTGAGTGAAAACACTTGCTGCATATATATCTTTTCCTTGTCCCATAAATATGCCTGGGATCCTATTTTGTTTAGGATCGAAAGTATTGCTTAGCCATGCTTAGACCGGTAGAAGTCGGGTGATCTCCTGTCACCTGCGAGATATAGGTGGATACCTGGTTATGGTTGGCTATAATTGTTATCATGGAAAGTACCCAAGTGTTGATGGATAAACGGAGACCGGGCGGAGTCTTATAGGGTTTTGGACTATAGTGATTCCGTCTGTGTCGATTAAGGACCGATCGTTGCTCGTCCCTCTTGTCATGTTGAACGCAGGCCTCATATTTAGCTGGCCGAATAAAGCACCTTTCGACCGCGAAGCTAGTGACATGATTCGGGCTGGGACCTACATAGGTGCACGTACCGGTGCTGAAGGGGTATGACAGGGACGCGAAGAGTGAGCCCAAGGTGCGTCCTGGCAGTCGGGCGGTCCCTGGGTACTGCGGCCCCAGTTTATCCCGCGACGTTTACCGGAATCGTGTCATTGGTGATCTAGCGACCCTGACGGGAGAAGCGTGGTTTGTGTGATGAATAAATCACCAGCTGGTTATGAATCGATTCGAATCGCCATCGCTCCTAGATAGTGAGCACTTGACTCGAGCTACAGCATCGTAGTAATAATGATGGAACACGGATGGTTATGTGAATGATGTTGGAAAAGCTAAACCTGATATGGTAACCTTTGATGTTAATGGTTAATCAAGTGATTGCTCTAGCATAGGTGCTTACTTAGATTAATTAGGTATAATTAAGTTGATGCTTATATTTTTAATGGTTCATAGATGATAACTTATGCTTTTCTGTAAAACCAGTCAAGTCAGTCCACTTTAGAAAAGCCTTGCATACTCCTTGGTGTCGTTTATTTCTGGTTCATGACAGGTAAGTCTAGCTGAGTACCTTCTCGTACTCAGGGCGTTATTCCCATTGTTGTTGCAGATGGTCAGATGTACTATGGGTATTGCGTCAACTGTCTGTACCCGGCGATGGGCGACAACTAGGACCAATGACAATGGTCACTCCGTCTATCTTATCCCATGCTTTTGTGGACTATGACTACCTGCTGGCACTGTATCTAAACTAAGTGTGTGTGGTTTTAAAACTATTTGTTTCCGCTATGTTAATTTGAACTCGTGTTGTAATAACTTTATGTTCTGAACTTCGATGTACTCAACTGTCGTTGCGAACTTTATGTACATGTGACGGTGGCTGCTAAATCAGTACGATCTTGGTTGAAATGTTGGTTGGTTGGAAATCCTTCGTGATTTCACGGAATCTCTGGTTGTACGAGCTTAAGTTTGGTAAATTATCTGTCTCGGCGGAAGATTTTCTTACTTAATCTCGTATAATCATGTTGATCCGTTACAAGGCGCCATGTCACCATCTGAGTCGGACACGCGCCGCACCTTGATGGACCTATCGAGGCTATCTTTGTACACGACCCACCGGTGGGGGCCGCCGTCGGCATCGTCGGATCGTCCTGCTCGTACATGGCGACACACTTGATGGGTCACCTGTGGTCTGTCACCGTCAGCACAGTGAGGCACGAGTGATCGGCATCCGTCGGAGGAGCCCCGGCGCCATTGCCAGTGCGTGATGATGCCGTCGGAGGAGCTGACGTACACCATGCAGGCCTCCACGGACACCGTGACGGCAGTGATTGCGCCGTCGCCCTCTCACAGCATGCGCTCCATGGTGTGTCACGTGTCCCGAGTCCTAACCCTTCTTCCCCAGAGCTGTTCTACTTGCGCAGTTGAAGGAACACTGGGCCGAGCTGTTCACTCGTGTCGTCGAAGGAAGACAACGGTGAACAACCAGTCCATGCTAGAGAAAACCAAGAAGGAGCTCGACGATGTGAAGCCAAGCATCAAGAGAGCCAAGGATGAGGCTAAGTGTCTGCGCGTTGCTATCGCTCTCGTGAGCGGCAGCCGGCATGCACGGGGGCATGGACGCACGCCGGCACGTGGGTGACGGCGTGGGGGCAGGGGCGTGCGCGGTCGGCGTGCGGCGCAGGTGACCATGCTACTTCTCTCACATGCATGACTTGCTCGACGAAATGCCTCATTTGGGAGTTGTCCGGTTAGCATGACATGTCACTGCTAGATGCACACGTGGACTAGTATGGACCTGTGGTGGACGACTTATAAAGTTTATGGACCCAGAAATCAACTTTCAGAGTTGATGGACCTAACCGAAACCCCTGCATAAGTTAATGGACCTCCGATGTATTTAACTCTTTCTTATTCTAATTTCAATCAAACACAAATAAATATAAAGTGCTCCAGATTTTTTTTTCAAAAGAAAAGTTAATTGGAATACTATAGACTTTAGCACTCCAGAGAGCCTTTAGCACAATAACATAAAGCGTTACATTTCTGCTTGCCTTTCGCTTTCTAACAGTTATCCTATGCTCTAGTACTACATCTCTCTATCGCCTTTCTAGAACTCTCTTTCATGAAAAAAAAATTTCGTACAAGTTACTCCCTCTCTTCCAAACTATAGTGCATTTTAGTTTTAGTCTAACGTTTTTTAAAAAATATATATACGGCTATAAGTTCAGAAAATTGCATTATCAATACATATGAAGAATTTAATGAAATTATTTGATATTGTACATTTGGATTATTTTACTATAAACTTATTTTTAATAGGACAAACATAAAATGCGGCTGCACTTCAATGCAGTGCTGCTGTGGCTGCCGCTGCGTCCCTTATGAGAGTAAAACATTGTAGGATACCTGACGGGATAGGTCCATTGCCTTGTCCATTTTATGTCATCTGTATGCGGGTTTCCCTTTATTCCATTCAATCTTAATTCAATCTTAAGTATCCTTTTGATTTACTCAAGATTGAATGGAATAAAGGGAAACCGCATATCCACTTGTTGCTTTGTTATTTGCTCATCGATCTACAGTACCTAAAATACCTTTTCTATACTTTAGTGGTCTGAAAAGTAAAATTAGGACACATGTTTCGTTCACACAATGGATACCACATTGTGGGTTTTATCGACTTGGTAGTTAAAGGACTTAGACTATGATGTTGTGTGTAATATATTTTCCGTGTATGTGTTGTTGCTTTTTTTTGGGGGGGGGGATGTGGGTGGAGCAAATGTTTTATCGAGTTACAAGAAGCAACAATTTGTAACAGAATCGAAGAAGCACCATATGTTAGATAGTGTAAGAAATAAGGATCGTAAACATGACTCGATACAAAGACAACATTATAGGTTTGAATGAAGTCGTTCTATATTTTTGAAACTATCTTTTTGTTTGGATAAATTTAACTTTATTGCCTCAGTTCATTCATTTAGTTCAACCTCCTTGCAAAGTTTTGACTCACTTTACTGTTTCAAGCTATTTAAACTAGGTTAATTCAACCCCTAATAAAACTAATTGTTTCCATTTCTTTGTGTATAGATTTAAGTATGAATTTTGTAAGGTGACAATTGACATCGTCTCCTATGTTAGGAAAAAAATACTTTTTTAGAAAAAAAAAGCATTGTGTTATTCATGCATCTTCATATCTCATGGGTTGTACTATTATACGACAGTTGCAATCCAAGGAAACTTTTGTATATACTTTGTAACATAGATTATGATGTCAATTATCATCACCATGGAATCTGAACCATAAAACACAACTTGCATGAGCATAAACAATAAACAAAAGCCACAAATTTTGTAAGGGGGTAAATTTGGTTAAATGTTGTATTGGTGGTAAGTCGATAGACCGAATAGTTAAGGATAGTAATAGGTCTTTAACTTTCTTTCATTTAGTATATTTGACAAAATTCAAGTAAACTACTTTAGGTCATTCTCCTAGGCCGGGGTATAATTAAGACATTATTGCCTTATTAGATTCTTCTCTTTTATGTGCTATATATTTGTGTGGCATGTACATATATGTCTATCACATCAGCTAGACTTTGAGATCTAGACAAAACGTATGGTGTACCACCATATCTGTGGCTCTTAGCCTAGTTGTCATGCATGAATGTATACATGACCGCCGGTCTATGTCAAACGTCAGAAAAGATAGGTATATTGACTTGAATTGTGCAAGACAAAAGTTAATATGTCGTGTGTGTTGATCATCCATGCAAATATTTGCATGTCGCAACATGATGATCCAAGAAGGTGACCCTTTTGTATGTGTGATTCAGCTAGCTCCGATCCATGGGTTTCTTCCCACTTGCAAATATGATGAGCTAGGAACGAATTGAACAGCCACTTCTCATTATGTTCTTAGAGCATCAAGTATTCAAGTGGCTTCAAGGCAACCTGCCCATTTTGTGGAAAGGCAACGGCCCTAACTGACGCGTCGTTGGACTGTTCATGTCCAAGCAAATTAAGGTATCGATCGCCGGCCACCTGGCTCTCGATCGGGGTCGGGATGGAATGGATTCACCAGAAGCGCCGGTACGGTTGATCCACACACAGCTGAGGCCTACTAACGAATCGAATAATAGTAACTCAATACAGGTGGTGGAGCTGGAGCTTACAGCGACGGTGCGACGATCTCGATCGAGAACGCAGGGTTCGACAGCTAGCGCGCTAGCTGCTGCGTGGAGCCGCCGGACGGCGACCGCTCGTACGGCGGCGTCGCCTCACGCCCTCACATCACCCGGGGCCAATGCGGGTTGTCTGCAGTCAGCTGGCCGCGCGATCCGTCGAATCCCGCCAGGGACGAAACCATATCGCCTGACGCCGACCGGCGGCCACGTTTCGCGCTCCTGGAGGAGGGAGGGCCATCGATGGCGATGTTCACGTGCATGCCAAGATGCGCTCGGGCCCGCCCGCGCCAAAGGGAGCAAACACAAGTCACCGCGGCCGGTCGCTTCGGTGGGGGCGTGGACCAGGCCAAAGCAGGCGCCCGACGACGGCGACATCCACCGGGGGATCGGAGTCCGGAAATCGACACCCTTTGCATGCAAGGAAGAGACACCAAGCTGGAGCGCGCGTACGTGTGCGACTCCTGGCGAGGCGCGCGTGTAGCCCTGGCGCGCGCGGGGGAGCCTTGCTTGATGCTGCCAGCCGTCTACGTTCCCGTCAACCCGGCGCCTGTGTGGGAAAATAAATGGACGACCGCGAGCGCCGGTGAGCGGGGGTACGTGATGAAGGATGGGACATATACATATATGTGGATGTTTTTTTTCTTGAATACGCACGAGAACTGCGTATCAGTGTATTTAAGGAGAATGAAGAGTTTAACGTACAAGCATGCCGGTCTCCGGCCGCGTTAGTGAATGTAAACGACTATATTTTGAAAATAACTATCCAAAGACTTAACATCCTACTGCAGCGCTACGCCCACGCCAAGACCCCAGGCCCACTTGCTCTGAGTGGCCTTTAGTTCCTGGGAACAGCTCATCCAGGGCTTCGACCTGTTCCGGTGACAAGTTCCCTGTAAAATATGCGTCGTACGTACTCTGGGCGGCGAATGAGACTGGTGCAGCTGGTGGCAGGATGCCCATCTTCTTCATGAGTAGCACCTGGCCCCGCTTGAAAGTCGAGATGTGGATCAGCGGCTGAGCGGTAATCCGCCTGCTCCCTTTTGGCAATGTGCGTTTTTTTGGGTGGCGGCGCCTGCTTTGGCGGCGAGGCGATCAGCGGAGGCTGCCGCGTCAGCTGTACCTCCCAGGGAGCCCGGCTCGCGCGCGCTGCTGGAACGTTGGTAGTTACGTTACGTACGTGTACTACTCTGCAGGGATGGCGACGGCGACGGTGCCCTATGCCCCGATCGGGATTATGCATTTGCGGCGGGCCGCACGGTGCAGGATGTGATCGAGTTTGCACCGTCCGTACTTACATGTGTTGCTAGAACGCAGCAACTTGCAGTCCGTGTCTCGACCGTAACCTTCTTCGAAAGCTAGTAGCATCTACGGTTCGTTCTACCACGCACATGCTTATTGATCTGCCATATACATCTGGTTCAGAGGAACGCAAACTAGTTAAGTACAGTAACTGTTGTCTTGGACTCTTATACAGCTGGCAATACCTTATATGAGGTGAATGGAGCAGGAATTACTTTAACACCAACTCAATCAAGCAACGATAGGAACAATCCGGCACAATCCAATAGAATACGAGGGAGGAAGCATAGCAGGAGATTAGAAACAGAGAAGCAGAGCTAGAATCCGGAGAAGATCTACTAGAGGCAATCTGGGTACGGAGAGAGGGAAAGGAAGAAGATGGATAGCAAGTAGAGGAAGGAGGAAGATGAACAGTAAAGTATATGGTTTTTGATATTTCTACGATGCCCCTTTGTAGAGCGAGGCCCATCGCTAGGGCCGAGCCAGCAAAAATCAAAGTCATGTACCAAACTCTAAAATGAGGCCTATCTCTCTAAAAAATAAGACTATAAATAAGATACATGATATATATGACAATAAGATATATCAAAAACTGTACCTAGGTAACTAGATTCATGTTCTGTAGGCCGGTTTGCAGAAGACATGACGAGAATCTTGGAATACTAGATAACCCAGAACAAAGATAACTGAACACCTAGATGGATCAATATTATATTACATATTAGTCATCACCGATCAACATAGATTAAAATATTAAAAATTAAAAATTAAAAATTAAGTAAACCAGATTAGTATACCTAGGGACTTCACTTGACGACTTGACGTATGGCTGCCTGAGTCCTGTCGCTCTGCACTCCTGCTGGCTACGGACCTAGCGATCGAGTATTCGAGTGGCGACCTGCCGACGCCGCCGTCCTCGTCCTGCGATCTTGCCAAGTCGGCGATAGGGAAGAGCGGCCTGGGAAGAGTGGAGACGCGATCAGCGGATCAGATGATAAAAGTCTCGGCTAAAAAGACGGAAGAGCGGAAGCAATCGATGGGCGAACGAATGGAATAAAAGTCTGGGCTGAAAACTAGTGGGCTTCCTGCTGAAAACTATGGGCCCCTGAACATTGGGGGCCCTTTTCCGTCGCACGGACTGCACTCCCATGGGCTCGGACCTGCCTATCGCCAGCCTGTCTCTCCTGGGCCATATGGCAGCGACTCCTAACATTACCCGCTGCTTGAAATATGGCTTGCCCTCGAGCCGCAGCACTGTTTGTCGACGAGCTTGCATCAACTGCCATGGTGTGCTCGTGTAGCAGGTTGACGACGACGTGTTCATGTCCATCCTGCAGCGTTCATCCTCCCCTCCACTATACCGAAAGTTCCAGCATGACGCCCTCCTGGCTGTGCAGAGCGCCGGAGGCCTTGCCGAGGCGTGAGCTGACCCCAGACGTGCGCCAGTAGCAGGATCCTGAAGTCGAACACAATTGACTTCTCTGATAATGGTCTCGAGGAGATGTGCTCGGATGCAAGGTGCTTGTCCAGCAGGCAGCAGCACGGTGGCGGCCTTGTCGTGTCGATCGCCGGAAGCAACCTACTCCCTCCGTTCCACTAATAATTACATATGTTTTACTTTTACATTTCTTATTTGACCGTTCGTCTTATTTAAATTTTTTGTGCAAATAATAAAAGAAATAAAATATTATGAAAATATCTCTAATGATTGAATAAGTCGTAACAAAACAAATAATATTTATTAAAATTTTTTAAATAAGACGAACGGTCAAAAAAATGTAAAAGTCAAAAACGTGCAATTATTTGTGGGACGGAGGGAGTAGAAGCCGAAGATGATGAAGCGCTTGCCGGAGGCAGCGCAAGCAGTGATGAGGTGGAGTAGGTGGCGGTGTAAGCCGATGCTGATCATCACGATCTCCGCAACAGCAGTTGGGACATGCCACTATTCATGAACACCGTTTGTGCGGTCGTCGCTGGTCACGGACGCGAAGCCCTCCATGTAGTCGAACGCCGCGTCAAGGGGCCGCATCACCAGCCACTCAGTTTCCGCCGTGTAGATTGCGAAGCTCGTGTACACCTTGCTCGTCCGCAGCACTGGCTTGGGCGCCGTCGGTAGGGGGATGTGGGTGCGTGCGATGTCACCGAACTGCTCAAGGCCACCGAGCGCGGCGAAGAGGTCCGGGTGGAAGAAAGGCGAGCAGACTCGACACTTGCCGTCGCCGGTCACCACTTGAGGCCCGTAGCGGATGGACGGCCCGTAGTTTTCGGCACCCCAGTGGAGCACCTCCTCCTCCAAAAAAGCGCCGCTGGGGACGCCGGCGAAGCAGTGGCCGCCAGCCAGGCAAACTGTCAAACAGTTGGTTAGCGCAACCGTGACGTTGTTGCTGGCTGCTAAGGCCAGTGCTAACCCCACAGTTGCCACCCATGCCAGCTGCCCACCACCGGCTGCGCCTATAGCATCGGCGCGGAGGACATTGGTCGCTGCGAGTACCTGGCCCACGCGACAGACGGCTCGAACAAGCAGCGGCACATCTTGGTAGGCGAAGCCGGACTCCAAGGTGTCATCGAGGGAGCCGTCGTAGCCACTGAGCGGAACGGCGCAGAGTGCGCACTCAACGAGGCTGATGTGGAAGGAATCGAAGGCGTAGTTGGCATAGGCGCGCTCGGGGTCGACGTCGCGTGGGCTGAGGTCGAAGGTGATGATGATGGCACGGTCATCGCGTGCGGGGTGGCCGTGGGCGGGGGCCAGGAGGTGCTTGCGCACGTCCATGGGAACGACGCCTGAGACGACGCAGACATCGCGGAAGCGCCGAGGTTGGAGAGTGTCGCAGGGTCAGGGTCTAGGCGGAGTACGCAGCTGCTGAGGGGACCGTCGAGGAATTCGTGCGCGAGGCTGAGGAAGACGAGCTCCTCGAAGACAGCGGCGTCAGCGAGGCAACTTGCCTTGCGAGGGGTAGAATGAGCGCTATTGCCGGCGAAGGAGGAAGGGTCGGCGCAGGCGTGACCGAGGCATAGGAGAGCCGGACGGGCAGCATCCTAGCGGGCCCATGGCAGAGCACGTCGCGAGAGTCGCCGCAGTTGGTGACGACGGGGCAGCCGCAGACGTCACGAAGAGTTCCATGAACACGCTCTCGATGTCAGCGAGGGGGTGCGTGTACTCGATGGTGAACCACGCCGGCCTGCCGCAGCAGCGTGCGGGCTCAATGCCGAGGACGGCGGCCACGAACCAGGAGCCATGGAGGCCGTCTTCGTCGACGCGGGCCTCGACCGCGACGCCAGATGGTAGGGGCGAGGGTGGATCCAATGGCGTGCTGCACGAACTGCACCACGAGGATGAACAGTTGTGCCTCGATCTGTACCTTCTCGCGCTCGATGGTGAGCTTCCCCCTGGGTGTTGAGGTGGAAGAGCTCATCCGCGGCGGTGTCCACGCAGATGCCGTCGATGTCGACGATCTCGCGCTTGGGGAACAACATCGAGAAGATGGGGTCGGAGTGGACCAGCGACATGGACGGGGCGGCGCAAAGAGGCCTCCAATGGTGGGAAAGCATCGCCGTGCACGCAGCATCCTTGACGGGGAGGCGAGAGACGATATCACGGAGGAGCACATCTGGAAGGAGGTTGAGGCGGTTGAGGTCGATGATGTTGTCGAGTGCGGCGGCTAGGCGGTGAGGGTTCTCCATGGCATCGAGCATGGCTTAGACCGTCGCGAGGCCGGGGTTGGGCTCATCGGTGGAGGCAGCCTTGTCGTCACTGCTAGAGAACTCGGAGTCGAAGGCGACGTCGAAGTCAGTGGAGGTGGCATCGAGCGCGGGAGCGGGCTCGTGGATGACGTCGAGCAGCACGACGGGGACGTTGGAAGTGAGGCCGAGCTTGTTGCAGATCTAGGCGGAGCCGAGGACGTCGATGGTGGAGAGGTCACGGTTGCGCTCCTCTAGGTCATGGGCAGGCTGCTCGAAAAGCCCACCCCAGTTGTCCGGTACCACCACGGCATCAACCCGCGCTGCCTGGATCCGTTCCGGTAAGTCGAGCACCTCTGGGATGTGGGCGAGCTACTCGAATAGCCCACCCCAGTTACAGCGACCACCACGGCATCGAACTGTCTAGCAGGGATCTGCTCGGGGATGTCGACGTGGGGCTCGACGGCGGTGACCCCCTGCGCCCGTCTAGCTCGGGACTTGGAGTCGCGCCGCTCCCACCGAGCCTCGCTCTCGTTGAGCTTCCTATTGAAGTTTTCGAAGAACTTGCGGATTTCATCGAGAAGGAGTTGGGTAGAAGGAGAGATCTCAGTAAGGGGATTCACTGAGAATCGATGACTCTGATACCAATTGTTAGCAGCACACTAGAAGATGGAGCAGCAATTACTTCAACACCAACTCAATCAAACAACGATAGGAACAATCTGGCACAATCCAATAGAATGCGAGGGAGGAAGCATAGCAGGGGATTAGGAACAGAGAAGCAGAGCTAGAATCCGAAGAAGATTTACTAGAGGCAATCTGAGTATAGAGAAAGGGAAAGGAGAAAGATGAATAGCAAGTAGAGGAAGGAGGAAGATGAACAATAAAGTAGATGGTTTTTGATATTTCTGTGATGCCCCCTTTGGCTCCCTCCGATCCCCTTTTGTAAACAGAGTGAGGCCTGCGAGATGGCCACTGTAGCATCACACTAGTGACACCGCATCGGCGCCTGATCCTCCAGCAACGCGGTTAAGTAAGAAGTGCGACATTTAATCTAGAAACCTGGCACAAATCCTAAAGACCATCGTACAGCTATGTATGTGGAGGATACCTGCTGTTGGCTTTGCCCAGGAACACACACGCACACGAACGCGAGGTGGAACAAGAACACGATAGATTGAACGCCGTAGCGACAAACTCGCCTGTATCTTGGCTCTTTTCTTTATTCACTGGACTTGGCAATTTTGCAGAGAGGAATACAGAGGCTACATATAGGCCATGGACTCACCAGGACCTTAATGCCATGATCCGCATGACACGCTCAGTGATGTCGAGAGCCTCTAGCTTGTTCGGACATCACGGCTTCTCCATGCGAACCAGCAACCACGCACACCACTCACTCTCTCAAAATAGACATGCATACACTACTCACTCCTAACAACCCATGACTAAAACAGCCATGCACACCACCACGGACAACTAAGATGAAACATTCTTGGCAACCTCATGCGCACACCACGGACAACCAAGATGGAGCATTCCTGGCAACCTCCATGCGCAGGACTAGTTCCATCTTGACCACGGCGTGTCCGCAACCTCCATGCGCAGCACTGGTTCCATCTTGACCATGGCATGTCCAACTACGACGTAACGCACCCTGGACACTACCATGCACCGCAGCGTGGCAACATGTCATGGTTTATTCTAACAATCACTCCATAAACCATGACACCCCTGTACACCCAACCTACATGAGAGGCTCGTCATCGATATCAGCGAGCAAAGTTGTTTCCTTCTTTTTCGCAGGGCAGTCCTTGGCCTTGTGGCCACGCTTGTCGCACTCGAAGCATCGCCTTCGGTAACGGCTCCCGTTATGCCTGCTTCCCGCGCTCATGGTGCTGCGATTGTCGTCGACGTCGTCATCACTGTGGTCGTTGTTCCGGCGAGCACGCCTCTCGCCGTTGTCACGACGGGTTCCCTCACCAACGCGCGCCCGCTGCTTGCCGCCGCGCTGACGCTGACGATTCTCCCACTGCTCCTCAGTGAGCAGTAGGCGCCCGACGCCGTCCGCAGCCGACTCGATGCTGCTGCCACATCGCTCCTCCGCCACGCGCAGCTGCCCAACGAGCTCGTCAAGTGACATTTTCTTCAGGTCGGCGAACATCTCGATGGAGCACGCGAACTGGTTGTACTTTGCCGGCACAACACGCAACATCTTCTTGACGACGCGCTCGTCCTCCATCTTCTCCCCGAGTGCGCGCAGCTCCGCGGCGAGGGAGTCGATCCGCATGGCAAAGTCATCGATCGCCTCGCCATCCTTGAACACCGCGAGCTCGAACTGCTTGAGGAGGTACTGCGCCTTGGCCTCCTGCACGCGCTCATCGCCCATCCGCAGCGACTTGATCGCCGCCCATGCGTCCTTTACGCTCTTCTTCGCGGAGAGCCCGGACTTCATCTCCGGTGGCACCCCGCGCAGGATGAAGGCTAACGCCCTTCGATCCTTGCCACGCTCGGCGTTGCCGCTCTCCACGGCATCCCAGAGCTCCATGCCCTCCATGTTGACTTACATCTTGAGCGCCCACTCGTGGTAGTTTGTCTTCGTCAGCTTTGGGACTTCTCCCATGCTGCCGAAGATGCGCTCCACCACGGTGTGACGCGGCGAACTGCTATCACCCTTCTCACTATCATCGGCCATCTCTCTAGTGTACAAACACCTCTCGATAACCTGGCTCTAGATACCAATTGTTGGCTTTGCCCAGGAACACACACGCACACGAATGCGAGGTGGAACAAGAACACGGTAGATTTTTTGGCGATGAACGCCGCAGCGACAAGCTCGCTTGTATCTTGGCTCTTTTCTTTATTCACTGGACTTGGCAATTTTGCAGAGAGGAATACAGGGGCTACATATAGGCCATGGACTCACCAGGACCTTAATGCCATGATCCGCATGACACGCTCAGTGATGTCGAGAGCCTCTAGCTTGTTCGGACATCACGGCTTCTCCATGCGAACCGGCAACCACGTACACCACTCACTCTCTCAAAATAGACATGCACACACTACTCACTCCTAACAACCCATGACTAAACCAGCCATGCACACCACCACGGACAACTAAGATGAAACATTCCTGGCAACCTCATGCGCACACCACGGACAACCAAGATAGAGCATTCGTGGCAACCTCCATGCGCAGGACTAGTTTCATCTTGACCACGGCGTGTCCGCAATCTCCATGCGCAGCACTGGTTCCATCTTAACCATGGCATGTCCAACTACGACGTAACGCACCCTAAACGCTACCATGCACCGTAACGTGGCAACTGTCGTGGTTTATTACACCTGCGCCCCGGGCTAAGCAAATATTTGGTGATTCGGAACTGCGTCTGGATCCCTGAGCACACGTTTCCTCTGCGAACGCATGGGCGTCATGTACTTCAAAACCGGCGAGGTTGCAGCCTCCACCAGCTCCGCGAGAAGATGGCCTCCTCCGCGACGATCTCCCCATCAAACATTGCCGAAGAAAAATCCTCGTCGTTGCCGTCAGTCGCAGGATCGCCATTCTGCTTGGTGACGTTGAGGCCAGCGAGGCGGCGAGAGTTGCTGATTCCACATGATCCGTGTATGGATCCGTTGCCGCAGACTCAAGCACCTCCGACGGACGGAAGGCCAAAGTCAGTCGTCGTTTGAATCTTGCAGCATCCTCCTGTGAATGATTCACGTCCTCTTGGTTTGATCCCAGATCGAGGACCAAACCATCACGATTGGTGTCAGCAACAGCACGAGATGAGTAGCCTTCGGGATCTTCTGACGAGGTTGACGCTGGCCTGCTGTGGAGGGCCAAGGCAGCACCGTCAACACCATCGAAGGTTGAAGGCAGAGCCCCGTCGCAGTCCTCCGGCGCGTCGGCCAACGCCTTGAGTCGCCTCCAACGGTCATGTCCTCCCTCGGGCAATCACCTCAGCTGCTCTATGGAAAGAGATAGATCTATAGCTACATATCGTCTATGTGCCTCTTCCTAACGACAATTAGGATGCGGATCACATGATTCACTCCCTGGCCGGCGATGTTCGCCTGACCACTAAAATATCACCGGTAGCACAGCACCAATAGTCACAAACACGAATGGGCCATCACCAACCTGAAAATTCACATAATTCTTGTGGAACGCACATGGGAGAAACAGGGAACACGTCACAAATAGTTACAGGACCACAGAAACACGAGAAAAAAGAACCGACGTAACAGAAAGGGCAATGCGTTCAAGTTATTCTATTGAACCCCACCGTGCTACCATCACTACTGAGAGTCTGAGGCTTGGAGCTTGCAAGACTTTCTACTGAGGATTCGGTGGCCGGGAGTTGGCAGCAGAAACCCTGGAACCCCATTCCAGCAGCTCTTTGCTGGTGTCGTCCTTGTGCGCGATCACTTCGATGAAGCACAGGCAGTCCTTCTTCTCCCCTAGCGCTGTCTCAATAGCTGCCGTCAGCTCCTCCTCGCACTTCACCTGCACAAGTTATCATTGCAATCCATTAGTACCAGTTCTTCAGGTGAACAACATCTGCTAGTTCAAATGTTTGTGTTTCTGGCAAGCATTAGGCAAAGGGCAAACAATTTACCTTGGAGGTCCAGCACTTGCCCTCTCCATTGTGGATGGCATCCACAAGGCCAGTGTAGTTCCAGTTCTTGATGACGTTGTATGGTCCGTCGTGGATTTCCACCTCAATAGTGTACCCACCATTGTTGATCAGGAAGATTATGCTGTTCTGCTCACATCGCAGCATAGTTGACACATCCTGTGCTGTAACCTGCATAAGGTTGGCTCAGTATCACATTAGAATTGAGCCATCATCCAACAAATTGCAGCAGAGAGCAAAAGATAGTTTGATCAGGCAATGAAACCTCACCTGGAAGCTCCCATCACCAATGCAGGCAATCACACGCTTGTTGTTTGCACCCTGAGCATAGCCAAGCAATGCACCAACTGACCATCCAATTGAACCATACTGCATTTGGAATTCGTATCTGCAGCATGCAGACAGTTCTCATGAGAACAAGGTACAGAACAGTTCAAGAGAAACAAATACTCCTAGAACAGAGTAGAGTGCTTACCCACAGCCTTCTGGCAGCTTAAGCTTCTGGCAGTTGAACCAGGAGTCACCAGTCTCAGCAATCACGGCACTATCACCGGTCAACATCTTCTGGATGTGCTTGAAGAGCACATTCACTCGCAGTGGCTCATTTGGCTCACTTTCCAGCGGCTGGCCCTCAGGTACAAAGATCCTCTTGTAATTCTCATAGGCAGTGGTGTTCTTATTAACCCTCTTAGCCAATTCAGACAAGAACTCTTTCATCATCACATATCCGAATGCCGGCCCATTCCCCACTATCACACGCTCAGGCTGGACGATGATGGCCTTGTCCTTCTTGAGGAGGAATGAGTAGCCAACAGAGCTGTAGTCATTGAAAATGGGGCCTGCAAAGAGGTAGGCATCTGCGGACTCAATAATCTCAGCACAGAAGGCAGTGCTGACGGCGCCCCAGTAGGTGCCGATGAAGTGGGGGTGCGTCTCTGGCACAAGACCCTTGGCCGATGGCATCACTGCATAGGCATAGCCACTGGCATCTACCAGATCAACAAATGCCTTTCCTGCCTTTGCCACACGCAGTTTGGGGCCACCGACGAGCACTGGCTTCACCGCCTTGTTCAGGAATTCGACAGTTGCCTCCACTGCAGCCTCTAGCCCCATCCTGTTGCTCATCCTGCATTATTACAACAGAATATTAATACCATGGTTTCTGATAGCATCAAGTTTCCCACATTTGCAGTGCGATATTACAAGTTTACAGTCTTGACACTCGTTAAATTGGCTTTGAAAAGAAATTATATGACACTGCATTATCACATAAGATGATTGTTCATCTAGTTTGAAGATTTCATCAGATGACTTCATGTATAATGATATTGCATTATCTTGGTGCTACCGATTCAATTAGGTACTTCTCGAATAACAAAAACAGTTGTTCAGTTCATATGTGACAACAGTGGGATAAATATAGAACGTTGCAAATCTGAAGGGTTTTGGTGGTGGGGGTGTCTGGTGGAAAAGTTTCATGGTCCAAGCAAAGCAACTATCAACGTTACCTGAAAAAACAACCTGTGAATCTGTACGGGACAGGTGGTACCTAGGGGTGAGGAAGAAGGGCACGGGGTCGCGGCTAAAGGTAGGGTGAGGCAGGCCGGGGAGGTTGCAGCTGATGCTGAGGTACACCGGTTTGCTCTCCCTCAGTGCCGTGGCAATGGCCGTGTCGATCTGCTCGTGCGCGTCGTCCAGATTGGTCACCACGGCCTGAATCCAGGAACAAGCAAACAAGCCATTAAGCAATCAGATGAAATGGATACTCAAACCCACCCAAAATCACAAGCAAAGCAAAAGTGGGGGCACGCACGGACTCACCTGGTGGCAGGTGACGGTCTGGAAGCAGCGGAGCTCCTGCGAGAAGTCGGGGAGGCCGATGGTGTGGTGGAGGATGCGGTTGGTTCCGTAGTCGTTGGAGTTGGGCCCGCCGGCGATGCAGATGACGGGCAGGTTCTCGCTGTAGGCGCCCGCGATGGCGTTGAGCACGCTGAGGCCCCCGACGGTGAACGTGACGGCGCAAGCCCCGACGCCCCGCGCGCGCGCCTACCCGTCGGCCGCGTACCCGGCGTTGAGCTCGTTGCAGCAGCCGACGAGGCGCAGCCCGGGCTCGGCGATCAGGTGGTCGAGCAGCGTGAGGTTGAAGTCCCCGGGGACCGCGAAGACGTCGTTGACGCCGACCTGCACGAGGCGACGCGCGAGGTGGCGCCCCAGCGACGGCTCCCCCGCCGACAGGGTCGCCGCGGGCTGTGCCGGCGTGGACGCCATCGGGCAGCCCACCGTGTGGTTCGACGCCGCCGCCGGCGGCCCGTCCACGGATCCGATGTGGGTGTCCATGGATCGATCAAGCACCAACGGATCAGAGGATCAAGGTGGGTGGGAGGGGCGGCCGAGAGGAGTTGCGGCAGTGGTGGGTGAGAATATAATACGATTTCCTGGGGGTTTTCTGAGGTTTTTCGCTTTGACGTGTATTGGCTACGGAGTACTCTACTTGGCGGAATATTTAACGCCACTTTTAAAGGAGAGTGGCAATAGATTTGCCACCCACGTGAGAGAAGTGGATGTGAGAGGGATTAATTGATCGTGGCTGAGAGTGACAAATAGTTAAATGTCCCCTACTTGGCTTGGCTTGGTTCTGTGGGTTGGCGGAGGAGGCAGCACTTGTCGTTTTATATCTACTACTACTGTACTAGGCGGCGCAGAGGGCAGAGGGGTGTGCATGGGATTTTCGTGTAACCATGGGGCCGTTTCGCGTAAAACCCGTCTTCTTTCGGCGAAAACCAGGGGCCGCGCGGGGGTGCACTCGCGTGAGATGTGGGCCGGGACAGGGATGCCGTGCGTGCTGGCCCCGCGCGTGGGGTAGCCGCCTCGTGGTTTTGGTTGGATTCGTTGCATCTCGTCTCGTATACGAGTTGTAATAAACAGTGTGCAGTGGCGGTGGTTTTGGTTTTGGTTTCAGGCCGCGTTCTTTTGCCATGCAAGCCCCAAAAATTTCCTCTTCCACCCATCACATCAAATCTTTAAACACATGTATTAAATATTAAATGTAGGTAAAAAAATAACTAATTACATAGTTTGTCTGTAAAGTTCGAGACGAATCTTTTGAGTCTAATTAATCCATGATTGGACAAATTTTGTCAAATAACAACGAAAAGTGCTACAGTAACTTTTCACCCCAACTCACCCCATCTAAACACACCCTCAGGCGCACGTTGCGGTTTTGGGTCTTTGTTTGCTGCGCAAGGTGGACTCAGGTTTGAGTCCATTCCAGCAGCAGCCGCGCAATTTATTCTCTAAAAAGAATATTCTGTTCTGGTCATCGAGATTCTATCATTTATATCAATTTTTCTATATCTATACATACTCTATATTATCCTCTATCCATAAATGGGACCCACATGTCTGTAAATAAATTTTATCTTATATCCATGTGAGATCTTGTTTTGAAAAATTTATTGCAACGAATTTAATGATACAATTGGAATTTAATTTGAGTTTATGGTTTGTGAGTTATAACATTTTTTAGCGAGTTGAAGAAGTGGGGCCCGCCACTTATTTCTCCCACGCAGCCCGCCACTTATTTCTCCCACGCATGCGCGCTGTCGCTGTTGGTCGTCGCTGCTCCTGGGTCCGCTGGCTTTTAGCGTAGGTCCTCTACCACGCTATATTTAGCAGATGGAGGCCGGTCCTCTTCGATGTCGGACGGACGTAGAGGACCCGGTGCAGGCCTCCCGTCCGCTATCCACGTCCTGGAGGAATGCATAGCGTTCTCCGGTGCGGATAGTCCAACGCTCTGCGTCTCTGCAATGCCATATGCAACTGGGCTGAGGCGCTGGGCACTAGGTAGACCTGGCTCAGGCTCACTCAAACTGCAAACGGTGCGGTTCGGGGCGCACCTAATCAAGGGGGGCTGTTAGAGTCCGGCTGTTCGGACCGAATCCGGCGTCCGGCAGTTTCCCGCCCGATGTTTCCCGCGAGCGCTCCGAAACTCCGCGTCGGCTAAGGGTGCGTCTACCCCGTGCGCGTTCCATCCTTTATTATTTTTTGGGCCGTTCAGGGAGGCGTATTGGGTTTCTGGGCCTATTGAATCCGCTGCTAGACTAGTTAGTTAATGCTGGCTGCCGCGTCTTACGTGCGTACGGAAAAGTTGGTAGAGGGACGTGGCGATGTCATGGTTTGTTACAAATTTAAAAAGGCCCCATACCCAAATTCTCCTCCAAATTCAACTATGCAAAAAGAAGATTCCCCATCACATTAAAATGTCGGCATATATATGGAGTAATAAATATAGATGAAATAAAAAACTAATTGCACAGTTTTGTTGTACTTTGCGAGACGAATATTTTAAGCCTAATTAATCAATATTTGGACAATTATTACCAAATAAAAACAAAATTGCTACAGTATGACGGGACACTTAGAGCATCTCCAAGAGTTTGGCAATTTTCATTTGGCAAATCTTGTGTTTTGCCAAGTTGTAAAAAGATATGCCAAGTAAAAAAACACTCTCTCTCCAAGAGTTTGGTATAATTCACTTGCCAAACCCAGATCTAACTTACATCAGGAACCCTGAGGGAGAAACAAAATTATGTTTATGCCCTTCCACCTCTTAAAAACTTACATCAGGAACCCTGAGAGAGAAACAAAATTATTTTTGTGCCCTTCCACCTCTCTCGTACATACGGATGCCAAGTCCGCTCCGCGCGCGCATATTTGCGCGTGCGAGGCCGGTGGATGGCAAGTTGCCAAGAATGTCAACCTCATTTGCCAAGCTGTTGGGACCTAAATTTTCTCATTTTGCCAAAATTGAAAGGATGCCAATCTCATTTGGCAAACTCTTGGAGATGCTCTTACTATGCAAAATTTGGTTGCCAAATTTGGCATCTAAACAAGGCCAAAGTCTATAGTTGACAAATCAAGTATCTAATTTAAATTCTGATTGTATCATTATTTTTCTTATAATAAATTCTTCAAAACAAGATTCCACATGAATATATTTGGATAAAAATTTCTCTTAGCATCCGGACAGCCGAACTGAAACCAGTTGCCGATAGAAATTACTTTTTTTTGCAGCACTCGCCTACCTGCTCTGTTTCCACGCATGCGCCAGCCACTTTCAGCTCGCCCATTGCATGTTACTCTAAGGGTGTCCCTAATAGTTTCCAAATAGCTAGCCTAGGAAGAATTCTATTGGCTATCAGGGAGAGAGATCAAATAGCTAGCGACTCCTAAATAGATAATCTAGCACGATCTCCTAAAAACAACTCTCTCACAACTGAAATAACTCTCCACTACAGTGTTAAAAATAAATACATAATAACGTAAATAAAAAATAATAAAATCTAGAGCAAAAACATAAGAAAAAAATAAAAACATCTAATAGAAAAACTAAAAGAACATCCTATGGATACTTTTTAAACATCCTAAATTATATTATAGATCATCACATGTGTACTAAATAAAACATCTCTAAATACAATATAGAACATCACTGAAGACATTATAGAACATCGCATATATATTACATGAACATCACTAAATACATCATAGAACACCACATCTGTACTAAGTGAACATCACTAAATACACCATAGAATATAATTAAATATAATATAGAACATCGCATATATATTATATGAATATCACTAAATACATCATAAAACATCACATATATAGTAAGTGAACATTACTAAATACACTATAGAATATCGCTAAATACATTATAGAACATCGCAAAAAAATCATAGAACATCACATGTGTACTGCATAAACATCACAAAAAAACATCATAGAACATGGCATTATATACCACGTGAACATCGCAAACAAAATTATAGAACATCATATGTATACTACGTGAACATCACAAAATATATCACAGAATATGGCACTATATACCACGTGAACATAAAAAAAAATTATACATGTATACTATATAAACATCACAAAAAAAAATCATAGAACACCATATGATACGACGTGAACATAAAAAAATCTAGAACATCACATATATACAACGTAAACATTACATGTATGCTATGTAAAAAGCACATATATCTTATAAAATGTAAAAATTTTAAAATAATGAATATAAAATAAGAAAACAAATAAAAATAAAAATAAGAAAATCCAAAAAAACATAAAAGAGATAGAAAGGAAAAAGAAATAGAAAAAAACATAAAAATATATAAAGAAAATAAAGAATTATATAAGAAAATAATAAAATAAAAATAAAAAGATAACACAATAAAAAAAGCTCCATAAAAAATAAAAATAAAGAGAAAAAAGTAAATAGAAGAAAGAACGGAAACAAAAAGAAAAAAAGAAAAGAAAAGAAATAGAAAAAGAAAAGAAATGAAAAGAAAAGAAACAGAAAAAGAAAAGAAAAGAAAAAGAAAAAATAATAAAACATATGAACACACCAGATGCTGCTCTCGTAGGAAATCATGTGTTCAGGCTGCGGTCGCTCATGCATGGGCCGTGCGTGGGCCTTGCTGCAGCCAACGACCGCGCAAACCAGCAGCACATGGGAAATTTACGCGGGACATCGTTCGGCGGACAGCTTCTGTCCGACCGTTCGGACCGGAAGAAAACCATCTAATCAAGACCTGTCGCTCCACCATTGACAAACGCTGGTCACGGGTCGAACCGCCCCACTCACCAACGGGACAGGTTCGCCCCGCGGGTCACCAGGTTCGACCCCCTCCGCTGGTCAGGCTGTGCGCCTGCCTGAGCAAGCCAGGGTGCTAGCTAGCGAATCCATGCGTTGGTCAGCCAATCAAATACTCTGATTGGAGGAACATCGGCCGGCAAGTCACGTCACGCTTGTTTAAACTTATTGGAGGAAATACAGTTTCGCATCCTCTGTATTTGTTCAGACTTGCCTCTACCTGATGAACAATATGGACGCAAAAACAGCAAGAACACTGAACCCATCTCATGCAAGGAGATCACTGCAATAGCTCATGCAAGGTAACTGTTGCTCAATTCGGTAGCAAATGAAGATACTGTCCAAGCTCAAAATTTCGGGACATGCTTTTTGGAAGAAAAAAATAAAAACAGAATGCAAATTCTTGTCAAACTAGTACTTGACAGAAGCACCGGTTATTAGCAGCTTGCAAGAGGCTTATCAGTTGACAAGAGACATTGCAGCATATTGGGGACAGCCAGATGGATGTCACACATAATTTATATCGTTGTGCACAGCAGGTAAATCAGTAGTCCTCTTAACTGTCATTCCAAGAGCCAAGTTACAACGAACACAGAGGATCAAAATCCAAAAAGGTTCTGTCAGGAGAGGGTTCAGTCGCAAAGCACAACAGAAGCGCCCATGCAAACCTTTTGGATCTGCTCAGAGGTGATTCCGGCAGCCATCGTCGGCGCCTGCAGCTGTTGCATCTCGTCCCCTCGGCCACAAGAAAGATGGCCGGCAGTAAATGAGCGCGGAGGCTGCTGCATCTCGTCACCTCGGCCGCAAGAAAGATGGCCGGCCGTGAATGAGCGTAGAGGCCGTGAGTGAAGCGGCAGGGATGGGAGCGGATGCCATGATCTCTTTGGAGTTTGGATGCCATTTGCCATGATCCAGGAACGAGGCGCGGGAGGGAGGTGAACGAGGGCGAGGCAGCAGGGGAGCGGCGGCGGACGGGGCAACCCTTAGGGTCGATTGGGGTCAACCGGGTTTCGACCCTTTCGAGCCTCTTCCTGTTGGGGTTGGCCCGCTCCGAACCGTGGACTCAATTTAGGAGTGGTTCGGCTTCGCGAACGGTTCAACCCGCCCCTGTTGCAGGTATAGGGCTCACATGTCACATGTGTCGCACGTCGCTATAGATGGCCATGCAGCTTGCGGCACGATGGTTCGACATGAAGCCTGCATTTTTTGGCCTGGCACGAGCACCGCCCGGCCCGGTGACGAGCGGGCCTGGGCTGGCCCGGCTCGGAGCAGCAGGCCGTGCCAAGGCCGTTGTTCAGGCACGCGCGGGCGGCACGGCATGACCCGCTACTCAATAAAAAATTATACATATATCATCCGCCCGACTCTACTCGCGAGTCGCGACTCACTGCGTCGCGCCGTTCCCACGACTCACCGCACGCCGCCTCTCCACGCGACTGCTCAGCTCATGCCGCTCCCTCCTCGCTCGCAGTGTCACCACCGACGGCTGAGCGCGGACGCCGACGCCCCATCCCTCTACTCGAGTGACGCCACTGGGAACCGACCTCGGTTGTCGTGGGAACGAGCGCGCTTGCCCTGAGCTCCGCCTTCACGCCAGATCCGGTGTCAAGGGCCCCAAGGGCAAGCTCGCCGGCGGCCACTGCCATCTTTGGCTGCTCGTGCTTCCTCCCCTTCCCCCTCTCTCTGTCTACGCGCTCTTCCTCGTGGGCCTCGGGCTGGCCCGACACCGCTGGATAGGCCGTGCTTCTTGGGCCGGGCCGGCCCGAAAAACGGCTTAGCAGGCCATGCCTAGGCCATAGGTCAAGCATGACGCCCGCTTCGGCACGGCCTGAGAGGCACGACATGCCATGCTGGGGCGGGCTAGGCCAGCCCATCGAATATCTATATGCGTCACACTGTTTGCTGAATGACCTGAAGTTGTACATGGAACACGACATTTCTCTTGCGCCCTTAACACGTGGTAATAAAGATCACGATCTAGACATCAATACATCTCAGTCTTTCTAAAATTTACTGTCTGAACCATCATTTAGAGATTTACAAACCTAATTAAAATTGAGAAAGTTTGACTAACACATATCCTATGCGCGACACTTATTTTGGAACAGAGAAAATATCTATTACTACTGTTTAAAAAGAATATAGTCCATACATACAAACATAACCGAAACACTCGCCTTATGTACTCGAAAGCGGAGACCACATAAACAAATTTTGAACATGTTTCATCTAATTTGCATGTGTTTCTCTTCCTGGCGCCTTATGTGACGTGACTAAGAGCCCATTGGCTTCACTGAAAAGCCATGACTGAAAGTACTGTTTGCTGATTTGTTGTGAGAGAAAAATACTATTCTGACTGAAAAAATAAGCTGAAAAGTACGAATTATAAGACAAGCGAACATGGCCTAATTCTTCCTTTTCTCCATGTTATAATCCTTGATAGAGATGACATGACATGTATAGGTGAAAAACCGCTTGATTTATCGTCTAGCTTTGATCTATTTGATTATCATAGATAGGCATGTTGAATCGCAAGCTAACACTTTAATTTTTATAGAGCTAGATCTAGTTTTTTGGAAACTTTTAGAGATACTTTCATGAGCTCTAAATATTTTATTTATTTTTTGTCCTAATCTAGGTTTTTTTAAAAAAATTATAGGATTAGAGACATTTTTTGTGGTTTAAAAGCTATATTAAGTTTTTTTATCAAATTTTTGTAAGTACGAATGCATCCAAACAAGTTCTTAAACGGTTTAAGGGTTATGATATTCAGAATTGAAGTTTAGAAGAAAAATCATACTACAGATAATTTTTTTATACCTCATCTCTTCAAATATAAGCTGTAGTATCTAAACTTTTGCACGTACACCACACCCTCACACCACCCTAGATCGTATAACCTATACCTAGAGAACTCCGTGGTTCAGAACCGGGGTTCAAACCCGGCCGGCCAGCTCCCACCGCTGGAGCTATGCCACTGCACTACTCGCGCGCCTGCCAGACCACAGATGGTTCATAGAGATATAAATGGGTTATTTTTTTTTCAGAAATATTTGTGCTGCAATTGATCCTGGGCCTCAAATTCGGCCTGCAACCAGGGCCTAAGTTAAAGAGCGAAGAAGGGCCCCCGTCACCCGTCAGGGGGCGAACTCTCCTGTAGACTTTGACAGGGATTGGATATCCACGGAACCAATCACGCACGGGAATGCGATTCCCAGCCCACCTGTGCCGTTCCAGTGGGCCATCCCTAACTCCAAGCCCAACTACTACCACATCTCGTCGCGTCATCCACTCCGCCGCACTCGCGCTCGCAGCTCCGCAACGCCGCAGGGAATGGTCGCCGCCACCACCATGGCCACCGCTGCATCCGCGGCCGCGCCGCTACTCAACGGGACCGGAAAACCTGCGCGGCTCCGCCATCGCGGACTCCGCGTGCGCTGTGCCGCTGTGGCGGGCGGCTCGGCCGAGGCACCGGCCTCCACCGGCGCGCGGCTGTCCGCGGACTGCGTCGTGGTGGGCGGCGGCATCAGTGGCCTCTGCACCGCGCAGGCGCTGGCCACGCGGCACGGCGTCGAGGACGTGCTTGTCACGGAGGCCCGCGCCCGCCCCGGCGGCAACATCACCACCGTCGAGCGCCCCGAGGAAGGGTACCTCTGGGAGGAGGGTCCCAACAGCTTCCAGCCATCCGACCCCGTTCTCACCATGGCTGTACGCTCCTCGCTGGCGCCCGGCGTCTTCTAATCAGACTCTTTGCGGAGGCGTGAAATTGAAATGCTCAATGGACTGTATGCGCGCGCGCAGGTGGACAGCGGGCTGAAGGATGACTTGGTTTTTGGGGACCCCAACGCGCCGCGGTTCGTGCTGTGGGAGGGGAAGCTGAGGCCCGTGCCATCCAAGCCCGCCGACCTCCCGTTCTTCGATCTCATGAGCATCCCTGGCAAGCTCAGGGCCGGTCTCGGCGCGCTTGGCATCCGCCCGCCTCCTCCAGTTCGTGCTCTCCCCATGCTGCATTCTTAAATCTTGTGCGTTTTGATTGTTCCATTGCCAATGGGGCTGAGCGTTTCTGGCGAAGGTTTCAGGGCCGCGAGGAGTCAGTGGAGGAGTTCGTGCGCCGCAACCTCGGTGCTGAGGTCTTTGAGCGCCTCATTGAGCCTTTCTGCTCAGGTGCTTATTGCAGTGTGCCATCGCTGTTTGTTCTAGTCTGCTACTTGCAGCGATTAGCCGATTACCATAAGAAATTGACAATTTCTGTGTAAACCTAAGGTGTCTATGCTGGTGATCCTTCCAAGCTCAGTATGAAGGCTGCATTTGGGAAGGTGTGGCGGTTAGAAGAAGCTGGAGGTAGTATTATTGGTGGAACCATCAAGACAATTCAAGAGAGGGGCAAGAATCCGAAACCACTGAGGGATCCGTGAGAGATTGATCCATTTTCATTTTGTTCCACTAATTGGCTGTTCTGTCATATTGATCTGTTTAACCTCTTTTAGCCGTCTTCCGAAGCCAAAAGGGCAGACAGTTGCGTCTTTCAGGAAGGGTCTTGCCATGCTTCCAAATGCTATCACATCCAGGTTTGTTCTTATTGTTTTGTATATCTACTAACAAACATGTCCGTGTGTTGCAACGAACATCTAGTTATGCTGTCACCTGGCCGACTTTTGGCTCGGATATATATGCAATGAGTGTGTCATCTGTTCCAATATGTGTTGGATTCAAACTCCGTAATGTGGCTAGACGCATGTTGTTCTAACTTGTATTAGCATGGGTCGTAAGTCCGGGTCAGAGATAGAGAGGTGTGTGAGGATAATAGGATATTGTGGAAAGTAAAATATGATGGATGGAAGAATTCTTTCTGCTTTTAATATTATTAATTAGGTATATATTTATTTATTTACATAGTGAATCAGTTATGGATATGGGCCTCGTGGATTGTTTAGATAGATGGATGCCTTAGGTCGAACTTGTTTGCATAATTCAGATACAATCATACAATGTCGTGGTATCACTATTTGTTTCATATACATGGATGGGAAAAGCAGAAGGGCAGGCCTGGTGCAGTTGGTGAGTGCTAGCTCGCCGAGTCACCAGGTCCTGGGTTCGAAGCCGTCTCTCTGCAGAATTTCTGCGGGGGTAAGACTTTTCTTCGGTTATTCCCTTCCCCAGACCCCACTCGTGTGGGAGCCTCTGGCACTGGATCTGCCCTTTTACATGGATGGGGAAAGCGCACCTACCCTTTGCACAATGTTGGTAAGGGCATTGTCATTCTTTCCATCCTTATTTATGCTGTTACTACAATATAGGTGGATAGCTTCATGTTGTCATTTGAAAATACCAAATATACAGCTGGAGGCTGTACATAGAAATTCCCTGAAGCATGGTTTATAGAGCATGTTAGTGTGCATATTCCTTGCAACTTGGTTGCAAACTAGTAACAGTTGTAATATTAGATCTTTGATCCAGGATTATTGTTCTTTATTCAATTCTCTACATTTCTTCATCTACAGCTTGGGTAGTAAAGTCAAACTATCATGGAAACTCACAAGCATTACAAAATCAGATGGCAAGGGATATGTTTTGGAGTATGAAACACCAGAAGAGGTTGTTTCGGTGCAGGCTAAAAGTGTTATCATGACCATTCCATCATATGTTGCTAGCAACATTTTGCGTCCACTTTCAGTAAGTATAAACTAATCAATTTTCATGTTTTCAGAAACTGGAGTATTTTAGCTTCTTAATACCCTATAATGACATTTAATTGGAAAATGACTAGTCAGTGGTAGGGTTTGCACTTGTTACTGCCATTCTGTGGTCAACATCTCCATTGACATTTACTAAACTACTGCAAGGCTAACAAAATTCTAAACCTTGTCTTACTTCATTGATATCTGAATGATTGTTTGTTATTATCTTCCAAGTGGATCATTTGTCTGAAAAAATTATGGAAAGTTATGAATTTTGTTTTCGTGCTAATAATGATGAGAGTAAATGCTGAGCTTGGATAGAACTAAAAAAGATTTTGTGAACAAACTAATTGAAGTGGACTGGTCGACTGGACCATTTCTTATCCTGTCAAAATTGTAGGCTTTCAAATAATAATTCAAATATACAAGAAAATTGCTGTGCTCATAACTTTATACTGTGTTTCTTATAAAATGGCCTCAGTAACCAGTTGTACAATGAATCGTCTTAAGAGAACAATTTCCAGAATTAGTATGCTTAGAAAAGAAAACAGAAAGAGAAGAAATAGCACCAGGCCCTATGTTCCCCAGCATGAGAGCGGACTAATTATCAAGGAGAACCAACCATTGGTTGGGATGATGCACCAAGTGCATTGTTGATAGGTTGTTGCTGTGCTGCTTCAATAATTTGGATCTCCTTTCCCCCTATATGGTTTACTATGATACCATCTATATTACATTATTTGGTCCAAGTCCTTCAGAAGATGGTAAAATTCAGCTACATTGGCTTACATCCAATTTGCTATTTTTCCGAGAACTACATCCCAATCCTTTTTCTTTGACTATATTTTGTATGTGGCTTTAAAGACACTTATTTGTTTGTCCATAGAACCATGTTGCACAGAATGTCTCGCGTGGAGTACCCATGCCATTATCCTCAAGGCCCCGAAAACAAGCTGTAGAAAAACTCTGGAACTAACTAGACCTAAGACAGTTCCTGGTAGGGCTGTAAAGTGTCCGAACCATTTAGTTAATCAAATTGACATTGCAGATTTGAACTGAAAAATAAAATCTGAACTAATTGTCAAGTTCATATAATAATTTAAAATGACAGCGCCAAGTGACCCATTATAATTATTGCTAGCTACTGGTGACATTTAAATTCCTTATTCTATTTGCCATGGCAACCAGTTGGTTATTACTCTAGTACTCTGTCCATCAATGTAAGACCTAGTTTTGAAAAGGTAAAGTACTAAAGTTTGCAAGGTTTGATCAACAATTAGGGTACCTGCAATGGGGCTGTTAAGCTCTCTACAAGATGTCTACCTAGGCGAGTGCAAACAAGAGAGAGAGGAGTACATCGTCACAGTTAGTGAGAGTTGCTAGGCACATCTCTCAAAACGAGTGTCTCCCTCCCAATCTCTTGCGGCCGCAGGCGTGGGCTGGGCAACGGCACGATGCGACATGACGCACAGCATGGCTTGCCTGTCGGTGCAGGTTCCAGCCATCACCGCCACATGGGGGCGAGCTTGGCCACTGGCCATGCACGGGCGCGAGCTTGTCCGCCGACCAAGCAGGGGCAAGCGTGGCTCACATGCGTCCATTGTTGCTAACGGGTGAGCCTGACGCGTCCGCCGCTAGAGGTGCATGGGAGAGCTTCTCCTGGTCTACCACGCACGAGTGATCTTGTGCCCTGGTCGGTTCTGGCCCCAGCCAACGCACACACAAGCGAGTTCGTCTTTGCTGCACGTGGCCGGTTTGCATGGGAGGGCGAGGGCGGCGGCCAGAGGGAGGCGGAGGCACGGCAAGGGGAAGCATGGAGGCCGGCGAGGTGGAGGCAGTGCGGCTGGTGGTGCGGAGGCCCTCAGTGGAGGGCAGCGAGGTTCAGTGGAGATGCGGCTCGGCAGCGCCGAGCAGGGTGGAGCCTAGCTGAGGCCTAGTGGGGTCGCATGCGGCCAGCGAGCGTAGAAGGGGCTGGACCTAGGCGGCATATATTAAAAAAATATTCATATGTGAACCCCACGTGAACTGAGAAAATTGTGTTATAGATAGACTGTTGGATAGGTAATCTATAATTGACTGCGTGGTATTGAGAACCTGCTTACTATATTGTCATAGGTGCCTTTAGTCAAATCAAACTACATTTGTGTTTTTTGAACAAAAGTTTCTTCAATAGAGTTGTATTCGAAACACTTTTAAGATAGTTTTGACTTTGTAGAAATTAACAAAATAGTGTAGGGGATATTAATGGTCAAAATCTCCTGGAAAATGTCTTACATATGGACAGAGGGTGGATCATTTACATTTTACTAGGATCAGTTGGCATTCTTCCTCATTTGAGCATGAACTTTGTCTTTACCCTCTGCAGAGCGATGCTGCAGATGCTCTATCAAAATTCTATTATCCACCAGTTGCTGCTGTAACTGTTTCGTATCCAAAGGAAGCAATTAGAAAAGAATGCTTAATTGATGGGGAGCTCCAGGGTTTTGGCCAATTACATCCACGTAGTCAAGGAGTTGAGACATTAGGTATTTCTTTCAATCATCAAGTCTTAAAGCTCGAAACATATACAGACAGTTTTCTTTCTTTTCAAGCTTGCTTTTATTCTAGCGTTAACTTTATTTATTTTTAGGCTGAATCCAAGATACAGATAATGCTATAACAGTATTATTGGTAATATGCTTTTGTAGGAACAATATACAGCTCATCACTCTTTCCAAATCGTGCTCCTGCTGGTAGGGTGTTACTTCTAAATTACATAGGAGGTGCTACAAACACAGGAATTGTTTCCAAGGTTAGCAATTCTCTGCCAAACATATTGCCTTGTGTTTTTGTGATTATGATGTGTTTATATATCTTTTTAGTGCCCTTCTTTATGAATAGAACTTTTAGTACCTATAATCTGTTCTTTAATTATCACTATAAACACTAGCTGCACTTTTTTAACACTAACTGCACTCAACTCATGGAAAATTTGAGCTGCTAGTTATGTAGTATGATTTAAATATAGTCTTTATTTGATTTCCTGTTATTGGCTGTATTTTTTATGACCCCATCTCATTTCCAGACTGAAAGTGAGCTGGTAGAAGCAGTTGACCGTGACCTCCGGAAAATGCTTATAAATCCTACAGCAGTGGACCCTTTAGTCCTTGGTGTCCGAGTTTGGCCACAAGCCATACCTCAGTTCCTGGTAGGACATCTTGATCTTCTGGAGGCCGCAAAATCTGCCCTGGACCGAGGTGGCTACGATGGGCTGTTCCTAGGAGGGAACTATGTTGCAGGAGTTGCCCTAGGCAGATGCGTTGAGGGCGCGTACGAGAGTGCCTCGCAAATATATGACTTCTTGACCAAGTATGCCTACAAGTGATGAAAGAAGTGGAGTGCTGCTTGTTAATTGTTATGTTGCATAGATGAGGTGAGACCAGGAGTAGTAAAAGCGTTACGAGTATTTTTCATTCTTATTTTGTAAATTGCACTTCTGGTTTTTTTCCTGTCAGTAATTAGTTAGATTTTAGTTCTGTAGGAGATTGTTCTGTTCACTGCCCTACAAAAGAATTTTTATTTTGCATTCGTTTATGAGAGCTGTGCAGACTTATGTAGCGTTTTTCTGTAAGTACCAACAAAATCAAATACTATTCTGCAAGAGCTAACAGAATGTGCAACTGAGATTGCCTTGGATGATTGTTCTGCTTCTGCGTGAAGCATAAAAAACGCTGTGAGTAGACATGCGAATCTTGGGCAATGTTTTTACTCTCAGTAATACTAATTGGTACCACTATTTGATATGCAACATATTTTTGTTTGAGGGGAATACAGTAGGGGAAACCCCTACTGTGGTAGTATTAAAATATATTAATATATAAAAGAGTTAGCAAAGCTGTACAACAAACCCATCAAAGGGTGAAACCAGAGGGAGAGGCTGTTTAGCCAGAGGGAGAGGCTGAGTCTAGGAATGGGCTTAATCTGTGAAGGTGTAGCTTTATATCATGTACAAAACATGATTTCCAAGACTGGAAGGAAGCTTGATTTCCTCTGAAGATTTGATCATTTCTTTGTTTTCATATCTCCCATCCCATGTTGCAATAGTGAAGACTTCCGTAAAGAATTGATGTTGACATTCTGCTTTTGCTTTCTGGATTGTATCAAAGAAGTTGATGACTCACCCTGTTCGTTTCGCTAGTTCAGCCAAATCAGCAGCCATCCAACAGTGTTTTTCTCTCACAATAAACCAGCGAACAGTACTTTCAGTCACAATAATCCAACGAAACGAACAGGCTCCCAATAAAATTCCGACACCTAGTGCTGAATGGGCATTCAAAAAGAAAAAAAGATGATGTGGTCTCTTCTAGATTTTTGCATATCACACAATTACCAGTTGTGCCCTTCAATCTTGTGGTCTCTGATTTATTACACTCTACCGTTTGATAATACAATACAACTGATTACTGACGATTCATCATAGTAAAGACAGTACCAATACTTCTTTCTTTTTTTTGAAAAAAAAAGATTGAGGTAGCACGACCCTTGGATTAGGATGTATACGTGTACTATAGAATTCTCCAGTAGCAGAACCTTCAGCTTGAACATGAAGTAGGATTATATTACTGCTGTACTACGGCGGTCACTCACTTCGAGCACCTAGAAAATTAGCGTGTAATGTATCCCAGGATGACAAAGTGAACACACACCTACTCAGAGCGCAAACCCTGGCCTGGCTGCACACTGTCGAGGCTACAACAATGCAGTTGACGAGTGATTCAATGCACAAGAAACCATGGCAGATCACGGAGGATGAGGGAGCCCTGCCTGGCTGCCGCCTCCCCTTTGTAGCCGGTTTCTACCCTTGCATCGTCTGTCTTTCTGTGGTGAAGAGGAGAGACCGTGGCATGGAGCGAGGGACCAGGCCGGGGATCCGGCGACCAGCGCCAGACAAGGGCACAATCATTAGGGTTCACGCTCCACCCCAACATCTTCCTTGGCGTGTGTGCAAGCATGGCTGTCATAGAGCTTGCTAGCCTTTTTGGTTTTATAACAACAAGCCAATTGGTTGTGTACTGGTAGCACACAGTAGCAGTGCTGAATTTTTAGCCCTCCGAACGAAGAAAGCAAGAACAAGGCAGACAGTGTTGGCTGCACCCTGCACAGCGCACAAAATGTAGGCCCTCTGATGAAGCGTCAAAGGGGAGCAGGGTTTTCGAAATTAAGAGTCCTACCACCAACATCGCCGATGGCCTAACTTCACGTAGGATGGGGCACAAAGGTTTTTTTTTTGAGAATTACACAAAGGTCAAAATTAGGATAACTATATGCGATATACTTCCGCCTCGTTTAGATTCCAGAGTCGGGGGTGGCCGACTCGGCACAGTGCCACCCCCGACACTGTAGCACTTTTTGTTTTTTAGTGGTAATAATTGTCCAAATTTTGATTAATTAGGCTCAAAATGTTCGTCTCGCAAAGTACAACAAAACTGTGCAATTAGTTTTTGATTTCATCTACATTTAGTACTCCATATATATACCGACATTTTGATGTGATGGGGAATCTTCTTTTTGCATAGTGGAATTTGGGGGTGAATTTTGGAATCTAAACAAGGCCTTCAAATTTAGTCCTCAAAAAAGTACCCATGCTAAGTTCTACTAAACGGCCGCTACCAAATTGGATTGCCGCTTCACAGACAAACGGCACTGTGTTATAGGCTAGCGAGGTGCGATTAATATTTATTCAGGTAGATAGGGTGGGCACCAGCTGTCCTCTGTCCTAATCGTAGCCTTATTTAAATAAATCGTTGAAATATTATAGTGCGCCTTTTAAATCTTAATAATTTCGTGTGAGGCAAGTCAAGCGTCAAGGGGCGATCGAGTTGTTTGTTTTTTTTCGAAAGAACGGCAAAAGCTTTGCCGCGATTTCTATTAGACGAAGAAAGAAAAAAAGGCAAGTGCCAGCCCAGTTTTTTGAATGGAAACTGAGCCAGAAAAACCATACAACTGAGGGGAGTGCCCTACTCAACCATACAACCTTGAAGCAACTATCACAACTCACGCCACCACTTGCAGCTTGGTCGAAGACTACTCAACTAACTTTGGCACAACCGCCAACTACTCGGCCACTACTTGCTCAGGTAAAACACATTGAGCCGACTTGCCACCACTCCAACTCAACAACTAAAGCAACTGAGGACGCTAAAACTAGCAGAAAAAAGAAAAGAGAAAAACAGGAAACCAAACCAAAACGAAGTCGCCGAGCACCACCAACGAAGCCACCGGAAGGAACGGAGCACCCAAGCGGAGCTGGAACGCCTTGCGACACCTCCAAGAAGGAAACGACGTCAAAGACGTCGACATCGCAAGCCCGCAAGGGAAGGTTTTCACCCGCAAAACCAGCTCGGCAGAAGAGGTGCGAGAGGGACGCCCCCAAGGAGGAAAATGACGTCCGAAGACGTCACCGTCCAAGCTTTCGCCAAGAACTCTCACAACCAACCACCGCCGCCCAACAATGGCCACCGCAAAGGAGGCAGTCATGCAAGAAGACGCCAGTGCCGAACGCGGGCGTCCCCGCAAACAACGACGCCACCACGCGTGCCGCGAGCGTCCTCGCAGCAGCGTAGCCGCATGACGATGCCTCCGACCCATCACGAAGACGGGACACGGAGAACCAAAGGGGTTGCCCGCCGAACCAGAGCCGCCACCGTTTGCTGCAAGAAGGACTAAGCCCACCGCCGGACCAGCCGAAGCCAGCCAACAGCAAGCCGAACTGGCCAGCGACAAGGAAGAGGAAGATGATGGGGGAGAAGGAGGGGGCCAGGGAAGTGGAGGTAGAAGCCCCAGCCGCCCAACCCACCAACAACCGCCCCCAGCCACACCCAGTTGCCCTCCCCACAGCCTCGGGCGCCGGACTCATGGATCCAACCGCCAGCAGCCCAGAGCAGGCCGCCCCCACGAGGATCCGGCCCAAGTAGGACCGCCACCACAGGAAGCACGCCGGAGCCACAGGCCACGCGCGGATCCGGCCACCCCCAGCATGGATCCGGTCAACCTCCGAGTAGAGCACGCGCCGGACCACGGGGAGAGCCCACGCGCCGCCAGCACGAGCTCCGCCGGGCCAGCGAGGCCGAAAACAGAGCCCGACCCACCGGATCCGGCGGTCCATCGAAAAACCGGCCATGGGGATGCCGCTCCACCCGCCGGAGTTGAGAGAGACTCGATCTTCGTCGCCAGGGGGTGCTAGGACAAAGCCGGGCGAGGGAGAAAAAACCCCGCCGCTGCCTTCCTTGCGTTCGCACGGACCTCCGGCGACCCGCTCGGGCAGCGGCGAGGCAAGGGAGGGAGAGGACGGGGGCGGCGGCGCTAGGGTTTGGGGTTCCGCCCGAGTCGCCCTCAGGAGGAGCGACGCGGGGGAGGGGGATACCAAAAAGGTGTAGTATCGAGAAAGAAGAAAACCGATCGAGTTGTTTGTTGGTCAGGTGTTTTGAGGGCCGGGATTTAGGTTAGTTTATTACCACTCCTCTCGGCGTCCGTCCTAGGTGCTTTGACAAAGATAAACATATTTATTATTGCTGCTGTGTGCCGGTACTTGGTGATGACGCTTAGCTTTTTCTGCATCAACTTTTGACTCGTATACATGTCGTATGAGAGAAGCAGCGATTGTAGCTGATGCTGCATGCTGCTGATGTCTCGAGTCATCAATTCATCATCACACGGTCGAGTAATGAGGAATTCCGAGGTGGTGGCGAACGGCAGCGACACCGATACGTGAAACGTGCACACGGCTTGCGCGCTCAGGTGTGCGACTAGCTTGCGTCGCACATAAAGCGCAAAGAATAATGTGTCATGGACACATGTGGACATCAGGACAGAAAAATCTCCTGCTAGGCTCGTAGCCCAGGAGAAATCCTTTTGGAATTCTGTCGTGCTTATTTCACTCTAACAAACAAAAGCTGTGGCGGGAACAAACAAAGCTCTGGGGAAAGAGAAGGAAGGATGAACGATGTGCCTTGTTTAGGTCCCCAAATTGGGTACCTGAATTACTGTTTGATACTGTAGCAATTTTGTTTTTATTAGGTCCAAACATTGATTAATTAGGCTCAAAATGTTCGTCTCGCAAAGTATAACAAAACTGTACAATTAGTTTTTGATTTCATCTGCATTTAGTACTCCATACATGTGCCAGCATTTTGATGTGATAGGGAATCTTCTTTTTATATAGTGGAATTTGGAGGTAAATTTGAGGATCTAAACATGGCCCAAATCGATTGCCCTGAATGCTCAGTTGAGTCGTCATTGCGAGGAAGGAACAAACGAACAAAGCTGTGGAGAAAGAGAGGAAGAACCATGTCAAGTTGATTGCCCTGAGGCCTTGTTTAGATCCCAAATTCCACCCCAAATTTCACTATGCAAAAAGAAGATTTCCCATCACATCAAAATATCGGCACGTATATGGAGTACTAAATGTAGATGAAATTAAAAACTAATTGCACAGTTTTGTTGTACTTTACGAGATGAATATTTTAAGTCTAATTAATCAATATTTGGACAATTATTACCAAATAAAAACAAAATTGCTACAGTGTGATGGAACATTTACTATGCAAATTTTGCATCCCAAATTTAGGATCTAAACAAGGCCTGAATATAATTCTTCACAACAATGACTGAACAAGAACAGATGTGACTGCTGATTTGAGGATCGATGATGCAGATCGGCGGTGTCGGGCGATGACCATACGCCGCGGCGTGGGGCACGGCACGGAAGCATACAGACAGACACTAGTCGTCGCTAGCCGTGCCTCCCTGTCTGTCCCCGTCTAGACTTTGCTCTGCAGCTGGTGCCGGGCTCTAGAGTTCCTAGGACTTTGCAAACGGCCAAGGCACGACATGGCCGTGCGCCCGTGCGGCATACTCCTGAGTCCTGAGTATGGTTTGTTTCTCTTTTAAGTTGACAAGTGACTGAGTGCCAACCTCAACCGTTCTTTTTAAATAAACCTACTCTCTAAATCCTCATTTATAGAGATATTCTAATAAACATTATTCTCTACATGTTTCCATTCTCGATCTAATACAAATTATTCTCTACATGTTTCCATTCTCGAATAACTTCTTTATATTTTGTTTGACACTTTAAAAAACTAGCTCCACTCTCTATCTTTAATGAGCGAGAAACCAGAAATAAAGGAGGAATAATATTTAGATCTTGTTAAAAAAAACTATTTGCCCTTGCAAATTTCTCCATTTTCTCCCACGTTGAATTCATCAGATGACATGATGCATGGGCATGCTAGTTTGCTTGTTTTAAACCTTCTTTTAACTAATGATACTCATCGTGACCGGAACTGCAGGACAACGTAGCTGTTGTGTCTCTGGTGCCTGCTAAAGGTCGGTGTCGCGGTATAAAACAATGCGCCTCCTGTCTGCGCAAAGCCCGTGCACATCTGCAGCTGCAGCTAGCGTCGCCCCCCCCTGCTTTCATCGCTTCCAGAATGCCGCAGCTAGCTCACAATCTTCGAAATCTTCCATCGCACAAAAGGCGCGATCGAGCTGGCTGGCCGGCCGGCTGCCTCCTGCCTGCTGCTTTATGCTTTGTCTCGTCTCCTTCGGCGATAGACGGACCACTTATCCAAAACACAAAGAAAACGATAGACAGTGCAAAGCCCTCAAGTAAAGCATAATAATACGATTGATAAACCACTTTCGCCAAAAAAATACCCCCCATCATTAACTGCATCATAGCAATCGCTTCGATGGGATCAGTTGCTTGCGGAGTACTCCCTCTATCTCAAATTATAAGACGTTTGACTTTTTTGATACCAAGTTTGACCACTCGTCTTATTCAAAAAAATTGTGCAAAATATCAATTTTTTTATCGTAGCTTGGTATATTAATAAAAGTTCTTCAAGAATGATTTAAATTTGACTATATTTGTATAAATTTTTTGAATAAGACGAGTGGTCAAACTTGGGGTAAAAAAAGTCAAACATCTTATAATTTAGGATGGAGGGAGTACTAGACTAAACTGGATCAGCACGTGACAGACACGAGGATACATGCATACATGAGATCGACCTAGTTTCATAGTCGGAGGGGACGATGTCCTGGACTGATCAGGATTCAGTTGACTGAAGGTGCACCGCCACAAGATTAGAGTTACGGAATTCAGGTAACTATATATATCGCAATGTTAGCTAGTTATATAGATACAACCAAATTACCAACATATAATGCCCCACCGGACAGAAAGCACTACTCACCGTCGCGAGTAAATCGTTAGGTTGGAAAACATCGTGGGAGTGTTTGGTTCCCGGCCACCAAAAGCCACGCCACAGCTGTGTTGCGCCACAGGAAAAAAAACATAGGCCTTGTTCACTTACTACAGGAACCCAAAATATTTCCTCTTCCACCCATCACATCAAATCTTTAAACGCATGCATGAAACATTAAATGTAGGTAAAAAATAAAACTAATTGCATAGTTTGTCTGTAAAGTTCGAGACGAATCTTTTGAGTCTAATTAATCCATGGTTGGACAAATTTTACCAAATAACAACGAAAAGTGCTACAGTAACTTTTCACCCCAACTTTTCCCATCTAAACACACCCATAGCTGTTTGGTTCATGCTTTAACTTAGGGCCTGTTTGGTTTTCAGAAGTTAAAGTTTAACTCCCATCATATCAATATTCCCTCAAATGTATGGAGTACTAAATGTAGACTAATTACATGCATGTCGGCACAGATTAGGAGTAATTTATGAGACGAATCTATTAAGCCTAATTAGTCCAAGATTGAAAACTTTTTATCAAATAAGATAAAAGTGCTACAGTGTTTGTTAAACTTTAACACCCTACCCAAACGGGCCCTTAGGCTGCCACATAAATCTATAGTTGTAGCTGAGGACAATCTCGCCACAAACTTTGACAGCACTTTTCAGCGCCACATTCGTGCCCTTGCCACACATCGCCGCACATGCGGTGTGGTTCATATTGCCAGCAACCAAACATCCTCCCTGTCTTTCGACCATGCCACTGTTTGCCACTGGAGGTAGTATAATACTACCTCATTGTTAACAATGCCACTTTTGCTTTGTCCTAAGTTTAACAAAGTTTATACTAATAAATATCAATATTCATATACTAGTTATTAAATAAATAATAATAGGTTTATTATGAAATATATTTATAGTATGTCCATCATAAATGTTGATAATATTATTCATAAACTTGATCAAACATAAGATACTTTGAATTATGACAAAACCAAAAATATCACTCTTTGCGGAGTATAAAGCACCAAGACTAAAGCCTCATTTGAAACACAGGAATTTCACATAAACTTAACAAGAATTTCACAATTACTAAGGGCGTGTTTAGATCTAAAAATTTTTGGGGAAAAGTTCCTGTAGCACTTTTCGTTGTTATTTGGTAAAATTTGTCCAATCATGAACTAACTAGGCTCAAAAGATTCATATTGACATTTACAGATAAACTATGCAATTAGTTATTTTTTTTACCTACATTTAATGCTCCATACATACGTCCAAAGATTCGATATGACAAGTACTGTGCAAAAATTTTTGGGCCTTTTTGGCCATCTAAACGCGGCCTAACTTATTTTTACAGAAAAAAACATAGAAAACAAGAAAATTTCATATATATTACAAAAGACCCTTAAAAGCCAATCCCTTATTTCAGCAGACAACGATTATTATTGCATCCATACTTCATCAGTACGGTACGGCACCTTTTCCATGTTTGCTTCCCTTGCCTGGCCAACAGTGCAATACAGATACAATAACAACAGTGCAACAATTACCTGTCACACCACACCGACGAGTAGCTAGCTGCACTATGCACTACAAAGTGACACTGCATGCTGCCTACGCCTACCATCATCATATCCTGGCTGGCCGCACCTGCACCGCTGCAGGAGGAAGCAGAGGTGCCTGCGATTTGCATCTTGCCGGCGCAGATGAGGAGCACGGCAGGAAGCAGCGAGACGAAGAGCGCCTTTTCTGCCATGCGCCCACGGCAGGAGGGACAAGATCGAGGAAAAAAATGGCGTAGGTGAAGTGGTGTCCGCTGTGTCCCCTCCCTTCTCAGGAACGTTTCGTCTTTTTTTCACCCATACCCAACGGAGCGTGCAAACTGAATGTTTGGTTGATTGGAAGAAACTAGGTGCGCAATCAACACGTTTGGCTGGCAATAGTGTGGAACTACTTTTGGTTGGGCATCAGATGAATATCGTGCTCGAGAAGAACCATTAATAACAACTACAAAAAAAAAAAGAAGCTGGTCCATCGAAAAGAAGGCAGTGAAAAGAAAAATGCTATTGAAAAAAGAGTTCCATGT